>OY856415.1:323200686-323800686 GCA_963693085.1 Alisma plantago-aquatica
CCTCCTGTGGGGGCAATGCGTCCCAGCAGGGGACGCATTGGTCTGCAAATGTGTCATTTTGGGCAATAAGTTCAAGAACGTGCCATTTAGGGAATAAAAAATGGGAAATGTGCCATTTAGATTTTTTTGCCTTATATATATGTCTGCGGAGTCCGTTGCGCCGCGGCCGCCGAGAGTTCGCGACGGTTTCGAAATGAACACTCGTTGACTGGATGCCGCAAGCGGTCTAGTAGGACTCAGATCATTTAATGACCGAAATAATTAATAGTTGGAAGTAGAACCATACAGAGAGCGAGAGAGGAAATTGTGCTGACTGCGGAAGAAAATCAATGATAGATCTACTCCTATTTCCTATCTCTCTCCTTGACTCCTTCCGTTGTCAACAACCAATAATCTTGGACACGTGGAAATAGGATGGCCTCTCTCCTATGCGGATAAGGAGCCTCCATTTCTATGATGTATGCAATGTCGCAGAGATAGCATCATTCATCACCATGGTACAAGGGGACCATGAGCCGATACCAAAGCAAAGTGTGATACTCAATTGGAGACGTGAACAAGCCAAGATGCTCAATGGAAATAACAAGAAAGAAATCTTGTGGATGCACTACTACATTTTTGGCCAGTAACGTCGCTGTCATATCGTCGTTTTTACTAGAATAACCGACCTAGTAGACTACTGCATCGGTTTTATCATAAAACCCGACCTTATAGGTTTCCCGCGGCGAAAATTCGCGCAATTTTGGCTTCGCGCCTCGATCTATAGGGTTGATTTTTTAAAATAACCGATGCTATAGGGTCAACAAAAAATGTGGGCACCGTTTTGGAACTCTAGAGTCGGTTTTTATATATAACCGACCTTACATATGTTGGTCTATAGCGTCGGTTATCTAAAAAATCGACGCTATAGGTTAAGTCCGGGCACCATTTTTTTAATAGACTTTTAGGGTCGGTTTTTTTAGATAACAGACGCTATAGACTTATAGAGCATCATTCATCACCATGGTACAAGGGGACCATGAGTCGATACCAAAGCAAAGTGTGATACTCAATTGGAGACGTGAACAAGCTAAGATGATCAATGGAAATAACAAGAAAGAAATCTTGTGCATGGTCACCTTGTAGAGAAATAAGAATGGCTCGTTACCGCAGGTATAGACCACTTGTGTTAATTTGGTTGATCATTATTTTGTAGTAAACATATGTGGCAACTCACCATGTCAATCGACATTACTCAAAACTAAAAATAGTCATTCAACATTAATTAACCATGTTATCAAAATGGTATAGAATTAAAGATGAATTCAATTTTCAAACATACCAAGGAACATTTACATTAGAGTTCAACATTAATTAGCCATTCTATCAAAATGGTATAAAATTAAAGGTGAATTCAATTTTCAAACATACCAAGGAACATTTACATAAAAGTTCAACTATATATATATATATATATATATATATATATATATATATATATATATATATATATATATATATATGTGTGTGTGTGTGTGTGTGTGTGTGTGTGTGTGTGTATGTATATATATACATATAACTCAATATATATACTAGATAACTTTATATGAGTTCAGTGGCCTCAGTCACAACTTGTCACAAAAGACGTTGTACACATATTTACAACATTTCTATTGTTCAAGATATATAACTAAAAATGAGTCAATACACATGATACACAAAATTAGTACAAGGACGATTCTAAGACTCTACACAAACCAACCAACCTCTTTAGCTCCCTCCTTGCAACTTTGTGTCTGACCGCACTCACGATCACCTAAAAAGGGTGTGGAAACCCACGAGGTGAGATTGTAGGGAAACATGGTCATAGAGATGGCAGCATAAACAAAAAAAATCTTGCAATATTTCCTTTGATCAGCAAATCGTGTCAACAACTATAGATTGGAAAGAAAGGTTACAAGACATATATCTTGTTAAACTCCGATCTCACAATTACCATTAATCATGAGATTAGGGCATAAAATTAAGGATTTATCGTAATACAAAGATCACCCTTGACTTTTTCTTCTTTTTCAAACTCTTTATTTTCTCACATTGAATCACATAAACAAACTTTACAAGAGAATTAAACCTTAATTACTCTAATATGATCTCAACATTAATGATACTCATCCATACATACATTTTATTTCTCACACTTCCATGTACATACGACATGATAATCCAATGCATTCTCTCTTATTAAGGAAACAAAGATACAAACATCATTTACAACTCTCTCACATCTATACAAGGACCTAGAGTGACAAGGACCGACTGAACTTAACTATACTCAGACTTAACTCTTGTGGCAGATCTACTCTGATACAATGACCTTCTTCAAGTCTATGTGATATCCCTAAAAATTATTTGTAGAGGGGTGAGCATACTCACTCAGTGAATGAGTACTTCAAAGAAACAGTCTAAAGCACTGATATAATTACAAATATACTTTTGAGCAGCTGGTATCAATTATAACAGCAGTAAGGTTTAAAGAGATTGATCATTGACAATCATAAATATGGCAGGATACTCTAGATATCAATAAGAGCAAATCAATATATGAGCATGCTTGATTAATTTTAAAGAGAACTAATAATTCAAAAACATACAAAGAATAATTGATGGGAAACTGTACTCGAATCTTTCTTAACTTTTCTTACTTATGAGAAACTCTTTAAACCTATATGAACATATTTTAGCTTATGTCCTGATCATATACAGTGTACTCAACATATGAAAACTCGTAGCGAACTACGATCTCACCGTACAAGACTTAGCTTAAAACCCGGGAAGCTAAGCCTAGAACTGAATCTGGGTCTGCTTGACTCAAACCGTCACGTCTGACTAAGGTGGCTAAACAGCTGGCCTTTAACTGGACCTCTCCATCTAGGCTGAGTACACAGACAGAGGGTATGAGATGCTCTGTGGGCCTCATCTTGGTATTCTCTGTGGGTACCTCTGGGTTACCACTGGGATCTCCGGTTCATGTTGGTTAACCTATCTTCTCTTAGGAGACTTCCTCAAGGGCTTCGTCTCCCCGCACGCTCTGTGAGTGCGATCCAATCCTCGTATACTGGTCGCTGCCAGGGTGGATCATTTCCTCCCTACAGTGCAGACATCAGTAGGGAATCTACAGTATTCAGGGCACCTATTTCTATTATTTTATTATTCTTGAAAAGCTCTTACTATATTTTATCTTTTCTCTTACTTATACTTCACTCTGGTATCTCTATAGTACCGTGTCTAGTTATTTGAAATTTATAACACAACATGTATATCATCCTTAACTTGGCAGAGCAGTATATTCAAACATTGTAATATACTGAGAAATCAACATACTATACATACAGGCAGACTAAAATACTTAAATAAATATAATGGATGTCCATTTGGCACTTATACACTAGAATCATGCAATTAAACATCTTAATATACTGATAAGAGATAATTACTTAGCATACGAGTAATTATCATTTGCACCCATAAATTATTTGCACTTTCTTGGAAAACGTGCACATCGACCCAAATCTTGGGTTCTGCATCTCATACTGAGAATATGATAATCAAAATGCATAATTCATTGAACACCCAATCCTTAGGGTTTCATTTACCTCATTCACTTATCACATGGCTCTCATAAGGATTTAATATGTCATAAACATCCACATATGCATATTGCTTTAAACAAGTCATATACAATCAACATATATATGAAATCCTAGAATTGAGCTAAATTAGGGTTTTCCATGTCATTCATTGAGATATTATGAATCAATAAAAACATTACATAAATAGATTCTATGATGCCAAGAAAAACACTTCAAATGGATTTCACCATATTTATTCACAAATTTCCAACTTTCCACTCATGTAGGGCTTCACCCTCTTTACAAAGATATCAAGCAAACACTATTCACATAACATGAAATCTAAGATTGTATTTGACATATATATACTAAACATTTATATAAACAATCATTCATAACCAAGGGGATCCAGATAAACAAATTTCTCTATTTAATTATACATCAATTTCAGTTATAGACAAATTCCCTATATTTCAGTTTACTCTTATAATCTCGACCAATACTTAGGGAATTCTCATTAGGATGTATTGTATACATTTCTAATATGATTTTATGATCTAAAATTCATCTAAATAGAGGAAGAATCCGTTTCATATCATTTTGCAACAACTTAGATCAAACACACAATTCAGGGTTTGCAGTCACATACTAAGAAATTAAAAATTATGGATGATTTAACCAATCTTCGTGAAATATACTATTTAAAGGAAGTTCCCACTCACCCTAAGGTGTGAAAACACCTTAAAAATGCAACTCATCCCTGAAAATCTTGATCTCATATCAAATCCCTAGCAATTCACCCGATTCTTCTTCCTTTCAACTCGGAAACCCAAAAAATGAGGGATTGTGAAGAAAGAGTGAGAAAAGGGGAAGTTTTGATACCATTTTGGATCAAATTAGAGTAGGGACGGAATCTTGACATGTGAGAGAAGATTCACCATGAAAGGCTATGCAAAGAAGATGAACTTACATGATTTCATCATTCCTCAGACTACAAAACCCTAGGTCAGCATCTCCATCACTTTCTCCTCTCAAACCCTAACTTTCCCTCTCTCTCTAGGATTTCATTTTTCTGGATTGAATCAAGAATTATGAGAGCTCCTTGTGTGTTATGTTGACCATATAGAGCAATTGAGCTACTTGGGTCAATTGCACATTGACTCCTCACTATACTTTCTCTTATTTCTGCTGAATTTTCTATCATAAAAATATTACTGTAATTCATCTACTGATAAGGTCTAAACACATCCAAAAATTATGAAAATTTTACATGTTGTTTATGATTGAGTTTTAAATCTCCAATTAAAACTTCAGATCATTTGAATTACCAATAAATAAATAAAAATAAAACACTACACTTCTAAAAAGTACTCTATCAACATTTTGGTAAAAGTATAGTTCGACCGAGAATCACATTCAAAGAACACTTAAATATTCTGAAATTTTTCTACAATATGCATGATTGAGTTATCCATATCATATCAAAAATCTAATTAAATACAAAATTTATAGAAAATATGAAAAATCATTTATCACACTGCTATCCTGATCAAATTCCATATTCATGTACTATCAAAATCCTATTTTTTTTGCCGATTAGGGTTTATATTTCTCAAATCCTAATTCTTCAAACTAAAATCATAGTTAGAGTGTCTTCTTAGGTTTTAAACATCACAATTGATCTACTATCATTAATCAAGTCTAAGCAATGTTCAATCTCATCAAGCATGTAATCATTCACGTAAACCCTAGTTTACCAACTAAGCACAAATGTGATCATTACAATTCTCACCCCCTTAAAAAAGTTTCATCCCCAAAATATAAATACGCAAACAAAGTTTATTCAAAGTTTATTTCAAGATTCTGAAATCTTGCATGTCACTACATTCTTGTATTGTATACTTGAATGTAGTTTTCAACATTAAGTCCTTTATTTCCTTTCTAATCAAAACATGTTAAAACAGTTCTCAATGACAACAAACAAATTCTCTATGCCACAATCAATCATAGCAGAGAGAGAGAGAGAGAAACAACCAGTTCAATATTTTTTATACTCTTGAGGTGTTACCTCAACATTGATAATCTGATCCAACTATCTCAATTCATACGGCTCAATATGTACTATTGTTATGTATTACCTCTAAGTCACAAAAGAGAGTTCACCATGTTCTTTTGAATTTTACTATTGTGCTACTCAAATAGCAAAATAGTCTTGAGTTGGAAGAATAGATTCAACAGCAATTGTACAATACTAAGATGGATTACCGGTATGAATGACTACAACTATCAGATTCCTTTTGCTTTGGAGTACATAAAGACATTGTACTCGGTTATATAATCCATTCCTCATGATTGATTCTTACTATCTTAGCCCCTTACATACTTTTCTCATATCTTTTACATATTTCATACTTAGAGTTCATATAATACTAATAATTAAACTTAATCTGAACCTTATGTCGTGTTCCTTTATTCCCAATTAAGGGTTTCTCATATGAGGCCCCAAAGATGGATCTCAAATATCAGTTCCAACTGATTCTTAGTTATCCCAGTCTTTCCCTTATACTTCAAAATCTTAGAGTATATACATTCATACTAGAATTTAGATCTAATCTATCCAGAATTTACTCTTGCTATGTTACTAATAGAAGTCATTAGATCCTAGTAATGCATTCTGCCAGCCAGACCAGGCCGAACCTGTAATCCTAAAGCCAAGAGCTACTCAGGATTACTCAACTCCTATTCATCTCAAATGTGTGGAAGAAAACTTATCCACTTAGGAAAGCTCATTCAAAGATTATTTCTAGTCTACTTGATACAAAGAATGTAATCAATAAATGCTACAACTGCATAGTGTACAACAAATCTTAAAGACCCATATATATTTCAAAATACTGAATATTTGAATTCAAACATATAATAGCCTTTCTATTCATCTCCAATAAAACAACAATATGAAATGAAAGTTATGTCTCATTTTATATTTATGCTCTTAATTCATGTTACTTATCTTGCTTCTAACCCTAATATTTCTAGGGTTCCTCTCTAGACCATCCTTCCACTGTATATCTGGTCAGGGTATACATGAAAGAATAGATAGAGTAGCTTGATACGGGTTGATCCAAGTACTCATATATCGAGCCAGGATATCCAAATAGTCAAATCCCTAGAGCTAACATCATAACATATCCTATCTGCCACACTTATGACTCTAACTTGCTAACTTAATGGTCCCTAACAACTCAGCCTAATCTTTGATACCAAGTTGTTAAACCTCGATCTCACAATTACCATTAATCATGAGATTAAGGCATAAAATTGAGGATTTATCGTAATACAAAGATCACCCTTAACTTTTTTTTCTTTTTCAAACTCTTTATTTTCTCGCATTGAATCGCATAAACAAACTTTACAAGAGAATTAAACCTTGATTACTCTAATATGATCTCAACATTAATGATACTTATCCATACATTCATTCTATTTCTCACACTTCCATGTACATATGACATGATAATCAAATGCATTCTCTCTTATTAAGGAAACAAAGATACAAACATCATTTACAACTCTCTCACATCTATACAAGGACCGACTGAACTTAACTATACTCAGACTTAACTCTTGTGGTAGATCTACTCTGATGCAATGACCTTCTTCAAGTCCATGTGATATTCCTAAAAATTGTGAGTAGATGGGTGAGCCTACTCGCTCAGTGAATGAGTACTTCAAAGAAATAGTCTAAAGCACTGATATAATTACAGATATACTTTTGAGCAACTGGTATCAATTATAACAACAGTAAGCTTTAAAGAGATTGATCATTGACAATCATAAATATGGTAGGATAATCTAGATATCAACAAGAGAAAATCAATATATGAGCATACTTGATTAATTTCAAAGAGAACTAATAATTCAGAAACATACAAAGAATAATTGTTGGGAAATTGTACTCGAATCTTTCTTAACCTTTCTTACTTATGAGAAACTCCTTAAACCTATATGAACATATTTTAGCTTATGCCATGATCATATGCAGTGTACTCTATATATGAAGACTCATAGCGAACTACGATCTCACCGTACAAGACTTAGCTTAAAACCTGGGATGATAAGCCTAGAACTGAATCTGGGTCTGCTTGACTCAAACGGTCACGTTTGACTAAGGTGACTAAACAGTTGGCCTTTAATTGGACCTCTCCTTCTAGGCTGAGTACACAGGCAGAGGGTTTGAGATGCTCTATGGGCCTCATCTTGGTACGCTCTGTGGGTACCTCTGGGTTACCACCGGGATCTCCAGTTCATGTTGGATAACCTAGCTTCTCTTAGGAAATTTTCTCAAGGCTTCGTCTCCCCGCACACTCAGTGGGTGCGATCTAATCCCCGTATATTGGTCACTGCCAGGGTGGATCGTTTCCTCCCTACAGTGCAGACATCTGTAGGGAATCTACGGTGTTTAGAGCACCTATGTCTATTATTTTATTATTCTTAGAAATCTCTTACTATATTGTATCTTTTCCCTTACTTATATTGACTCTGGTATCTCTATAGTATCATGTCTATTTATTTGAAATTTATAACACAATATTTATATCATCCTTAACTTGGCAGAGCAGTATATTCAAACACTGCAATATACTGAGAAATCAACTACTATACATGCAGGCAGACTGAAATACTTAAATAAACATAATGCATGTCCATTAGGCACTTATACACTAGAATCACGCAATTAAACATCTTAATATACAGATAAGAGATAATTACTTGGCATACGAGTAATCATCATTTGCACCCATAAATTATTTGCACTTTCTTAGAAAATGTGTACATCGACCCAAATCCTGGGTTGTGCATCTCATACTGAGAACGTCATAATCAAAATTCTTAATTCATTGAACACCCTATCCTTAGGGTTTCAATTACCTCATTCACTTATTGCATGGCTGTCATAAGGATTTAATATGTCATAAACATCCACATATACAAATTGCTTTAAACAAGTCATATACAATCAACATATGTATGAAATCCTCGAATTGAGCTAAATTAGGGTTTTCCATGCCATTCATTGAGATATTATGAATCAAGAATAACATTACATAAATAGAGTATATGATGCCAAGAAAAACACTTCTAATGGATTTCACCATATTTATTCACAAATTTCCAACTTTCCACTCATATAGGGCTTACCCTCTTTACGAAGATATCAAGAAAACACTATTCACATCACATGAAATCCAAGATAGTATCTGACATATATGCACTATGCATTTAGATAAACAATCATTAATAACCAAGGGGATTCAGATAAATAAAATTCTCTATTTTATTATACAGCAATTTCAGTCATAGACAAATTCCCTATATTTCAGTTTACTCTTATAATCTCTGTGAATACTTAGGGAATTGTCATTAGGATGTATTGTATACATTTCTAATATGATTTTATATCATCTGAAATTCATCCAAATAGAAGATGAATATGTTTCATATCATTTTGCAACAACTTAGATCAAACACACAATTCAGGGTTTGTAGTCACATACTAAGCAATTAAAGATTATGGATGATTTAACCAATTTTTGTACAATATACTATTTAAAGGAAGTTCTCACTCACCCTAAGGTGTGAAAACACCTTAAAAATGCAGCTCATCCCTAAAAATCTTGATCTCATATCAAATCCCTAGCAATTCACCTGATTCTTCTTCCTTTCAACTCGGAAACCCGAAAATGAGGGATTGTGAAGAAAGAGTGAGAAAAGGGGAAGTTTTGATATCATTTTTTATCAAATCAGAGGAGGGACGGAATCTTGACATGTGAGAGAAGATTCACCATGAAACTTTATGCAAAGAAGCTAAGCTTACATGATTTCATCATTCCTCAGACCGTAAAACCCTATGTCAGCATCTCCATCACTTTCTCCTCTCAAACCCCAACTCTCCCTCTCTTTCTAGGATTTCATTTCTCTAAATTGAATCAAGAATTATGAGAGATCCTTGTGTTTTAGGTTGACCATATAGACAAAATGAGCTGCTTGGGTCAATTGCACATTGACCCCTCACTATACTTTCTCTTATTTTAGTTGAATTTTCTGTCATAAAAATGTTACTGTAATTCATCTACTGATACGGTTTAAATGCATCCCAAAATTATGAAAATTTTAAATATTGTTTATGATTGAGTTTAAGATCTCCAGTTAAAATTTCAGATCATTTGGAGTTACCAATAAATAAATAAAATAAAACACTACACTGCTAAAAAGCACTCTGTCAGCATTTTGGTCAAAGTATAGTTCGACCGAGAACCACATGCAAAGAACACTCAAATATTCTGAAATTTTTCTCCAATATGCATGATTGAGTTATCTACATCATATCCAAAATACAATTAAATACAAAATTTGTATAAAATATGAAAAATAATTTACCACACTGCTATCCTCATCAAATTCCATATTCATGTACTATCAAAACCCTAATTTTTTTCAATTAGGGTTTACATTTCTCAAACCCTAATTCTTCAAACTAAAATCATAGTTACAGTTTATTCTTAGGTTTGAAACATCATAATTGATCTACTATCATTAATCAAGTCTAAACGATGTTCAATCTAATCAAGCATGTAATCATTCAGGTAAACCATAGTTTACCAATTAAGCATAAATGTGGTCATTACAAATCTATCCTGGAGCAAGCCCAATGACTATCCTTACAACAACATGCTTCTTTCTCAAGTAGCACCTAGACAGTTGTCAGCGATGGCCTCCTAGTCTAGCACCATGGACGCGGGTGACAACGTCCTCCTAGCGGGTGGCAAAGGCCTCCACATCTCTACATACTCTATGTGGACCACCGGAAACTCATTCTTTTGAAACTAACAGAAAGGATTTGTCCATTTGATATCGATGTGCTAGCGCTAACTGATCTCCCTTGTTTTCTACCCCTTACTGTCTCTCTTTTTTACATGTAACACTTTCTTGGGTTCTCACGTTACCACAATTGTGAGAAGACAACCTTGTGCACCAAAAACAGACAACTATATTTTAGTTTATGATTTTTCAAAGATGTTACCTTCAATAACTGATCTCAACCATTGGTTGGTGATTGTGTGGCAGAGATGATCCACACTGGTCTCCATCCAGCACACCCACGTTATACTCACACTGATCTTATTCTAGGACCTGACTAATATGTGACTTGGATAGATGCTCCCTTATTCTCCTGTCGTTTGGACATGCACAACTCTATTTCCCCTGTGAAATAGAGTGCTTCACTAGTGATGAAAGCTCGGTGACACTGATATCTTACTCTGGGAGGATTCTGCTACCCGCTATGTGCCTCCCTTGGGCTGCATAGCCTCTTCGAGCAATCGTCAACCCATGATCTATGAAAAAATCCCACCCTCTTTGCTTCAAGTTGGGAACTGTGAGTGGGTGCCTTGTTGGACTGTGCCTCTCATTACCCTCATGGCATCTAGATAATACAGTAATCTGAACTGGAGGATGTTGTTGATCCTAGATAGGTATCATATCACTTCTTCCCTGGACCAATCACATGGGTTGAGAGGGTGTAGTTACAAGGCATCAATGACCACCATCTGCCTCAGACCATCATTGGTTGTAGATGAGACTAGGTTTCGGTGATTGGGTTTGTTTGGGAATTCCTAATCTTTCTCTAAATTCTAGTTACTGGAGAAAATGTGAGCATGAATGATAAGATGATCTTTGCACTATATATTGGGGTTGGGTTTAAGAACCATGTAGACTGTGACAAAAATCATATTCCCCGTATTCCCTCTAGAAATCCCTCAAAAGCTAATGTCTTTGTTATCTCTTTCTAACTAATCCAGAAGGTAAATAAAATATAGGGCTTTGACTTTGCAACAACTTTACAAGGGAGACTTGGATCACACTAGTATAGTTATATACAGATCTTAAATTTAGGACTTTGTTGTTATCTTAACATATCAACATGGAAGAAGGTACTTGATAGAGCAGTGTCCTGACCCATCTCAAAATCCTAAATTTAACAAAATCACCATGATAGAAAATAATCACAATAAGTTGATATTTTATTTGCTAGTAGCATTAATACCCAAAAGTCTAGGCCATTTTCTTTTTATTAGCCTTGATTTACTCTTCCATCTCACACAAGTTATGGAATCATGCTATTATTTATTTTTCTTTTCCATCGTATGTACATAGAAAAATGAACCATGAAAATATTGTCATTTACATTACTCAAAATATTATTATATGTTTAAAACATGGTGTATATGTCATATCTAGTCTAAGCACTGCATACATTTCTCTTTCATCTTTTACAAATCAATATCTCATTGACCATAGGTTGGCGTAATATCATCTAATACCTTGCATACATTTTATAGCTTTTGTTTTTTATCAATGTATATCGACCAATATATATCTAGAGACATATTTTATAGCATTTTTATAATTCTAAAAAAATAGTGCTTAATTGACCCTGAATAGGGTTTCAAAATCTACCAATGCTCCTAAAAGGAACTTTATGAGGGTTTCAAACATGATGAGGTCTATTAAATATATTTGAAATTTAGTGGGTTATAAGACCATTAAATTAGGATGTTACACGTATACATTCACAAATTAGTGGTATTTTATTTTTTAATAAAGGCAAATAGGTGTTTTCTGACTTTATGTCATGTAGGCATTGAGTTGATTATAAAAGGGTATTTGGTATTTGCTTTTGTTAAAATAGAGTAGAAGACAGTCGAATGGATCTTACATACTGTTTAGACCCCCTATATCCTTAAGTATATAAAATAAATTTGAGCTATGCAATTGGGATTGTAGTTAATGCTTAATGTCAGATTATGGTATTGAGTTCTAACTAACCTTGGTGAGAGATCATAAGATGACTTAAAACATTCGACATTGGTACACTTATCTAAATATTTCTACTCTGAAACTTTTAAATGGTATTTAGATAGTATTATTAAAAAATGATAATTTAGAGAACACAAAATTAATATTCTAAGATTTTTCAAAGTGATTATGTGGTTTGTTTTCTATCACTCTTCAAACCATAAGATAATGATTTTGTTTCAAATCAAGGAATTAGTATGACCATTTACATAGGCTAGAGTTAGGTTTGTGTGTAACATACGGAAACCCGACCTCCTACTTTTATAAACCTTTAATCTTAAGGGTCGGATGCCTTTGGATCAAGTTCAGGAATAAACCCCTAAACATGACGTAATTTAGACCCTAATGGACCTTAACATGATGAGTAATAAGTATAGTGCTTGGATATATAATAAAAAGTAATTGGGAATTTGTCTATTAAACCCCAAAAACTCACTTGATGTAAACATTCGTTAGAACTATATTAATAAAGCGCTAATAAGTAATAGAATAAAGTTTGAAGATTAAAATATTAATGAATAATTATATGTAATCATAAACTTAATGCATGTATTAATGTCTCACAATGATCACAATAATTCACTCAACTAATAAGTTTAATCATGACTAGGAGCATATCAAACTCATCCACACATGTGGGTAATTGAAAAATGTACTATTAGGGAATAGAAAATATATTTATAGACTAGTGGAGAATTAGTCTATTCTTCACTGAGTGATAATATTATTAAATGACTTAAAAGAAAAAATTGAATATGTAGTGAGAATATTTATAAATTGGGATAAAGTAAAGTGTACCATGAGAAGATAAGGATAATACAAATAACTTTCCAAAAATATAGATAATGCATAAATAAATTGGATCAGCACTATCCTCTAACAATATAGTTAATTCAAATTAAGAGTTTAATAGTATTCAAAATAATAACGTTTCCATATGAGTAACAATGATGGAAAATACAATAATTTTAATATGAAGGAAAAAAATTATAATAGTGAAATGTTATTTTGTTTTAAATTGAATTAAAATAATAATAAACAAAACATAAGGAAACTTGATTAAAATATTTATAATAATTGAATATTGGTAATTAATGAAATTGTCTGATGGCTAAATAGTCAAGACAAAATAATTCCCAAATTACTAGAGAAATACATCAATTGGAAAAATGTATATGTCAATAATATCTTTACTCTTAAAAAGTATGAAATGACAAGATAGATATCATAGAAGAACTAATACAAAATTGAGTTGTACATATATCAATTAAGCTAGGTGTAAAGTTTAAGATCAATTGGATAGTGCAAAATACTCCAATTTAATTTGGAAAGATCATATCTAAAAAATATTTCTAATATGTAAAAAACTATTTTTGATTAATCAAAATAGCTAAAATAAGGAGTGTGAATCCTTAGCTCTAAAGTTCCATTAACCCCGATCCAATGTCCAACCTTGCATGCACTAGCTCCAACTAGGCCAATGAGAAAGAAGATGGGAGATTTTAGGTAGAGAAGCAATATTTACATCATGAAACATGAGGAACTCCGTCCAAGAAGGTACACAAAATAAAAAAATAGAAAAAAAAAGATGATGAGAAGGGAAGAAACTTACCACATTCTACCTACTAAGTAAACAAGGTAATATCTAGTCTAGATATTTGAAAACCTTGTTAAATTACCAACATGCAAGGACGTTTCTCCAATAAATTTCCTTCTCAATCTCAAGAAACTCCTCCAATTTCTAGGTGTTCAAAAGAAGTTTTAATTATGATAGGAGTCCATATATATATATATATATATATATATATATATATATATATATATATATATATATATATATATATATATATATATATATATATATGTTGGCTTGAGAGAAAATTTTGAATTAGTCCAAAATATCCATTATTTTGCACTTAAACATCCTATTTCAACCTCTAGGTGGTTGCTTTGACCCACAAAAATCACACTTAGACCAAAAATCCTAGCTTAAAGTGTACCAAAAACCCCTCTTGAATACTCTTTGTAAGCGTCAAACTGTACCATCCACCCTTTGATTCATAATGGCTCTCATCAACCACTCTTTGGCTGATTTGACTCGACCCAACATGCTTCGGGTTCTCGATGCTGGTCAAAGTGACTAGAGTCAGGTCAACATCGACCACTTGAAGTGCCTAAACCCAATACCTCTCCCTTGATTTTCCTAAGGTTTTCACATAGTGATTAATCCATTGTATCAGATGATTCAACCGGTTGATGCAGCATATAAGGTAAAAGGTTTTGATGTCCACAACTCCTAAAATTTTATTGAACCAATTGTTAATTTTATCTTCATCATGTCGTATAAAACACGTGTATAAATTATCATTCTTCTGGATTTTTATTAGTATAATTTATTCAAAAAAATAATCCATAATAAATCATGTAAACTATTGAATCAGAAAAATAATGTGTAATCAACTCAAAACTTGGGACATGGTCTTACGTTTAATTTAATGTAAGTAAAATGTAACATTTATATATAGTTAGTATCTATTCCATTTTATTCTAGCTACACTTTCATTAGATATGTATTCCCAACTATTTGATGTATTTTCATTGTACTTGTTGTATGTTTTCTTGTATTTATATGTATATTTTTATTTTACTAGATATATTTTTTTCATTTATTACATTTGTGTTTTATTTTATATTTTATATAATGTGGTTCTACATGTAATATATTTTCTATTCTCTCTCTTACCCTACTTTCCCTCCTCATTCTGTCCTATATCTTTATTTCTCTATCTTCCCACGATCCACATCTTGTTCTTATTTCTATTCTTCACACTACCCTCTGTCTTTCCATTTTACTCTCTCCAACAAAATAAAGAATGCACCCTCTCTCTCCCATTGACCGCTCACCCAAAGAAGGGGTCCAGAAAGGGGGTTGGTATGGATCCATTTTTGGATAGCATATATAATGTAGATAAACTCAATAACACTTTTTCTATTGTTCAAATAAAGTAAGAATGTTGGCAATTGGTTAACTATCCTTGAACATTTTTTAGATAAAATGGATCCCTATATTTTCCTATTTGACCATGACACATAAATATGAAAATAGACTTGGAAACAAATCTGACCAATAACCTATTAATAGTATGCAACATTTTAGAATTTTTTGCACCATTCTGAAGTATTTTGTCTATGAACTATAAATATTATGTATACAAGTTTTTATCTAAATGTCCAAAAAAAATGTTTTGTGAGCTAACAACCCAATTAAAACACCACACGTGTCTACATTGTTCCAAAATAGTCCAACTTTGTGTGCATTACAATACGGTACTTTGTGTACTATTGCATTTACTCTATGCACATGTTTCTATATAAAAGTGTATTATGAAAAATATCCATTACCAGTCAAGTAAAATAATTATCTAATAATATTGTACACTAGTTCAAATTGTATGTGTATTGTTATGCATTACATAGTGTATACTTTATAATACACAGTGTGTATCGTTCTTGTATAAAATATGTGCCATGCATTTTGTTTGAATTTTTAGATGTGAAACCAGGTGTGCAATGTGTGTTATGAATATATTTATTGCATTTAAGCTTGCTAGCGATGCCATTTAGTGGATGAAGATACCAAATTTTACACATATAAATATAAAATAGAAATCTAAAGTTGTCTAAACTTCGATGTTCAAATGATGAGATACGTTAGGAATGTGCAAAACATGATCACTGTTTATAATATGAGATACATCGCAAATATCACAAAAATATCTTGGTTTAAATTTTGGATATCTACTACCATGATTATTTTTGTTAAGAAGGAATAGAATGAAGTATACAGAATATTTAGAAGGAAAAAATATCATGTGTTTTGTAGTGATATAGAGAAATTATGAGATCAAGACCAAAAGAAGTGCTTTCATGGGTTTTAGAGTAAAGGGAGTTTATTGATTATGTTGATTATATAAAAGAGATGCATGCTAAGAAAAATATATTGTTAGGATTTCAAGAAATTAAACATCAAGATTTCTTATAATAATTGAGGAACGACAATGGTCAAATTTGAGTCAATATCATGTCTTATAGACATTTTTAAGTTGGAAATTTTATGATCATGATGTGTTTATGTGTTTTTTCAATTACATAGTATTGATTTATGAAAGTGAAGATGGGATATGAAATACTCCTTTAATTTTGAAGGTTTTAAGACTACTAGAACTGAAGGAATACACAGTCAAATTTCAATTGATAAAGATATGTGTGGAATGAGCTAGAACAAAGTTGGATGGAGTGGAAATCACAAAATACAACTAGGTTTAGTAGTCATGGTATGTTATTTGTATGGAATTGAAGTAGAATAGGATGTATTCCATATAATCAACATAGATTGGATTGAATTGAGGATTGTGATAAAAAATTATGTGATGATAATATTCCATTAAGATTGACCAAGCTTTACAACCATAAACTTTTTTTATTTTTTATCTTAGTAAGAAACCAAAATAAAATTAATGGCAGTCAACTTATTACCACCATTAGAGATGTAGTACAAAGATGTCTTTAATGAACTCTGTAAGTCCCTTCACCCATTATTTTTCTTTAGTGAATACATGAAGCCCTGTCTAGATAACACCCTTACTCAGAGATGGCCAACAACGGCATCAAATATGTGAACCTTTAACAATTCTTTTTTAGTTACGAACACCACTACGATACCCTTAGAGTTTATTTATAAATGCATTATTGTGAATTCAATATAGTTGTTCCAATCTGGTAGAAAATTATTGAACATCAATGAACATTACTTCATTAATTGATTGCTCCAATTTGTGAAGAGAAATAAAAACCCTAAAAGTCTATCCATCACATTAGAAGTAAAATTTATGAGAATTCATTATGCTTTTGAGAAACTCGTGTTCAAATTGTTATGACTGGATGAAACATAATTTAAATGTATTTTAAACACTTATATTGGTATTTATATTGGATTAAATTTGATACATGAAGGTTATTGTGTGCCTTTCCTACAAGAATTGAAATTTTCAATTAATGTTTAATGATATATTTGAAAATTAGGGAAATATTTTTAACGATCTATCAGAATTAACTAGAAATGATATAACAAATGGAGAATATATAAGATAGGATAAAAAATGTAAACAATTCCAATATTTTTTAATTTTTTCAATGATTCATTTATGTATTGGTACGTCATCTATCTTGTTTGATTTGTGTTTCTTTTAATATTTTACATTATCAATATTTCTCTCACACAACATTGATATCAGAATCTTGAATATTTTCTTAATCCCTATTTTTGTAGTCAGTTGGTTTCAATTGCTCCAAGGCATATAATTGTCTTAATCATAATCACCATGTAATTTTCCCTTATTCTAATGTGAACTAGCATGCTAAGTACGAGATAAATGTATTCTTCTAGTTTCATCCTAGTCCTAGACTCTATATTCCAAACTTAGCTCATAAACAAACTATTGATCTAATTGGTATTGTCTCTATGGATAAATATGATAACATCAAATCAAAATTCAGCATATATTGATAAAAATTAAAATGATTAGAGTCAACAAATGAAAAAAATGATAGATATCTAGGGTCCCATAGAGACGAGCTTTCACATTGTAAATTAAGAGAGTAGAACTGTATTAACAAAACCACTCATGATATTAGTAGGGCATATGTTGTCATCACAAAATTTTTTGGATGAATCTCGTATCACTGCTATAGTAGTCCTATTAATGGATTGTGATATTTTTATATATCATGTTATACTAATATCTAATGTATAGGTTACATTATTAGTTCAAAATATTTGACAAAAAAACGTGTGTGTTGTTGTTTGGTCTTTGTGTAGTCATGAAAGGCCATCTACAAAAACTCTAATCACTATAGTATGACCAGAATCATAATTATTTTCATCCCTATGTTGTATCTACCTAATAATATCTACAAACACCATATCCATATTCTCAACTGACGTTGTCAATGTGAGGGTGTGTCACTTTCATGAATACAATTTATATGTCTTGTCTACTATCATGATAATTTGGAATGGAAAATGGTTCATTGATGGATCAGTACCCATGTCTTCCCCTCTGTGGATGAAGAGGAACATGAGGGATATGTGGTGAAGTGTCACCTCATGATCCAAGCTCATGTGGAAAATCTCATCTCAAGGATGCCTACCACTTAGATTTAATTGATGAGATCCCATAAAAGAAGGTGTCATTTGTTGATAATAGTATTCTAATCCTTTTTTTCGAAGTATAACTCGTATCATATCATATCATATATGGGTGAAGTCTGTAGACCCACGTCGAGTCTAGCCAGGCCTGGAAGTATTTTGAGTCATGTTCACATTCTCCTGTATAAAGGGCAGGGGTCTTTCTTATATCTAACATATTGTAAAGATTCTATCTACATATCATCCATGTCATTTCCCCTTCTACATGGTATTAGAGCATCGATCCTAACCACATAGAGAAAGATAGTTTGTCTTCAACTTGTGGGCGGCTGCCTGGCCCTGAGTGGCTACCCACAGATCCATATCAATCACCCTCTTTGCATGGATACATATCCATCACCCTCTCTATAGGGACATTTCCATCGCCCTCTCTCTCTCTACAAGGAAGCTTCTTTGTCTATAAACAACTACATCTCCATCATTTCTAGATATGACAAGTATCTTCATTAGCGTTTAGCATCCCCCATGTATCTTTCTTTCCCTAGTTTGTCTTCCTTGGGTTCATCTTACCCGGATTTGTCTCTAGAGTCATGTGCACCTTCTCCTATATAAAGTAGAGGGGTCTCTCTTGTATCCAACATATTTTCAAACACTATCAATATATCATCCATATTTAAGACCATTTTGTCAAAGGCCTCAAATTATGGGACAATACAATATTTATAACACCTAGGCCCCAATACAGGCCTTCTATAGATATTTGAGAATGATGAATGGTCCCATAAACCAATACAAGCCTTTGTTACCTACTTTTGTCAAGCATATACACATCATGGTGAAGATCCCAAGCAGGTCAGTCATCCTAGTACTACTTAAGGTCAAACATGATTAATGATGGAGTTCATGTTCATGGTTCCCTAAACATAAGGTGCAAAATGTTCACGTCAGTATCTAAATCATCCTTTCAATATCATTTTACCCAAGTCCTAAAATATAGAGATGTTACAATATCTTCCACTTGGCCTCTTTATGTCCTCATCAAGGCTCTAGTATATGGCCTTGTAATCTCTATACAATTATAATGTGAGCCCATAATGGACCATACACACCCAAGCTCATAGTTATGACCTCACACAAGGGTGGTTCCACCTCACCTCATTGTCTATAGTCTTTTCCACATGCCTAGCCCAAATGACTCAAGATTGTGATGCCACATGTTGATGTGGGACATAGATTTATTACAAGGAATTTAACTTTAATAAAATTTCTGACATCTAGGGCCCCAAACAAAAGCCCTTGTAGAGTTCTAAGAATGAGGACTCTCCCCAACACCAAAACTAGGTTGCATTATGTGATTTGTCCCCACTCATGTATGACCCAATTAATCTTCCTAGTAGATCACCTGTATTAGTAGTAGTCCTGCACAAACACGCTTAAACATGAAACTTCTAATGATGAGCTTCCTAAAAGGATGGTTCAGGATGTTGATCTAGGCAATCCATGTGTCCTTATTAAGATCATTTTACCATTGGCCTAAAACCTTGCGATGTTAAAAAGGAGGTCGAATGA
Source organism: Alisma plantago-aquatica (assembly GCA_963693085.1). Lineage (NCBI taxonomy): Eukaryota > Viridiplantae > Streptophyta > Magnoliopsida > Alismatales > Alismataceae > Alisma > Alisma plantago-aquatica. Next base: position 323,220,988 of record OY856415.1, read on the forward strand.
AATGAGGTTAGTGGTAGTACTCGTGGTTCAATATTTGTTTGAAATGTAAAGTAGAAGGTAACATATTCCATACAATCAATGTGGATAGGATGAAATGAAGGTTTGCAACAAATTGCAAGGTGAAAAAAATATTAAAAAATATTAGATACAAGTAGAAAGCATTGCATATAGCTACGCTTATGTCCAAACATTGATCATATGAAAAAAAACATAGTAAGATGTATTAGGCCAAACCTAAACATTATAATTTTTAGTAGAAATCCATCTAGAATGTGGCATGGATGAGATTTCAAAAATGGTTTTGGTTTATCAATATCGTTGAAGTTGTTACATACCACACACTAGCTTGATATATGATAGATAGGGTCATCAACTAAATGGGAAAAGTTTGGACCTCCAATAAAATTTCCCAAAACAACATCATGTATAAGTTTCATTTAACAACTTGGTTTGACCAAATGTGACCAAATTTAGTATGATTTATGAGATCAACCTTGGATCAAACTTCATGCTTACCAAGTTTAGGCTCAATCTCGTGCTCCATTTTATTCAAATAATTTTGCAACTAGACTTGGAGTCAAATCAAGAATAAGTTCAAGATGGGACACGTAGATGGTTAGATACTTGACTAGTTACCAAGAGGTCTCATGTTCAAGCCACGAAGACCATATGAATAGAATCATCATTTATTCACCAAAAAGAATCATGAGTAACTAATCAAATTTGAGCATAATTGCATCCTCTATCCAATTGGAACAAAACAAGAGTTGGACTTTTTTATATATAGCATTTGGGGCTCATGTGTACTTGAATACTACATTTCTCGTCATCATTAACTTACTAAGAACACAGTTTTGGGGTTTATGTGTTCTAGTAAACCCAAATGGGAATTACAAGACATTACTCGTAATTGGGGTCATCACAAGAGTATAAACATATAATCAAACACAAGAAATTCCTTTATCTTTTAGAGTCCTTTGATTATTACTTATATTACTAGTATGTCATCTATCTAGTTGATTCATGTTGTCATTTTTATTTCCACATTATATGTAACCTTATCTAATAACTTTTATACATGAATCTTGATGATTCATTTCATCCCTGTTTTGATTATAAGTTAACCTTAATTAATCCATAAGCACATATAACTACCGTGAACATAAGCACCATGTAATGGACCTTATGTTAATTTGAATTATCCTTCTGATTATATAGGACGAATATGATTTTCTTTATTTTGCATCCTAGTGTCTATATGCCAAACTTGATGGCTTGGTGTGACTTTTGCTACACACAAATATGAAAATAGCAAATCCAAATCGTGATACGAAGATATAGACATTCATATCATAAATTAACATTGTAGAACTCCATTACTATAACTCATCGGGACTTTTGTAAGACATATATTGTCATCACTAAGAAATTTGAAATGAACTTCGTATAAGTATTTTACTGTTCCTTTTATGTAATATTGACATTTCATGTAGCCGTATAATACTATGAATAAATAAATTGAATCCCTTATCACTATGTATGAGAGTATATGACGGAAAGAAAAGCCAAACATCACTGTTTGGTCTTCCTAGCGGATGGATTTGCATCCGAAAGGTAGTAAATCATCATGTTCGTTAGAGGGGATCAATCGGACCATCTTCTTCCGAGGTTATTTATTTTTACTAATGTTTTCCACATTTTTCTTCTTCTCTCCTATGTACTTGACAATGGAACTCGTGCGGGGATAAATCTCTTATTCTTTAGGATCCGGGAGTAGCCTGATTATACATTGTAATTGACTTTGTGTATTAATATATCAATTTTTCTTAATGTTTAGACTTATCTCTATGAATATATAACAAACTATCCATGTTTGATCACCATAGGTAGTTAATTAGACCTTTGATTGCTTTGAAAAAGGGAATTAATGGTTGGAAAATTTATAGAAATACATGTTTTATATCACCCTTTGAGAAATGTGACTTAGGAATGTGAAGAGGTTACCCAGAGTATTCAGTAAAGCACCTAATTAATAACCCAATCATTACGATAGTGGGATTTGTATTACATTAGGTAGTAAATTACACTGTGAAAATAGATAATTCTTGCTACAAGTCTCTTAGTCCAGGGTTAGGAGAGATGTTTATTAATGTTATGATATTAATTATAATGTTAGTTGTGGTGAAACTATAATCCTAAGGAATTCACTTAATTGAGATCAACAACCAGTAATGCTAGATTTATTTTCTACTTTAGATAATTAAACCTTCAATCAAAGTTTTCATCGATATATTTGATCGCATCACAGTTAGTTGTAGTTTCTAGATTACCATTTCTCTAAGTTTAACATTAGGGCCTCTTAAGGCCTATATTACATTGATACGCACACTTATAGCTAAAGTGTAGTTACTTGTATCAATCATCTATCTAATTTATTCATGCTGGTGTTGTTATGACCACATTATATGTAATCTACTCTCACAATTTTTATACATGAATCTTAATGATTCACTTCGTCCCTATTTTGATTATAAGTTGGCATTAATTAATCCATTAGCACATATAACTATTGTGAACATAAGCACTATATAATTGGAGCTTTAATTTGATTTATCCTTCTGACTATATAGGATGGACATGATCTTCTTTGTTTTGCATCCTAGTGTCTATATGCCAAAGTTGATGGCTTGCTGTGATCGTTGCTACACAAAAATATAAAAACATCAAATCCAAATTTTGCCGAAATAAAAAAAAATATTCAACCAACAAACCACATGAAATTTGGCAACCAGGCTGTCGAGGCCCCTCATACGGAGATATAGAGTGTCATATTGTAATTTAACATTGTAGAACTCCATTAGTATAACTCCTCGGGACTTTTGTGCGACATATATTATCATCATTATTATCATCATTAAAAAGGAGGTCGAATGAAATGAGGTTAGTGGTAGTACTCGTGGTTCAATATTTGTTGGAAATGTAAAGTAGAAGATAACCAATTCCATACAATCAAAAAAAATATTATGAAAAGATTAGATACAAGTAGAAAGCATTGCATATAGCTACGCTTATGTCCAAACATTGATCATATGAAAAAATAACATAGTAAGATGTATCAGGCCAAACCAAAACATTAGAATTTTTAGTAGAAATCCATCTAGAATGTGGCATGAATGAGATTTCAACAATGGTTTTGGTTTATCAATATCGTTGAAATTGTAACATACCACACACTAGCTTGATCTATGATAGATAGGGTCATCAACTAAATGGGAAAAGTTTGGACCTCCAATAAAATTTCCCAAAACAACATCATGTATAAGTTTCATTTAACAGCTTGGTTTGACAAAATGTGACCAAATTTAGTATGATTTATGAGATGAACCTTGGATCAAATTTCATGTTTACCAAGTTTAGGCTCATTCTCGAGCTCCATTTTATTCAATTAATTTTGCAACTAGACTTGGAGTCAAATCAAGAATAAGTTCAAGATAGGACACCTAGATGGTTAGATACTTGACTAGTTACCAAGAGGTCTCATGTTCAAGCCACAAAGACCATATGAATAGAATCGTCATTTTTTCACCAAAAAGAATCATGAGTAACTAATCAAATTTGAGTATAATTGCATCCTCTGTCCAATTGGAGCAAAACAAGAGTTGGACTTTTTTATATATAACATTTGGGGTTCATGTGTACTTGAATACTACATTTCCCGTCATCATTAACTTACTAAGAACACAATTTTAGGGTTTATGTGATCTAGTAAACCAAATGGGAATTACAAGACATTACTCATTATTGGGGTCATCACAAGAGTATAAAAATATAATCAAACACAAGAAATTTATTTATCTTTTAGAGTCCTTTGATTATTACTTATATTACTAGTATGTCATCTATCTAGTTGATTCATGTTGTCGTTATTATTTCCATATTATATGTAACCTTATCTCATAACTTTTATACATGAATCTTGATGATTCATTTCGTCCCTATTTTGATTATAAGTTAACTTTAATTAATCCATAAGCACATATAACTATCGTGAACATAAGCATTATGTAATGGACCTTATTTTAATTTGAATTATCCTTCTGATTATATAGGATGGACATGATTTTCTTTATTTTGCATCCTAGTGTCTATATGCCAAACTTGATGGCTTGGTGTGACCGTTGCTACACACAAATATGAAAATAGCAAATCCAAGTCGTGATACAAAGATATAGACATTCATATCGTAAATTAACATTTTAGAACTCCATTACTATAATTGATCAGGACTTTTGTAAGACATATATTGTCATCACTAAGAAATTTGGAATGAACTTCATTTAAGTGTTTTACTATTCCTTTTCTATAATATGGACATTTCATGTAGCCGTATAATACTATGAATAAATTAATTGAATTCCTTATCACAATGTATAAGAGTATATGACGGAAAGAAAAACCAAGCATCATTGTTTAGTCTTCCTAGCGGATGGATTTGCAGTCGAATGGTAGTAAATCATCATGTTGGTTAGAGGGGATCAATCGGACCATCTTCTTCTGAGGTTCTTTATTTTTACTAATATTTTCCACGTTTTTCTTCTTCTCTCCTATGTACTTGACAATGGAACTCGTGCGGGGATATATCTCTTATTCTTTAGGATCCGGGAGTAGCCCGATTATACATTGTAATTGACTTTGTATATTAATATATCATTAATTTCTTAATTTTTAGACTTATCTCTATGAATATATAACAAACTATCCATGTTTGATCACCATAGGTAGTTAATTAGACCTTTGATTGCTTTGAAAAAGTGAATTAATGGTTGGACAATTTATAGAAATACATGTTTTATATCGCCCTTTGAGAAATGTGACTTAGGAATGTGAAGAGATTACTCTAAGTATTCAGTAAAGCACCTAACTAATAACACAATCATTACGAGAGTGGGATTTGTATTACATTAGGTAGTAAATTACGCTATGAAAATGGATAATTCTTGCTACAAGTCTCTTAGTCCAAGGTTAGGAGAGATGTTTATTAATGTTATGATATTAATTATAATGTTAGTTGTGGTGAAACTATAATCTTAAGGAATTCACTTAATTGAGATCAACAACCAGTAATTCTAGATTTATTTTCTACTTTAGATAATTAAACCTTCAATCAAAGTTTTCATCGGTATAGTTGATCGCATCACAGTTAGTAGTAGTTTCAAGATTAACATTTCTCTGAATTTGACATCTGGGCCCCTTAAGGCCTATATTATATTGATACGTACACTTATAATTAAAGTATAGTTACTCGTATCAATCATCTATCTAATTTATTCATGGTGGTGTTGTTATGACCACATTATATGTAATCTTCTCTCACAATTTTTATACATGAATCTTGATGATTCACTTCGTCCCTATTTTGATTATAAGTTGGCCTTAATTAATCCATTAGCACATATAACTATTGTGAACATAAGCACTATATAATTGGAGCTTTAATTTGATTTATCCTTCTAACTATATAGGATGGACATGATCTTCTTTGTTTTGCATCCTAGTGTCTATATGCCAAACACAAGAAATTTCTTTATCTTTTAGAGTCCTTTGATTATTACTTATATTACTAGTATGTCATCTATCTAGTTGATTCATGTTGTCGTTGTTATTTCCAGATTATATGTAACCTTATCTCATAACTTTTATACATGAATCTTGATGATTCATTTCGTCCCTATTTTGATTATAAGTTAACCTTAATTAATCCATAAGCACATATAACTATCGTGAACATAAGCACTATGTAATGGACCTTATTTTAATTTAAATTATCCTTCTGATTATATAGGATGGACATGATTTTCTTTATTTTGCATCCTAGTGTCTATATGCCAAACTTGATGGCTTGGTGTGACCGTTGCTACACACAAATATGAAAATAGCAAATCCAAATCGTGATACGATGATATAGACATTCATATTGTAAATTAACATTGTAGAACTCCATTACTATAACTGATCAGGACTTTTGTAAGACATATATTGTCATCACTAAGAAATTTGGAATGAACTTCATATAAGTGTTTTACTATTCCTTTTCTGTAATATTGGCATTTCATGTAGCCGTATAATACTATGAATAAATTAATTGAATTCCTTATCACTATGTATGAGAGTATATGACGGAAAGAAAAACCAAGCATCATTGTTTGGTCTTCCTAGCGGATGGATTTGTAGTCGAATGGTAGTAAATCATCATGTTGGTTAGAGGGGATCAATCGGACCATCTTCTTCTGAGGTTCTTTATTTTTACTAATATTTTTCACATTTTTCTTCTTCTCTCCTATGTACTTGACAATGGAACTCGTGCGGGGATAAATCTCTTATTCTTTAGGATCCGGGAGTAGCCCGATTATACATTGTAATTGACTTTATATATTAATATATCATTAATTTCTTAATTTTTAGACTTATCTCTATGAATATATAATAAACTATCCATGTTTGATCACCATAGGTAGTTAATTAGACCTTTGATTGCTTTGAAAAAGTGAATTAATGGTTGGACAATTTATAGAAATACATGTTTTATATCGCCCTTTGAGAAATGTGACTTAGGAATGTGAAGAGATTACTCAGAGTAGTAGTTTCAAGATTAACATTTCTCTGAGTTTGACATCTGGGCCCCTTAAGGCCTATATTATATTGATACGTACACTTATAATTAAAGTGTAGTTACTCGTATCAATCATCTATCTAATTTATTCATGCTGGTGTTGTTATGACCACATTATATGTAATCTTCTCTCACAATTTTTATACATGAATCTTGATGATTCACTTTGTCCCTATTTTGATTATAAGTTGGCCTTAATTAATCCATTAGCACATATAACTATTGTGAACATAAGCACTATATAATTAGAGCTTTAATTTGATTTATCCTTCTAACTATATAGGATGGACATGATCTTCTTTGTTTTGCATCCTAGTGTCTATATGCCAAAGTTGATGACTTGGTGTGATCGTTGCTACACACAAATATAAAAACACCAAATCCAAATTTTGCCGAAATAAAAAAAAAAATCAACCAACAAACTACATGAAATTTGGCACCAGGTTGTGGAGGCCCCTCATACGGAGATATAGACTTTCATATTGTAATTTAACATTGTAGAACTCCATTAGTATAACTCCTCAAGACTTTTGTGCGACATATATTATCATCATTATTATCATCATTAAGAAATTTGAAATGAACTTCTTATGCTTTACTGTTCCTCTTATGTAATATTGACATTTCATGTAGCCGTGTACTACTATGAATAAATTAATTGAATTTCTTCTCACTATGTATGAGAGTATATGACCGAAAGAAAAAACAAGCATCACTGTTTGGTCTCCCTGCGGTCATGCAAGGCCTTCCTGTCGGTCTCTAACGCCCTAGCAACGTCGGCGTCACAATCATCCACAGCCCTCTGTCCCAGCCACCTGACAACATCCGCAAACACAATGTCCATGTTCTCCGATGACTCTGCCGACGTTAGGGCGTGCCACATTCCTGGATACAGCTTGAATGTCTTGTCTGTGCTGGCGGCAGTGTGGAACAGCAGCCGGCTCACTGAAGGATCCGTCACCACGTCTTCCCCTCCATGAACGACAAGGAACGGGAGCGAGACGCGGTCGAGCGTCGCCTCAATATCCAGGCTCACTCGGAGAAGCTCAGCGCCAGTCTTGGCACGGGGCTTACCCTTGTAACAGTAAGGGTTGTTGCGGATCTTCTTCCTGTACTCGGGATCCTTGAATGCCACATCTATGATGTCCTTGGTGGGGATGATCTTCCAAGTCGGGATGACCTTACTTTGCTGGTTCAGGATGCTTACGACGAGAGGGTGAGGCTTTAGTTCATCGGCGATCTTGCACATGGGAGCAACGAGTACGGCCCCATCCCAGTAGTTGGGCTTCTTCCTGTGGAGGAGGAGCGCCACGGCACCACCCATCGACTCTCCCAGCAGGAACCTCTGCTTCTTCTTGTTCTCCTTCCGCTCGCACACGCTGGTGTAGTAGTCGGAGCAGTCATCGACGACGTGGTCGAAGTTAGGGACGTAGCCCAGAAGGCCGGCGGACTTGCCGTGGCCCTCGTAGTCCATGCCATAGACGGCAAAGCCGGCCGTGGCTAGGCGGGTGCCGGTGCCCTCCATTGAGATGCTGCACTCCATGCCGTACCCGTGGCATAGGAAGACAAGGGCTTTGGGTTCTTGCTGGTGGCCTTCAGGCAGCCAGCGGCAAGTGAACATCTTGTTGCCGCGGTTGCTGTGTATGTACTCTTCTTCGTATCTGTAGCCGACGGTCTTCTGGGAATCGGCCATGTCCGGTAGCTGTGATGTGACACACGGGAAGGGAAGAACTGTTGCCAACAGAAGGGATCGGAGATGTTGATGGATAGTGGAAAGAAAAGGATGGTCGATGATGAGAGCAACCGGGTGCCGGGTTATATATATGTCTGCGGAGTCCGTTGCGCCGCGGCCGCCGAGTGTTCGAGACGGTTTCGAAATGAACACGCGTTGACGGGATGCCGCACGCGGTCTAATAGGACTCGGATCATTTAATGACCGAAATAATTAATAGTTGGAAGTAGAACCATACAGAGAGCGAGAGAGGAAATTGTGCTGACTGCGGAAGAAAATCAATGATAGATCTACTCCTATTTCCTATCTCTCTCCTGGACTCCTTCCGTTGTCAACAACCAATAATCTTGGACACGTGGCTGTTAGAGTTAACCCTTCTGCACCCGCATGTTTTATGACTCGTTCCTGTGTGGACGCGGTCAGATAGGATAGTGGCATGAGCAATCGGCTCCTCTGCCTTACTTTGCGCTTTCTAGTTAGATGAGGCCGCAATAAGTGGATCGTGGGATTGCACGATAGACCACCGTCAACCTGTTTTATTGCATTCTGTTGTTTACTATTTAAGCACTGAATACAACTGAAAACGTTGTGTCAATTGGCAGCACCAAAAACTCCATTTCTTCCGGCTATCGTGTGCGTGTGTTACTGGTGATTTCAGCCTTCGGCAACAACAGTTGGTATCAGAGCATCAGGTGTTCGATCCACCTACCCGGCGTGTGGTGTTTGATCCGTGCGAGCCATGTCGAAGCAGGAAGAAATCCCAATCGATTCTGGGAAGAAGGAGGAGGAGATCCCGTCTGGGTCAGACGCCAGCACGGGCGGCGGCAGTGAGCTGCGGATCGTCGAGCGCGTCATCGAGCGCGATTCCAGCGGGGGAGGCCAATGGATGCAGTTGACGAGAGCCAATTACTCTGATTGGGCCCTCGTGACGCGCGTGCAGCTGCAAGCGGCGGGTCTTTGGGACGCCGTCGAGTTCGGCACCAATGACTACCGCGAAGATCGCCGTGCCCTGTCAGCGATCTTGAAAGGAGTGCCGCCGGAGATGCTGCGGACTCTAGCGGTGAAAGATACGGCCAAGCTCGCCTGGGGCACAATCAAGCGGCTCCGCGTCGGTGATGTGCGCGTCCAGGAGGCAAGGGCACAGACCCGACGGCGGGAATTCGACGACCTGAAATTCAAGGACGGCGAGTCAATCGAGGAATTTGCGTTGCGCTTAACTGCAATAGTAAATGATCTCGAATTGCTCGGCGACCCGGTGACAGAATACAAGACGGTGCTAAAGTTCCTTCGCGTGGTGCCTCGGAGGTACAAGGCGATGGCCATGGCTATTCAGTCGTTGTGCGATCTTAAGATCATGACGATCGAGGAGTTGTGCGGCCGACTAGTGGCTGTCGAGGATGACTATCAACAAGAAGACGGTTCGTCGACGGGCGGGCACCTGCTCCTGACTGAGGAGGAGTGGGTGGCTCGTCAGAAGGGGCGCGAGCGGACTGGTGCCACCGGTTCAGGGTCCGGCGACTCCAAGGCCAAAGTCTCCAGCAAACCGAAGGCGTCGAGTGCCGGGAAGCCAGGTTCGAGTAACTCGCGAGACAAGAAGAAGAAGGGGCGGTGCCGATACTGCAATATCGAAGGCCATTGGAAGAAGGAGTGCAGAAAGAAGCAGAGAGACGAGGAAGAACAACAACGGGCTAATCTGGCACGTGGTGAAGAAAATGAGCAGCCAGCGTTGCTTATGGTGAGCGTGTGCGCCCCCACAACGACCAGCAGGGTCACGCCACAGGCTGTGTTCCTCAACGAGGAGAAAGTTATTCCGTTGGAATCGTCGGATGATATCTGGTATTTCGATACTGGAGCAAGTAGCCACATGACCGGGAATAGGCAAATGTTTGCCACACTTGATGAAACAGTGCACGGGAGTGTAAAATTCGGCGATGGCTCTCTTGTTGGCATTCACGGCAAGGGCTCCGTTCTCTTCAAGTGTGTCACCGGCGACCAACGAGCTCTGTCAGAGGTATACTACATACCTAGTCTAAGGAGCAACATTATCTCTTTGGGTCAGCTTGACGAGGGCGGGTGCAAAATTGACATTGCAGGAGGAGTGCTCACCATCCTTGATCCCGAGCGACGGGTCCTTGCGCGTGTGTCACGCACGAGGAACAGGCTCTACACTTTAGCCCTGAACCTCGCAGTACCGACCTGCTTGCTGACAAAGACAGAGGAGGTGCCATGGCGCTGGCACGCTCGCATGGGGCACCTACACTTCCGCGCACTCCGTGCTATGTCACAGAAGGGAATGGTGGTCGGCATCCCCAACATCAAGCAAGTAGACGAGTACTGTGATGGTTGTGCCATCGGAAAGCAACATCGGTGCTCATTTCCACGTGCAAGTTCCTTTCACGCAGAGCATGCACTTGATCTGGTGCATCTAGATCTCTGTGGTCCGATCAAGCCGGCCACGCCAGCAGGTAACAATTATTTTCTGCTTGTCGTTGATGACTATAGCCGCTTCATGTGGTTGGAGGTATTGAAGTCCAAGGACGAAGCATTCAAATACTTCAAAAAGATCAAAGCTGCAGCAGAGACGGAAGGCCGGTGCAAGCTGCGGGCTTTCAAGTCAGATCGGGGTGGAGAATTTAATTCCAGGGAGTTCCAAGCCTATTGCAGTGATCTTGGCATCAAGCACTATGTCACTGCCCCGTACTCACCACAACAGAACGGCGTAGTTGGACGGAGGAACCAGACAGTCGTGGAGATGGCAAGGTGCATGCTTAAAACCATGTCTGTGCCGCTCATCTTCTGGGGGGAGGCAGTAAAAACGGCAGTGTACGTGCTCAACCGCGCACCGATGAGATGCCTCAATGATGTCACACCGTACCAGGCTTGGCACAATCGCAAGCCGTGTGTAGCACATCTCCGTGTCTTTGGGTGTGTTGCACATGTGAAGAAGCTTGGGCCCGGGATAACAAAGCTGTCGGATCGCTCCACCAATGGTGTTCATCGGCTATGAGGAAGGCGGGAAGAACTATCGTGTCTACGACCCGGTGAGTAAAAAATTGCAGGTAACTCGTGATGCTATCTTCGAGGAGAGCAGACCCTGGAACTGGGCGGCAATGAGCAATGTTGCCGTAGGGAACACGGCGGAGGACGGCTCATTCACGGTCGTCTACAACGATGTGAACGGCGACACAGTGGTGGATGCCGGACACGGCATGATGCCGGCCTCACCGCGGACTCCAGCTCCATCGAGCGCAGCGCCAGCGACCCGTACACCTGCTACATGTGTGACTTCATCAGCTACTGCGGCCTCGCCGCAAACACCTGACGGGCCTGCTCTGTCGAGCGTTAACTGGGCAACGCCTCCCAGCCACGACAGCAACCGCGACACCGACGCAACTGGGCAGCAGCGTTATCGACAACTTGACGACCTGTACGATGACACTGAAGAAGTAGAAACAGAGTACTCCGGACTTTGTTTTCTTACTGTAGAGGAACCACGCAGCGTGCAAGCAGCTCTTGCAAATGCAGCATGGAAGGGGGCCATGGATGAGGAAATGACCTCAATCGTTGATAATGGCACCTGGTCAATGACTGAACTCCCAGCTGGACAACGAGCCATCGGATTGAAGTGGGTGTTCAAAGTTAAAAAGGATCCAGATGGTAACATCGTGAAGCACAAAGCGAGACTGGTCGCAAAGGGCTACTCACAACGGCAAGGCGTGGATTTTGAAGAAGTCTTTGCGCTAGTGGCGAGAATGGAGACGGTGCGGCTCTTGCTCGCTCTTGCAGCTCATTCAGGATGGCAAGTCCACCACATGGATGTCAAGTCGGCATTCTTGAACGGTGATCTTTCCGAGGAAGTATATGTGTGCCAACCGCCGGGATATGTTGTCACCGGAAAGGAAAGTGCAGTACTGAAGCTACGTAAAGCACTCTATGGGTTACGCCAAGCACCGCGAGCCTGGTATGCAAAACTTGATGCATCACTGGCATCACTCGGGTTCACACGAAGCCCGGTGGAGCATGCGGTGTACAAGAGAGGAGATGCGGAGTCACTTTTACTAATCGGCGTCTATGTGGATGATCTTGTGATAACCGGCACAAGCATCAACGAAATCATAGATTTCAAGGCACAGATGCACAGGTTATTCAAGATGAGTGACCTGGGGCCCTTGAGTTATTATCTTGGGATTGAAGTGAGGCAGCTACACGGTGAGATTACACTCTGTCAGAAAAGCTATGCATCCAAGATTCTTGAAACTGCAGGGCTGAGCGGATGCAATGCATGTCATACACCGATGGAGAACCGGCTCAAGCTGCGTAAGGAGGATGATGGAGAGGCCTTTGATGCGACCCTGTATCGCAGTGTGACTGGGAGTCTTCGCTATCTGGTCAACACTCGACCGGATATAGCATATGTCGTGGGGGTTGCTAGCCGCTACATGGAAAATCCCAGCACACACCACTGGGCCGCGATCAAGCAGATCCTGAGGTACGTGAAGGGCACAATGGATATGGTTGCTGTTACAAGAAGGGCAGTGGAGTACCGGTGCTTGTCGGCTATAGTGATAGTGACCACGCTGGAGATTTGGATGACCGGAAGAGCACTTCTGGGGTCGCATTCTTCCTCGACAGAAACATCATTACCTGGAGTTCGCAGAAGCAGCGAATCATAGCTCAGTCCTCATGCGAGGCTGAGTACATAGCCGCCGCAGGTGCAGCAAGTCAAGGAGTTTGGCTGAGTCGTCTTCTTGGCGAAATCACAGGAGGATCACCGGCGAAATTCAAGTTGCTGGTAGATAATAAGTCGGCGATAGCCTTGTGCAAGAATCCGGTGAATCATGGCCGGAGCAAGCACATCGACGTGAAGTTCCACTTCATCCGGGGATGTATCGAGGCGGGTCAAGCTGATGTTGATTATGTCGGCACCGACGAGCATCTCGCTGACATATTAACCAAGGCGCTTGGGCGGGTCAAGTTCATTCAAATGAGAGAGAGACTCGGCGTCAAGGAGATCACTGCAGTGCATCAGGCTTAGGGGGGAGAATGTTAGAGTTAACCCTTCTGCACCCGCATGTTTTATGACTCGTTCCTGTGTGGACGCGGTCAGATAGGATAGTGGCATGAGCAATCGGCTCCTCTGCCTTACTTTGCGCTTTCTAGTTAGATGAGGCCGCAATAAGTGGATTGTGGGATTGCACGATAGACCACCGTCAACCTGTTTTATTGCATTCTGTTGTTTACTATTTAAGCACTGAATACAACTGAAAACGATGTGTCAATTGGCAGCACCAAAAACTCCATTTCTTCCAGCTATCGTGTGCGTGTGTTACTGGTGATTTCAGCCTTCGGCAACAACAGTGGCAATGGGATGACCTCTCTCCTATGCGGATAAGGAGCCTCCATTTCTATGATGTATGCAATGTCGCAGAGAGAGCATCATTCATCACCATGGTACAAGGGGACCATGAGCCGATACCAAAGCAAAGTGTGATACTCAATTGGAGACGTGAACAAGCCAAGATGCTCAATGGAAATAACAAGAAAGAAATCTTGTGGATGCACTACTACATTTTTGGCCAGTAACGTCGCTGTCATATCGTCGTTTTTACTAGAATAACCGACCTAGTAGACTACTGCATCGGTTTTATCATAAAAACCGACCTTATAGGTTTCCCGCGGAGAAAATTTGCATAATTTTGGCTTCGCGCCTCGATCTATAGGGTTGATTTTTTTAAAATAACCGATGCTATAGGGTCAACAAAAAATGTGGACACCGTTTTGGAACTCTAGAGTCGGTTTTTATATATAACCGACCTTACATATGTTGGTCTATAGCGTCGGTTATCTAAAAAACCGACGCTATAGGTTAAGTCCGTGCACTATTTTTTTAATAGACTTTTAGGGTCGGTTTTTTTAGATAACAGACGCTATAGACTTATAGAGCATCATTCATCACCATGGTACAAGGGGACCATGAGCCGATACCAAAGCAAAGTGTGATACTCAATTGGAGACGTGAACAAGCTAAGATGATCAATGGAAATAACAAGAAAGAAATCTTGTGCATGGTCACCTTGTAGAGAAATAAGAATGGCTCGTTACCGCAGGTATAGACCACTTGTGTTAATTTGGTTGATCATTATTTTGTAGTAAACATATGTGGCAACCCACCATGTCAATCGACATTACTCAAAACTAAAAATAGTCATTCAACATTAATTAACCATGTTATCAAATGGTATAGAATTAAAGATGAATTCAATTTTCAAACATACCAAAGAACATTTACATTAGAGTTCAACATTAATTAGCCATGCTATCAAAATGGTATAAAATTAAAGGTGAATTCAATTTTCAAACATACCAAGGAACATTTACATAAAAGTTCAACTATATATATATATATATATATATATATGTGTGTGTGTGTGTGTGTGTGTGTGTGTGTGTGTGTGTGTATACATATAACTCAATATATATACTAGATAACTTTATATGAGTTCAGTGGCCTCAGTCACAACTTGTCACAAAAGACGTTGTACACATATTTACAACATTTCTATTGTTCAAGATATATAACTAAAAATGAGTCAATACACATGATACACAAAATTAGTACAGGGACGATTCTAAGACTCTACACAAACCAACCAACCTCTTTAGCTCCCTCCTTGCAACTCTGTGTCTGACCGCACTCACGATCACCTAAAAAGGGTGTGGAAACCCACGAGGTGAGATTGTAGGGAAACATGGTCATAGAGATGGCAGCATAAACAAAAAATTTCTTGCAATATTTCCTTTGATCAGCAAATCGTGTCAACAACTATAGATTGGAAAGAAAGGTTACAAGACATATATCTTGTTAAACTCCGATCTCACAATTACCATTAATCATGAGATTAGGGCATAAAATTAAGGATTTATCGTAATACAAAGATCACACTTAACTTTTTCTTCTTTTTCAAACTCTTTATTTTCTCACATTGAATCACATAAACAAACTTTACAAGAGAATTAAACCTTAATTACTCTAATATGATCTCAACATTAATGATACTCATCCATACATACATTTTATTTCTCACACTTCCATGTACATACGACATGATAATCCAATGCATTCTCTCTTATTAAGGAAACAAAGATACAAACATCATTTACAACTCTCTCACATCTATACAAGGACCTAGAGTGACAAGGACCGACTGAACTTAACTATACTCAGACTTAACTCTTGTGGCATATCTACTCTGATACAATGACCTTCTTCAAGTCTATGTGACATCCCTAAAAATTATGGGTAGAGGGGTGAGCATACTCACTCAGTGAATGAGTACTTCAAAGAAACAATCTAAAGCACTGATATAATTACAAATATACTTTTGAGCAACTGGTATCAATTATAACAGCAGTAAGCTTTAAAGAGATTGATCATTGACAATCATAAATATGGCAGGATACTCTAGATATCAATAAGAGAAAATCAATATATGAGCATGCTTGATTAATTTTAAAGAGAACTAATAATTCAAAAACATACAAAGAATAATTGATGGGAAACTGTACTCGAATCTTTCTTAACTTTTCTTACTTATGAAAAACTCTTTAAACCTATATGAACATATTTTAGCTTATGTCCTGATCATATACAATGTACTCTACATATGAAAACTCGTAGCGAACTACGATCTCACCGTACAAGACTTAGCTTAAAACCCAGGAAGCTAAGCCTAGAACTGAATCTGGGTCTGCTTGACTCAAACCGTCACGTCTGACTAAGGTGGCTAAACAACTGGCCTTTAACTGGACCTCTCCATCTAGGCTGAGTACACAGGCAGAGGGTATGAGATGCTCTGTGGGCCTCATCTTGGTATTCTCTGTGGGTACCTCTGGGTTACCAGCGGGATCTCCGGTTCATGTTGGTTAACCTATCTTCTCTTAGGAGACTTCCTCAAGGGCTTCGTCTCTCCGCACGCTCTGTGGGTGCGATCCAATCCTCGTATACTGGTCGCTGCCAGGGTGGATCATTTCCTCCCTACAGTGCAGACATCAGTAGGGAATCTACGGTATTCAGGGCACCTATTTCTATTATTTTATTATTCTTGAAAAGCTCTTACTATATTGTATCTTTTCTCTTACTTATACTTGACTCTGGTATCTCTATAGTACCGTGTCTATTTATTTGAAATTTATAACACAACATGTGTATCATCCTTAACTTGGCAGAGCAGTATATTCAAACATTGTAATATACTGAGAAATCAACATACTATACATACAGGCAGACTAAAATACTTAAATAAATATAATGCATGTCCATTTGGTACTTATACACTAGAATCATGCAATTAAACATCTTAATATACTGATAAGAGCTAATTACTTAGCATATGAGTAATCATCATTTGCACCCATAAATTATTTGCACTTTCTTGGAAAACATGCACATCGACCCAAATCTTGGGTTCTGCATCTCATACTGAGAATATGATAATCAAAATGCATAATTCATTGAACACCCAATCCTTAGGGTTTCATTTACCTCATTCACTTATCACATGGCTCTCATAAGGATTTAATATGTCATAAACATCCACATATACATATTGCTTTAAACAAGTCATATATAATCAACATATATATGAAATCCTAGAATTGAGCTAAATTAGGGTTTTCCATGTCATTCATTGAGATATTATGAATCAATAAAAACATTACATAAATAGATTCTATGATGCCAAGAAAAACACTTCAAATGGATTTCACCATATTTATACACAAATTTCCAACTTTCCACTCATGTAGGGCTTCACCCTCTTTACGAAGATATCAAGCAAACACTATTCACATAACATGAAATCTAAGATAGTATATGACATATATGTACTAAACATTTATATAAACAATCATTCATAACCAAGGGGATCCAGATAAATAAATTTCTCTATTTAATTATACATCAATTTCAGTTATAGACAAATTCCCTATATTTCAGTTTACTCTTATAATCTCGACGAATACTTAGGGAATTCTCATTAGGATGTATTGTATACATTTCTAATATGATTTTATGATCTAAAATTCATCTAAATAGAGGAAGAATTCGTTTCATATCATTTTGCAACAACTTATATCAAACACACAATTCAGGGTTTGCAGTCGCGTACTAAGCAATTAAAAATTATGGATGATTTAACCAATATTCATGAAATATACTATTTAAAGGAAGTTCCCACTCACCCTAAGGTGTGAAAACACCTTAAAAATGCAACTCATCCCTGAAAATCTTGATCTCATATCAAATCCCTAGCAATTCACTTGATTCTTCTTCCTTTCAACTCGGAACCCCGAAAAATGAGGGATTGTGAAGAAAGAGTGAGAAAAGGGGAAGTTTTGATACCATTTTGGATCAAATTAGAGTAGGGACGGAATCTTGACATGTGAGAGAAG
Organism: Alisma plantago-aquatica; assembly: GCA_963693085.1. Taxonomy (NCBI): domain Eukaryota; kingdom Viridiplantae; phylum Streptophyta; class Magnoliopsida; order Alismatales; family Alismataceae; genus Alisma; species Alisma plantago-aquatica. The sequence goes on from OY856415.1 coordinate 323,238,840, forward strand.
ATTCACCATGAAAGGTTATGCAAAGAAGCTGAACTTACATGATTTCATCATTCCTCGGACTACAAAACCCTAGGTCAGCATCTCCATCACTTTCTCCTCTCAAACCCTAACTCTCCCTCTCTCTCTAGGATTTCATTTTTCTAGATTGAATCAAGAATTATGAGAGCTCCTTGTGTGTTATGTTGACCATATAGAGAAATTTAGCTACTTGGGCAATTGCACATTGACTCCTCACTATACTTTCTCTTATTTCTGCTGAATTTTCTATCATAAAAATATTACTGTAATTCATCTACTGCTAAGGTCTAAACACATCCAAAAATTATGAAAATTTTACATTTTGTTTATGATTGAGTTTTAAATCTCCAATTAAAACTTAAGATCATTTTGAATTACCAATAAATAAATAAAAATAAAAGACTACACTTCTAAAAAGTACTCTATCAACATTTTGGTCAAAGTATAGTTCGATTGAGAATCACATTCAAAAAACACTCAAATATTCTGAAATTTTTCTACAATATGCATGATTGAGTTATCCATATCATATCAAAAATCTAATTAAATACAAAATTTTTAGAAAATATGAAAAATCATTTACCACACTGCTATCCTGATCAAATTCCATATTCATGTACTGTCAAAATCCTATTTTTTGCCGATTAGGGTTTATATTTCTCAAATCCTAATTCTTCAAACTAAAATCATAGTTAGAGTGTCTTCTTAGGTTTTAAACATCACAATTGATCTATTATCATTAATCAAGTCTAAGCAATGTTCAATCTAATCAAGCATGTAATCATTCACGTAAACCCTAGTTTACCAACTAAGCACAAATGTGATCATTACAATTCTCACCCCCTTAAAAAAGTTTCATCCCCAAAATATAAATACGCAAACAAAGTATATTCAAAGTTTATTTCAAGCTTCTGAAATCTTACATGTCACTACATTCTTGTATTGTATACTTGAATGTAGTTTTCAACATTAAGTCCTTTATTTCCTTTCTAATCACAACATGTTAAAACAGTTCTCAATGACAACAAACAAATTCTCTATGCCAAAATCAATCATAGCAGAGAGAGAGAGAAACAACCAGTTCAATATTTTTTTATACTCTTGAGGTGTTACCTCAACATTGATAATCTGATCCAACTATCTCAATTCATATGGCTCAATATGTACTATTATTATGTATTACCTCTAAGTCACAAAAGAGAGTTCACCGTGTTCTTTTGAATTTTACTATTGTGCTACTCAAATAGCAAAATAGTCTTGAGTTGGAAGAATAGATTCAACAGCAATTGTACAATACTAAGATGGATTACCGGTATGAATGACTACAACTATCAGATACCTTTAATTAACATATTGCTTGCACATGTACACTGAAATCATACGTAGAACCAATTTACATCCCTTAATATACCTTCAACAAATTATACTTCTTAAAACAAACTCACATATTACTAAAAGCCATTGTTTTCTCTTATCTCTCTCCTCATTCACTACTACTTACTTTTTGCTACTTATCCTTCTCATTTTAATCATGTAGATTAAACATCCCTAAGGTTAAAACATACAAGGTACAAGTAGATTATTCATCATTCTTTCTATCATTGCAAGAATTTATCTCATATCGTACTTCGCTCATATTGTATTTCTCCTTTTGTTCAAAACACACTTGTTACATTTCAAATTTATATCTTACTCTTTACTCTGAATCATTTCCATATTGTTTATCTACCTTTTAGATTAGCTATCTTTAAACCCTGGATTACTATCAATGCTAGTGTACTTCTCATAGTGCAAATCTCATGATCTTGTTTTATAGAGATGCTAGTATTCAAGGTCAAATCACTAGTGACATCCCTTGAACTACTACAACTCTAAACATTCTAGGGTTTGGTCCTTATTAGTAGCATGACGTTATTGTGATGTGACTTTGCTCCCTTAATTTGAAATTCAAACTTTGGATCTCACAAGTTTTACTAAAGTTTTCTTTATCTTATCGATTGAATATCCTTTCTCTTACTTGGCCATTCAGATAGAATACATTCTCAATTACCCTACTAGGGTTTCATCATCATATTGTGTGTCATTATTACATTCACTAGATGTCTCTACCAAGGTGGTTATGCATCATATATGATTCAATTTCTTATCACTTCATTCCCACATTGCTCTCATTAAGGAAGATATGAATGAGAAAATGATTTTAAGACTTAGAATTTGTATCTTCAAACATTCCCTTAATACATTTCTCATATATAGATTTAATTGGTTATCAACAAAGATACTTGACTATTAGCACTTGCTTGAAACTCCTAACCTCTTTCTTTTATAATATATATTTCTCCATCATGTTTCAAACCCTTCCTTACTTTCCATAATCCCCTTACCATATACTACTATTCCACATGTCATATTTAACTTCTAGTTTTCTCTTATGATCATGTTGCTTCTTTTATGTGTATGATCATGTATACCATGTTGCAAATATTTCTTTTTATCCTTCTACTAATGTGAAGTTGATATTCTAAATCAATAATCTCTCTACTAGTTTCACCTCATGTTTAATACATTACATATCCTTCATTTTTAAATCAAACGGCTCATGCATGGGTAAAACATAGTTTCTCTTTCAATCAAGTTTTTCCTTCCTGAATATAGTCTACCTTTGTATGACTTATTTATTTATTTAGCTACACTTTTGTTCTTCTTTTAGAAACTAGTTTGTTGTTCTATAGAGACTTAGAATCCAAAGGCAGTAAGGATGAATGTATTAAACTTATTAATAAAGGTATACATTCAATGCTCTCAATTATATCATAACCCTCATTCCTTAATCAAGCTCATTATTTCCAACATTTCTCTTTGTTTCAACTAAGTTTTTTATCCTAGTTTTATGATTTACATGCTCATCTAATTCTCTTCTCTTTAACTCTTCTGAAGATTCTTCACTTCTATGTACTTATTGTATACTTAGCTCTTTTCTTCTATTTTCCTTTTGCTTTGGAGTACATAAAGACATTGTACTCGGTTATATAATCCATTCCTCATGATTGATTCTTACTATCTTAGCCCCTTACATACTTTTCTCATATCTTTTACATATTTCATATTTAGAGTTCATATAATACTAATAATTAAACTTAATCTGAACCTTATGTCGTGTTCCTTTATTCCCAATTAAGGGTTTCTCATATGAGGCCCCAAAGATGGATCTCAAATATCAGTTCCAACTGATTCTTAGTTATCCCAGTCTTTCCCTTATACTTCAAAATCTTAGAGTATATACATTCATACTAGAATTTAGATCTAATCTATCCAGAATTTACTCTTGCTATGTTACTAATAGAAGTCATTAGATCCTAGTAATGCATTCTGCCAGCCGGACCAGGCCAAACCTGCAATCCTAAAGCCAAGAGCTACTCAGGATTACTCAACTCCTATTCATCTTAAATGTGTGGAAGAAAACTTATCCACTTAGGAAAGCTCATTCAAAGATTATTTCTAGTCTACTTGATACAAAGAATGTAATCAATAAATGCTACAACTGCATAGTGTACAACAAATCTTAAAGACCCATACATATTTCAAAATACTGAATATTTGAATTCAAACATATAATAGCCTTTCTATTCATCTCCAATAAAACAACAATATGAAATGAAAGTTATGTCTCATTTTATATTTATGCTCTTAATTCATGTTACTTATCTTGCTTCTAACCCTAATATTTCTAGGGTTCCTCTCTAGACCATCCTTCCACTGTATATCTGGCCAGGGTATACATGAAAGAATAGATAGAGTAGCTTGATACGGGTTGATCCAAGTACTCATATATCGAGCCAGGATATCCAAATAGTCAAATCCCTAGAGCTAACATCATAACATATCCTATCTGCCACACTTATGACTCTAACTTGCTAACTTAATGGTCCCTAACAACTCAGCCTAATCTCTGATACCAAGTTGTTAAACCTCAATCTCACAATTACCATTAATCATGAGATTAAGGCATAAAATTGAGGATTTATCGTAATACAAAGATCACCCTTAACTTTTTCTTCTTTTTCAAACTCTTTATTTTCTCGCATTGAATCGCATAAACAAACTTTACAAGAGAATTAAACCTTGATTACTCTAATATGATCTCAACATTAATGATACTTATCCATACATTCATTCTATTTCTCACACTTCCATGTACATATGACATGATAATCAAATGCATTCTCTATTATTAAGGAAACAAAGATACAAACATCATTTACAACTCTCTCACACCTATACAAGGACCGACTGAACTTAACTATACTCAGACTTAACTCTTGTGGCAGATCTACTCTGATGCAATGACCTTCTTCAAGTCCATGTGATATTCCTAAAAATTGTGAGTAGATGGGTGAGCCTACTCGCTCAGTGAATGAGTACTTCAAAGAAATAGTCTAAAGCACTGATATAATTACAGATATACTTTTGAGCAACTGGTATCAATTATAACAACAATAAGCTTTAAAGAGATTGATCATTGACAATCATAAATATGGTAGGATAATCTAGATATCAACAAGAGAAAATCAATATATGAGCATACTTGATTAATTTCAAAGAGAACTAATAATTTAGAAACATACAAAGAATAATTGTTGGGAAATTGTACTCGAATCTTTCTTAACCTTTCTTACTTATGAGAAACTCCTTAAACCTATATGAACATATTTTAGCTTATGCCCTAATCATATGCAGTGTACTCTATATATGAAGACTCGTAGCGAACTACGATCTCACCGTACAAGACTTAGCTTAAAACCTGGGATGATAAGCCTAGAACTGAATCTGGGTCTTATTGACTCAAACGGTCACGTTTGACTAAGGTGACTAAACAGTTGGCCTTTAATTGGACCTCTCCTTCTAGGCTGAGTACACAGGCAGAGGGTTTGAGATGCTCTATGGGCCTCATCTTGGTACGCTCTGTGGGTACCTCTGGGTTACCACCGGGATCTCCAGTTCATGTTGGATAACCTAGCTTCTCTTAGGAAATTTTCTCAAGGCTTCGTCTCCCTCACACTCTGTGGGTGCGATCTAGTCCCCGTATATTGGTCACTGCCAGGGTGGATCGTTTCCTCCCTACACTGCAGACATCTGTAGGGAATCTACGGTGTTTAGAGCACCTATGTCTATTATTTTATTATTCTTAGAAAGCTCTTACTATATTGTATCTTTTCCCTTACTTATATTGACTCTGGTATCTCTATAGTATCATGTCTATTTATTTGAAATTTATGACACAATATTTATATCATCCTTAACTTGGCAGAGCAGTATATTCAAACACTGCAATATACTGAGAAATCAACTACTATACATGCAGGCAGACTGAAATACTTAAATAAACATAATGCATGTCCATTAGGCACTTATACACTAGAATCACGCAATTAAACATCTTAATATACTGATAAGAGATAATTACTTGGCATACGAGTAATCATCATTTACACCCATAAATTATTTGCACTTTCTTAGAAAATGTGTACATCGACCCAAATCCTGGGTTGTGCATCTCATACTGAGAACGTCGTAATCAAAATGCTTAATTCATTGAACACCCTATCCTTAGGGTTTCAATTACCTCATTCACTTATCGCATGGCTCTCATAAGGATTTAATATGTCATAAACACCCACATATACAAATTGCTTTAAACAAGTCATATACAATCAACATATGTATGAAATCCTCAAATTGAGCTAAATTAGGGTTTTCCATGCCATTCATTGAGATATTATGAATCAAGAATAACATTACATAAATAGAGTATATGATGCCAAGAAAAACACTTCTAATGGATTTCACCATATTTATTCACAAATTTCCAACTTTCCACTCATATAGGGCTTACCCTCTTTACGAAGATATCAAGAAAACACTATTCACATCACATGAAATCCAAGATAGTATCTGACATATATGCACTGTGCATTTAGATAAACAATCATTAATAACCAAGGGGATCCAGATAAATAAAATTCTCTATTTAATTATACAGCAATTTCAGTCATAGACAAATTCCCTATATTTTAGTTTACTCTTATAATCTCTGTGAATACTGAGGGAATTCTCATTAGGATGTATTGTATACATTTCTAACATGATTTTATCATCTGAAATTCATCCAAACAGAAGATGAATATGTTTCATATCATTTTGCAACAAATTAGATCAAACACACAATTTAGTGTTTGTAGTCACATACTAAGCAATTAAATATTATGGATGATTTAACCAATTTTTGTAGAATATACTATTTAAAGGAAGTTCTCACTCACCCTAAGGTGTGAAAACACCTTAAAAATGCAGTTCATCCCTAAAAAGCTTGATCTCATATCAAATCCCTAGCAATTCACCTGATTCTTCTTCCTTTCAACTCGGAAACCCGAAAAATGAGGGATTATGAAGAAAGAGTGAGAAAAGGGGAAGTTTTGATATCATTTTTGATCAAATCAGAGGAGGGACGGAATCTTGACATGTGAGAGAAGATTCACCATGAAATGTTATGCAAAGAAGCTAAACTTACATGATTTCATCATTCCTCGGACCGCAAAACCCTAGGTCAGCATCTCCATCACTTTCTCCTCTCAAACCCCAACTCTCCCTCTCTTTCTAGGATTTCATTTCTCTAAATTGAATCAAGAATTATGAGAGATCCTTGTGTTTTAGGTTGACCATATAGACAAAATGAGCTGCTTGGGTCAATTGCACATTGACCCCTCACTATACTTTCTCTTATTTTAGTTGAATTTTCTATCATAAAAATGTTACTGTAATTCATCTACTGATAAGGTTTAAATGCATCCCAAAATTATGAAAATTTTACATATTGTTTATGATTGAGTTTAAGATCTCCAGTTAAAATTTCAAATCATTTGGAGTTACCAATAAATAAATAAAATAAAACACTACACTGCTAAAAAGCACTCTGTCAGCATTTTGGTCAAAGTATAGTTCGACCGAGAACCACATGCAAAGAACACTCAAATATTCTGAAATTTTTCTCCAATATGCATGATTGAGTTATCTATATCATATCCAAAATACAACTAAATAAAAATTTGTATAAAATATGAAAAATAATTTACCACACTGTTATCCTCATCAAATTCCATATTCATGTACTATCAAAACCCTAATTTTTTTCGATTAGGGTTTACATTTCTCAAACCCTAATTCTTCAAACTAAAATCATAGTTACAGTTTCTTCTTAGGTTTGAAACATCATAATTGATCTACTATCATTAATCAAGTCTAAACAATGTTCAATCTAATCAAGCATGTAATCATTCAGGTAAACCCTAGTTTACCAATTAAGCATAAATGTGGTCATTACAAATCTATCCTGGAGCAAGCCCAATGACTATCCTTACAACAACATGCTTCTTTCTCAAGTAGCACCTAGACAGTTGTCAGCGATGGCCTCCTGGTCTAGCACCATGGACGCTGGTGACAACGTCCTCCTAGCGGGTGGCAAAGGCCTCCACATCTCTACATACTCTATGTGGACCACCGGAAACTCATTCTTTTGAAACTAACAGAAAGGATTTGTCCATTTGATATCGATGTGCTAGTGCTAACTAATCTCCCTTGTTTTCTACCCCTTACTGTCTCTCTTTTTTACATGTAACACTTTCTTGGGTTCTCACGTTACCACAATTGTGAGAAGACAACCTTGTGCACCAAAAACAGACAACTATATTTTAGTTTATGATTTTTCAAAGATGTTACCTTCAATATCTGATCTCAACCATTGGTTGGTGATTGTGTGGCCGAGATGATCCACACTAGTCTCCATCCAGCACACCCACATTATACTCACACTGATCTTATTCTAGGACCTGACTAATATGTGACTTGGATAGATGCTCCCTTATTCTCCTATCGTTCGGACGCGCACAACTCTATTTCCCCTGTGAAATAGAGTGCTTCACCAATGATGAAAGCTCAGTGACACTGATATCTTACTCTGGGAGGATTCTTCTACCCGCTCTGTGCCTCCCTTGGGCTGCATAGCCTCTTCGAGCAATCGTCAACCCATGATCTATGAAAAAATCCCACCCTCTTTGCTTCAAGTTGGGAACTGTGAGTGGGTGCCTAGTTGGACTGTGCCTCTCATTACCCTCATGGCATCTAGATAATACAGTAATCTGAACTGGAGGATGTTGTTGATCCTAGATAGGTATCATATCACTTCTTCCCTGGACCAATCACATGGGTTGAGAGGGTGTAGTTACAAGGCATCAATGACCACCATCTGCCTCAGACCATCATTGGTTGTAGATGAGACTAGGTTTCGGTGATTGGGTTTGTTTGGGAATTCCTAATCTTTCTCTAAATTCTAGTTACTGGAGAAAAGGTGAGCATGAATGATAAGATGATCTTTGCACTATATATTGGGGTTGGGTTTAAGAACCATGTAGACTGTGACTAAAATCATATTCCCAGTATTCCCTCTAGAAATCCCTCAAAAGCTAATGTCTTTGTTATCTCTTTCTAACTAATCCAGAAGGTAAATAAAATATTGGGCTTTGACTTTGCAACAACTTTACAAGGTAGACTTGGATCACACTAGTATAGTTATATACATATCTTAAATTTAGGACTTTGTTGTTATCTTAACATATCAACATGGAAGAAGGTACTTGATAGAGCAGTGTCCTGACCCATCTCAAAATCCTAAATTTAACAAAATCACCATGATAGAAAATAATCACAATAAGTTGATATTTTATTTGCTAGTAGCATTAATACCCAAAAGTCTAGGCCATTTTCTTTTTATTAGCCTTGATTTACTCTTCCACCTCACACAAGTTATGGAATCATGCTATTATTTATTTTTCTTTTCCATCGTATGTACATAGAAAAATGAACCATGAAAATATTGTCATTTACATTACTCAAAATATTATTATATGTTTAAAACATGGTGTATATGTCATATCTAGTCTAAGCATTGCATACATTTCTCTTTCATCTTTTACAAATCAATATCGCATTGACCATAGGTTGGCGTAATATCATCTAATACCTTGCATACATTTTATAGCTTTTGTTTTTTATCAATGTATATCGACCAATATATATCTAGAGACATATTTTATAGCATTTTTATAATTCTAAAAAAATAGTGCTTAATTGACCCTGACTAGGGTTTCAAAATCTACCAATGCTCCTAAAAGGAACTTTACGAGGGTTTCAAACATGATGAGGTCTATTAAATATATTTGAAATTTAGTGGGTTATAAGACCATTAAATTAGGATGTTACACGTATACATTCACAAATTAGTGGTATTTTATTTTTTAATAAAGGCAAATAGGTGTTTTCTGACTTTATGTCATGTAGGCATTGAGTTGATTATAAAAGGGTATTTGGTATTTACTTTTGTTAAAATAGAGTAGAAGACAGTTGAATGGATCTTACATACTGTTTAGACCCCCTATATCCTTAAGTATAGAAAATAAAATTTGAGCTATGCAATTGGGATTGTAGTTAATGCTTAATGTCAGATTATGGTATTGAGTTCTAACTAACCTTGGTGAGAGATCATAAGATGAATTAAAACATTCAACATTGGTACACTTATCTAAATATTTCTACTCTGAAACTTTTAAATGGTATTTAGATAGTATTATTAAAAAATGATAATTTAGAGAACACATAATGAATATTCTAAGATTTTTCAAAGTGATTATGTGGTTTGTTTTCTATCACTCTTCAAACCATAAGATAATGATTTTGTTTCAAATCAAGGAATTAGTATGACCATTTACATAGGCTAGAGTTAGGTTTGTGTGTAACATATGGAAACCCGACCTCCTACTTTTATAAACCTTTAATATCAAGGGTCGGATGCCTTTGGATCAAGTTCAGGAATAAACCCCAAAACATGACGTAATGTAGACCCTAATGGACCTTAACATGATGAGTAATAAGTATAGTGCTTGGATATATAATAAAAAGTAATTAGGAATTTGTCTATTAAACCCCAACAACTCACTTGATGTAAACATTCGTTAGAACTATATTAATAAAGCGCTAATAAGTAATAGAATAAAGTTTGAAGATTAAAATATTAATGAGTAATTATATGTAATCATAAACTTAATGCATGTATTAATGTCTCACAATGATCACAATAATTCACTCAACTAATAAGTTTAATCATGACTAGGAGCATATCAAACTCATCCACACATGTGGGTAATTGAAAATTGTACTATTTGGGAATAGAAAATATATTTATAGACTAGTGGAGAATTAGTCTATTCTTCACTGAGTGATAATATTATTAAATGACTTAAAAGCAAAAATTGAATACGTAGTGAGAATATTTATAAATTGGGATAAAGTAAAGTGTACCATGAGAAGATAAGGATAATACAAATAACTTTCCAAAAATATAGATAATGCATAAATAAATTGGATCAGCACTATCCTCTAACAATATAGTTAATTCAAATTAAGAGTTTAATAGTATTCAAAATAATAACGTTTCCATATGAGTAACAATGATGGAAAATACAATAATTTTAATATGAAGGAAAAAATTATAATAGTGAAATGTTATTTTGTTCTAAAGTGAATTAAAATAATAATAAACAGAACATAAGGAAACTTGATTAAAATATTTATAATAATTGAATATTGGTAATTAATGAAATTGTCTGATGGCTAAATAGTCAATACAAAATAATTCCCAAATTACTAGAGAAATACATCAATTGGAAAAATGTATATGTCAATAATATCTTTACTCTTAAAAAGTATGAAATGACAAGATAGATATCATAGAAGAACTAATACAAAATTGAGTTGTACATATATCAATTAAGCTAGGTGTAAAGTTTAAGATTAATTGGATAGTGCAAAATACTCCAATTTAATTTGGAAAGATCATATCTAAAAAATATTTCTAATATGTAAAAAACTATTTTTGATTAATCAAAATAGCTAAAATAAGGAGTGTGAATCCTTAGCTCTGAAGTTCCATTAACCCCTATCCAATGTCCAACCTTGCATGCACTAGCTCCAACTAGGCCAATGAGAAAGAAGATGGGAGATTTTAGGTAGCGAAGCAATATTTACATCATGAAACATGAGGAACTTCGTCCAAGAAGGTACACAAAATAAAAAAATAGAAAAAAAAAGATGATGAGAAGGGAAGAAACTTACCACATTCTACCTACTAAGTAAACAAGGTAATATCTAGTCTAGATATTTGAAAACCTTGTTAAATTACCAACATGCAAGGACGTTTCTCCAATAAATTTCCTTCTCAATCTCAAGAAACTCCTCCAATGTCTAGGTGTTCAAAAGAAGTTTTAATGATGATAGGAGTCCATATATATATATATATATATATATATATATATATATATATATATATATATATATATATATATATATATATATATATATATATATATGTATATATATATGTATATATATGTTGGCTTGAGAGAAAATTTTGAATTAGTCCAAAATATCCATTATTTTGCACTTAAACATCCTATTTCAACCTCTAGGTGGTTGCTTTGACACACAAAAAGCACACTTAGACCCAAAATCCTAGCTTAAAGTGTACCAAAACCCCCTCTTGAATACTCTCTGTAAGCGTCAAACTGTACCAGCCACTCTTTGATTCATAATGGCTCTCATCAACCACTCTTTGGCTGATTTGACTCGACCCAACATGCTTCGGGTTCGCGATGTTGGTCAAAGTGACTAGAGTCAGGTCAACATCGACCACTTGAAGTGCCTAAACCCAATAACTCTCCCTTGATTTTCCCAAGGTTTTCACATAGTGATTAATCCATTATATCGGATGATTCAACCGGTTGATGCAGCATATAAGGTAAAAGGTTTTGATGTCCACAACTCCTAAAATTTATTGAACCAATTCTTAATTTTATCTTCATCATGTCGTATAAAACACGTGTATAAATTATCATTCTTCTGGATTTTTATTAGTATAATTTATTCAAAAAAATAATCCATAATAAATCATGTAAACTATTGAATCAGAAAAATAATGTGTAATCAACTCAAAACTTGGGACATGGTCTTACGTTTAATTTAATGTAAGTAAAATGTAACATTTGTATATAGTTAGTATCTATTCCATTTTATTCTAGCTACACTTTCATTAGATATGTATTCCCAACTATTTGATGTATTTTCATTGTACTTGTTGTGTGTTTTCTTGTATTTATATGTATATTTTTATTTTACTAGATTTTTTTTTCATTTATTAGATTTGTGTTTTATTTTTATTTTTTATATAATGTGGTTCTACATGTAATATATTTTCTATTCTCTCTCTTACCCTACTTTCCCTCCTCATTCTATCCTATATCTTTATTTCTCTATCTTCCCACGATCCCCATCTTGTTCTTATTTGTATTCTTCACACTACCCTCTGTCTTTCCATTTTACTCTCTCCAACAAAATAAAGAATGCACCCTCTCTCTCTCCCATTGACCGCTCACCCAAAGAAGGGGTCCAGAAAGGGGGTTGGTATGGATCCATTTTTGGATAGCATATACAATGTAGATAAACTCAATAACACTTTTTCTATTGTTCAAATAAAGTAAGAAGGTTGGAAATTGGTTAACTATCCTTGAACATTTTTTAGATAAAATGGATCCCTATATTTTCCTATTTGACCATGACATATAAATATGAAAATAGACTTGGAAACAAATCTGACCAATAACCTATTAACAGTATGCAACATTTTAGAATTTTGTGCACCATTCTGAAGTATTTTGTCTATGAACTATAAATATTATGTATACAAGTTTTTATCTAAATGTCCAAAAAAAATGTTTTGTGAGTTAACAACCCAATTAAAACACCACACATGTCTACATTGTTCCAAAATAGTCCAACTTTGTGTGCATTACAATACGGTACTTTGTGTACTATTGCATTTACTCTATGCACATGTTTCTATATAAAAGTGTATTATGAAAAATATCCATTACCAGTCAAGTAAAATAATTATCTAATAATATTGTACACTAGTTCAAATTGTATGTGTATTGTTATGCATTACATAGTGTATACTTTATAATACACAGTGTGTATCGTTCTTGTATAAAATATGTGACATGCATTTTGTTTGAATTTTTAGATGTGAAACCAGGTGTGCAATGTGTGTTATGAATATATTTATTGCATTTAAGCTTGCTAGCGATGCCATTTAGTGGATGAAGAATACCAAATTTTACACATATAAATATAAAATAGAAATCCAAAGTTGTCTAAACTTCGATGTTCAAATGATGAGATACGTTAGGAATGTTCTATAAACATGATCATTGTTTATAGAACATTTAGAAGGAAAAAATCTCATGTGTTTTGTAGTGATATAGAGAAATTATGAGATCAAGACCAAAAGAAGTGCTTTCATGGGTTTTAGAGTAAAGGGAGTTTATTGATTATGTTGATTATATAAAAGAGATGCATGCTAAGAAAAATATATTGTTAGGATTTCAAGAAATTAAACATCAAGATTTCTTATAATAATTGAGGTACGACAATGGTCAAATTTGAGTCAATATCATGTCTTATAGACATTTTTAAGTTGGAAATTTTATGATCATGATGTGTTTATGTGTTTTTTCAATTACATAGTATTGATTTATGAAAGTGAAGATGGGATATGAAATACTCCTTTAATTTTGAAGGTTTTAAGACTACTAGAACTGAAGGAATACACAGTCAAATTTCAATTGATAAAGATATGTGTGGAATGAGCTAGAACAAAGTTGGATGGAGTGGAAATCACAAAATACAACTAGGTCTAGTAGTCATGGTATGTTATTTGTATGGAATTGAAGTAGAATAGGATGTATTCCATATAATCAACATAGATTGGATTGAATTGAGGATTGTGATAAAAAATTATGTGATGATAATATTCCATTAAGATTGACCAAGCTTTACAACCATAAACTTTTTTTATTTTTTATCTTAGTAAGAAATCAAAATAAAATTAATGGCAGTCAACTTTTTACCACCATTAGAGATGTAGTACAAAGATGTCTTTAATGAACTCTGGAAGTCCCTTCACCCATTATTTTTCTTTAGTGAATACATGAAGCCCTTTCTAGATAACACCCTTACTCAGAGATGGCCAACAAGGGCATCAAATATGTGAACCTTTAACAATTCTTTTTCAGTTACGAACACCACTACGATACCCTTAGAGTTTATTTATAAATGCATTATTGTGAATTCAATATAGTTGTTCCAATCTGGTAGAAAATTATTGAACATCAATGAACATTACTTCATTAATTGATTGCTCCAATTTGTGAAGAGAAATAAAAACCCTAAAACTCTATCCATCACATTAGAAGTAAAATTTATGAGAATTCATTATGCTTTTGAGAAACTTGTGTTCTAATTGTTATGACTTGATGAAATATAATTTAAATGTATTTTCAACACTTATATTGGTATTTATATTGGATTAAATTTGATACATGAAGGTTATTGTGTGCCTTTCCTACAAGAATTGAAATTTTCAATTAATGTTTAATGATATATTTGAAAATTAGGGAAATATTTTTAACGATCTATCAGAATTAACTAGAAATGATATAACAAATGGAGAATATATAATATAGGATAAAAAATGTAAACAATTCCAATCTTTTTTAGTTTTTTCAATGATTCATTTATGTATTGGTACGTCAGCTATCTTGTTTGATTTGTGTTTCTTTTAATATTTTACATTATCAATATTTCTCTCTCACAGCATTGATATCAGAATCTTGAATATTTTCTTAATCCCTATTTTTGTAGTCAGTTGGTTTCAATTGCTCCAAGGCATATAATTGTCTTAATCATAATCACCATGTAATTTGCATTTATTCTAATGTGAACTAGCATGCTAAGTACGAGATAAATGTATTCTTCTAGTCTCATCCTAGTCCTAGACTCTATATTCCAAACTTAGCTCATAAACAAACTATTGATCTAATTGGTATTGTCTCTATGGATAAATATGATAACATCAAATCAAAATGCAGCATATATTGATAAAAATTAAAATGATTAGAGTCAACAAATGAAAAAAATGATAGATGTCTAGGGTCCCATAGAGACGAGCTTTCACATTGTAAATTAAGAGAGTAGAACTGTATTAACAAAACCACTCATGATATTAGTAGGGCATATGTTGTCATCACAAAATTTTTGGGATGAATCTCGTATAACTGCTATAGTAGTCCTATTAATGGATTGTGATATTTTTATATATCATGTTATACTAATATCTAATGTATAGGTTACATTATTAGTTCATAATATTTGACAAAAAAACATGTGTGTTGTTGTTTGGTCTTTGTGTAGTCATGAAAGGCCATCTACAAAAACTCTAATCACTATAGTATGACCAGAATCATAATTATTTTCATCCCTATGTTGTATCTACCTAATAATATCTACAAACACCATATCCATATTCTCAACTGACGTTGTCAATGTGAGGGTGTGTCACTTTCATGAATACAATTTATATGTCTTGTCTACTATCATGATAATTTGGAATGGAAAATGGTTCATTGATGGATCAGTACCCATGTCTTCCCCTCTGTGGATGAAGAGGAACATGAGGGATATGTGGTGAAGTGTCACCTCATGATCCAAGCTCATGTGGAAAATCTCATCTCAAGGATGCCTACCACTTAGATTTAATTGATGAGATCCCACAAAAGAAGGTGTCATTTGTTGATATGAGTATTCTAATCCTTTTTTTCGAAGTATAACTCATATCATATCTTATCATATCATATCATATATGGGTAGGAGTCTGTAGACCCACGTCGAGTCTAGCCAGGCCTGGAAGTATTTTGAGTCATGTTCACATTCTCCCGTATAAAGGGCAGGGGTCTTTTTTATATCTAACATATTGTAAAGATTATATCTACATATCATCCATGTCATTTCCCCTTCTACATGGTATTAGAGCATCGATCCTAACCACATAGAGAAAGATAGTTTGTCTTCAACTTGTGGGCGGCTGCCTGGCCCTGAGTGACTACCCACAGATCCATATCAATCACCCTCTTTGCATGGATACATATCCATCACCCTCTCTATAGGGACATTTCCATCGCCCTCTCTCTCTCTCTACAAGGAAGCTTCTTTGTCTATAAACAACTACATCTCCATCATTTCTATATATGACAAGTATCTTCATTAGCGTTTAGCATCCCCCATGTATCTTTCTTTCCCTAGTTTGTCTTCCTTGGGTTCATCTTCCCCGGATTTGTCTCTAGAGTCATGTGCACCTTCTCCTATATAAAGTAGAGGGGTCTCTCTTGTATCCAACATATTTTCAAACACTGTCAATATATCATCCATATTTAAGACCATTTTGTCAAAGGCCTCAAATTATGGGACAATACAATATTTATAACACCTATGCCCCAATACAGGCCTTCTATAGATATTTGAGAATGATGAATGGTCCCATAAACCAATACAAGCCTTTGTTACCTACTTTTATCAAGCATATACACATCATGGTGAAGATCCCAAGCAGGTCAGTCATCCTAGTACTACTTAAGGTCAAACATGATTAATGATGGAGTTCATGTTCATGGTTCCCTAAACATAAGGTGCAAAATGTTCACGTCAGTATCTAAATCATCCTTTCAATATCATTTTACCCAAGTCCTAAAATATAGAGATGTTACAATATCTTCCACTTGGCCTCTTTATGTCCTCATCAAGGCTCTAGTATATGGCCTTGTAATCTCTATACAATTATAATGTGAGCCCATAATGGACCATACACACCCAAGCTCATAGTTATGACCTCACACAAGGGTGGTTCCACCTCACCTCATTGTCTATAGTCTTTTCCCCATGCCTAGCCCAAATGACTCAAGATTGTGATGCCACATGTTGATGTGGGACATAGATTTATTACAAGGAATTTAACTTTAATAAAATTTCTGACATCTAGGGCCCCAAACAAAAGCCCTTGTAGAGTTCTAAGAATGAGGACTCTCCCCAACACCAACACTAGGTTGCATTATGTGAAAGGTAGTAAATCATCATGTTCGTTAGAGGGGATCAATCAGACCATCTTCTTCCGAGGTTATTTATTTTTACTAATGTTTTCCACATTTTTCTTCTTCTCTCCTATGTACTTGACAATGGAACTCGTGCGGGGATAAATCTCTTATTCTTTAGGATCCGGGAGTATCCCGATTATACATTGTAATTGACTTTGTGTATTAATATATCAATTTTTCTAAATGTTTAGTCTTATATCTATGAATATATAACAAACTATCCATGTTTGATCACCATAGGTAGTTAATTAGACCTTTGATTGCTTTGAAAAAGGGAATTAATGGTTGGAAAATTTATAGAATTACATGTTTTATATCACCCTTTGAGAAATGTGACTTAGGAATGTGAAGAGATTACCCAGAGTATTCAGTAAAGCACCTAATTAATAACCCAATCATTACGATAGTGGGATTTGTATTACATTAGGTAGTAAATTACACTGTGAAATAGATAATTCTTGCTATAAGTCTCTTAGTCCAGGGTTAGGAGAGATGTTTATTAATGTTATGATATTAATTATAATGTTAGTTGTGGTGAAACTATAATCCTAAGGAATTCACTTAATTGAGATCAACAACCAGTAATGCTAGCTTTATTTTCTACTTTAGATAATTAAACTTCAATCAAAGTTTTCATCGATATATTTGATCGCATCACAGTTAGTTGTAGTTTCTAGATTACCATTTCTCTAAGTTTAACATTCGGGCCTCTTAATGCCTATATTACATTGATACGCACACTTATAGCTAAAGTGTAGTTACTTGTATCAATCATCTATCTAATTGATTCATGTTGGTGTTGTTATGACCACATTATATGTAATCTACTCTCACAATTTTTATACATGAATCTTGATGATTCACTTCGTCCCTATTTTGATTATAAGTTGGCATTAATTAATCCATTAGCACATATAACTATTGTGAACATAACCACTATATAATTGGAGCTTTAATTTGATTTATCCTTCTGACTATATAGGATGGACATGATCTTCTTTGTTTTGCATCCTAGTGTCTATATGCCAAAGTTGATGGCTTGCTGTGATCGTTGCTACACACAAATATAAAAACATCAAATCCAAATTTTGCCGAAATAAAAAAAAAATATTCAACCAACAAACCACATGAAATTTGGCAACCAGGCTGTCGAGGCCCCTCATACGGAGATATAGAGTGTCATATTGTAATTTAACATTGCAGAACTCCATTAGTATAACTCCTCGGGACTTTTGTGTGACATATATTATCATCATTATTATCATCATTAAAAAGGAGGTCGAATAAAATGAGGTTAGTGGTAGTAATCGTGTTTCAATATTTGTTGGAAATGTAAAGTAGAAGATAACCAATTCCATATAATCAAACAAAAAATTATGAAAAGATTAGATACAAGTAGAAAGCATTGCATATAGCTATGCTTATGTCCAAAGATTGATCATATGAAAAAATAACATAGTAAGATGTATCAGGCCAAACCAAAACATTAGAATTTTTTGTAGAAATCCATCTAGAATGTGGCATGAATGAGATTTCAACAATGGTTTTGGTTTATCAATATCATTGAAGTTGTTACATACCACACACTAGCTTGATCTATGATAGATAGGGTCATCAACTAAATGGGAAAAGTTTGGACCTCCAATAAAATTTCCCAAAACAACATCATGTATAAGTTTCATTTAACAACTTGGTTTGACAAAATGTGACCAAATTTAGTATGATTTATGAGATGAACCTTGGATCAAATTTCATGTTTACCAAGTTTAGGCTCATTCTCGAGCTCCATTTTATTTAATTAATTTTGCAACTAGACTTGGAGTCAAATCAAGAATAAGTTCAAGATAGGACACCTAGATGGTTAGATACTTGACTAGTTACCAAGAGGTCTCATGTTCAAGCCACAAAGACCATATGAATAGAATCGTCATTTTTTCACCAAAAAGAATCATGAGTAACTAATCAAATTTGAGTATAATTGCATCCTCTGTCCAATTGGAGCAAAACAAGAGTTGGACTTTTTTATATATAACATTTGGGGCTCATGTGTACTTGAATACTACATTTCCCGTCATCATTAACTTACTAAGAACACAATTTTAGGGTTTATGTGCTCTAGTAAACCAAATGGGAATTACAAGACATTACTCATTATTGGGGTCATCACAAGAGTATAAAAATATAATCAAACACAAGAAATTTCTTTATCTTTTAGAGTCCTTTGATTATTACTTATATTACTAGTATGTCATCTATCTAGTTGATTCATGTTGTCGTTGTTATTTCCAGATTATATGTAACCTTATCTCATAACTTTTATACATGAATCTTGATGATTCATTTCGTCCCTATTTTGATTATAAGTTAACCTTAATTAATCCATAAGCACATATAACTCTCGTGAACATAAGCACTATGTAATGGACCTTATTTTAATTCGAATTATCCTTCTGATTATATAGGATGGACATGATTTTCTTTATTTTGCATCCTAGTGTCTATATGCCAAACTTGATGGCTTGGTGTGACCGTTGCTACACACAAATATGAAAATAGAAAATCCAAATCGTGATAGGATGATATAGACATTCATATTGTAAATTAACATTGTAGAACTCCATTACTATAACTGATCAGGACTTTTGTAAGACATATATTGTCATCACTAAGAAATTTGGAATGAACTTCATATAAGTGTTTTACTATTCCTTTTCTGTAATATTGACATTTCATGTAGCCGTATAATACTATGAATAAATTAATTGAATTCCTTATCACTATGTATGAGAGTATATGACGGAAAGAAAAACCAAGCATCATTGTTTGGTCTTCCTAGCGGATGGATTTGCAGTCGAATGGTAGTAAATCATCATGTTGGTTAGAGGGGATCAATCAGACCATCTTCTTCTGAGGTTCTTTATTTTTACTAATATTTTCCACATTTTTCTTCTTCTCTCCTATGTACTTGACAATGGAACTAGTGCGGGGATAAATCTCTTATTCTTTAGGATCCGGGAGTAGCCCGATTATACATTGTAATTGACTTTATATATTAATATATCATTAATTTATTAATTTTTATACTTATCTCTATGAATATATAACAAACTATCCATGTTTGATCACCATAGGTAGTTAATTAGACCTTTGATTGCTTTGAAAAAGTGAATTAATGGTTGGACAATTTATAGAAATACATGTTTTATATCGCCCTTTGAGAAATGTGACTTAGGAATGTGAAGAGATTACTCAGAGTAGTAGTTTCAAGATTAACATTTCTCTGAGTTTGACATCTGGGCCCCTTAAGGCCTATATTATATTGATACGTACACTTATAATTAAAGTGTAGTTACTCGTATCAATCATCTATCTAATTTATTCATGTTGGTGTTGTTATGACCACATTATATGTAATCTTCTCTCACAATTTTTATACATGAATCTTGATGATTCACTTTGTCCCTATTTTGATTATAAGTTGGCCTTAATTAATCCATTAGCACATATAACTATTGTGAACATAAGCACTATATAATTAGAGCTTTAATTTGATTTATCCTTCTAACTATATAGGATGGACATGATCTTCTTTGTTTTGCATCCTAGTGTCTATATGCCAAAGTTGATGACTTGGTGTGATCGTTGCTACACACAAATATAAAAACACCAAATCCAAATTTTGCCGAAATAAAAAAAAAAAAATCAACCAACAAACTACATGAAATTTGGCACCAGGTTGTGGAGGCCCCTCATACGGAGATATAGACTTTCATATTGTAATTTAACATTGTAGAACTCCATTAGTATAACTCCTCAAGACTTTTGTGCGACATATATTATCATCATTAAGAAATTTGAAATGAACTTCTTATGCTTTACTGTTCCTCTTATGTAATATTGACATTTCATGTAGCCGTGTACTACTATGAATAAATTAATTGAATTTCTTCTCACTATGTATGAGAGTATATGACCGAAAGAAAAAACAAGCATCACTGTTTGGTCTCCCTGCGGTCATGCAAGGCCTTCCTGTCGGTCTCTAACGCCCTAGCAACGTCGGCGTCACAATCATCCACAGCCCTCTGTCCCAGCCACCTGACAACATCCGCAAACACAATGTCCATGTTCTCCGATGACTCTGCCGACGTTAGGGCGTGCCACATTCCTGGATACAGCTTGAATGTCTTGTCTGTGCTGGCGGCAGTGTGGAACAGCAGCCGGCTCACTGAAGGATCCGTCACCACGTCTTCCCCTCCATGAACGACAAGGAACGGGAGCGAGACGCGGTCGAGCGTCGCCTCAATATCCAGGCTCACTCGGAGAAGCTCAGCGCCAGTCTTGGCACGGGGCTTACCCTTGTAACAGTAAGGGTTGTTGCGGATCTTCTTCCTGTACTCGGGATCCTTGAATGCCACATCTATGATGTCCTTGGTGGGGATGATCTTCCAAGTCGGGATGACCTTACTTAGCTGGTTCAGGATGCTTACGACGAGAGGGTGAGGCTTTAGTTCATCGGCGATCTTGCACATGGGAGCAACGAGTACGGCCCCATCCCAGTAGTTGGGCTTCTTCCTGTGGAGGAGGAGCGCCACGGCACCACCCATCGACTCTCCCAGCAGGAACCTCTGCTTCTTCTTGTTCTCCTTCCGCTCGCACACGCTGGTGTAGTAGTCGGAGCAGTCGTCGACGACGTGGTCGAAGTTAGGGACGTTGCCCAGAAGGCCGGCGGACTTGCCGTGGCCCTCGTAGTCCATGCCATAGACGGCAAAGCCGGCCGTGGCTAGGCGGGTGCCGGTGCCCTCCATTGAGATGCTGCACTCCATGCCGTACCCGTGGCATAGGAAGACAAGGGCTTTGGGTTCTTGCTGGTGGCCTTCAGGCAGCCAGCGGCAAGTGAACATCTTGTTGCCGCGGTTGCTGTGTATGTACTCTTCTTCGTATCTGTAGCCGACGGTCTTCTGGGAATCGGCCATTTCCGGTAGCTGTGATGTGACACACGGGAAGGGAAGAACTGTTGCCAACAGAAGGGATCGGAGATGTTGATGGATAGTGGAAAGAAAAGGATGGTCGATGATGAGAGCAACCGGGTGCCGGGTTATATATATGTCTGCGGAGTCCGTTGCGCCGCGGCCGCCGAGAGTTCGCGACGGTTTCGAAATGAACACGCGTTGACGGGATGCCGCACGCGGTCTAGTAGGACTCGGATCATTTAATGACCGAAATAATTAATAGTTGGAAGTAGAACCATACAGAGAGCGAGAGAGGAAATTGTGCTGACTGCGGAAGAAAATCAATGATAGATCTACTCCTATTTCCTATCTCTCTCCTTGACTCCTTCCGTTGTCAACAACCAATAATCTTGGACACGTGGCAATGGGATGGCCTCTCTCCTATGCGGATAAGGAGCCTCCATTTCTATGATGTATGCAATGTCGCAGAGAGAGCATCATTCATCACCATGGTACAAGGGGACCATGAGCCGATACCAAAGCAAAGTGTGATACTCAATTGGAGACGTGAACAAGCCAAGATGCTCAATGGAAATAACAAGAAAGAAATCTTGTGGCTACTATATTTTTTGCCAGTAACGTCGCTGTCATATCGTCGTTTTTACTAGAATAACCGACCTAGTAGACTACTGCATCGGTTTTATCATAAAAACCGACCTTATAGGTTTCCCGCGGCGAAAATTCGTACAATTTTGGCTTCGCGCCTCGATCTATAGGATCGGTTTTTTAAAATAACCAATGATATAGGATCAACAAAAAATGTGGACACCGTTTTGGAACTCTAGAGTCGGTTTTTATATATAATCGACCTTACAAATGTTGGTCTATAGCGTCGGTTATCTAAAAAAACGACGCTATAGGTTAAGTCCGGGCACCGTTTTTTTAATAGACTTTTTGGGTCGGTTTTTTACCCAAAACCGACGTTATAGGTCTTCTACATTGCAGATAGAAGCCCGATTGTAAGGCTTAGGTTGTCATTTACTGGTGCTACTCCCCATTCCCACTCCCGCTCCCGAAGAAAGGTAGTGCCGCCTCTATAAAGGTGACCTCCCACAACCATCTCCTCGTCCGAAAAGAGGCAAACTAGCGCCGCTTTCCTTGGACGACGACGCCCAAGCTTCTTACCACCATCTTCGGCGACGACGACGCCCCTTACCACCATCTTCGGCGTCGTTTTCCTTGGACGACGACGACGCCTTAGGCGTTGCATCTCTCTCCGGTGCTTTCTTCCTTGAAAGGCGACGACGCCTTAGGCGTTGCAAGGGTCGTGCGCATCTCTCTCCGGTTCTTTTCCCGCACAAGCTCCCTCACCGACCGGTTTTTCTCAAGGTATTGTCTCTGCCGCCTCACTCCTCCGTTTACGTCTTACTTTCAAGCAACTGACCAGGTAGCACGGACGTGCTGGGCAGCACAGCCGTGTTGTTTGCACGGCCGTGCTGGGCAGCACAGCCGTGTTGTTTGCACGGTCGTGCTGGGCAGCACGGCCGTGTCGGCTGAGTTGCAGAATCATCAAAATTTATCAATTTTGAATTTGTTACTGCTCCTATAAAATTGATATATACTGACCCCTAATTAATACATTATTACATAATTGAATCGTGCATTTGTGTTGTTGCAGGTGCTATTGGCTTGTTGTTGACTTGCATAGATTTCTTCTTCAGCTTACAAGTGAGGTATAATATTATCACCCTCCCAATGTGTCATTTTATTTGACTAGTAAATCAACCAATAATAAAAATATGTATTCATTCATATCTACATTTTGTTATCAATCACATACGTAATCATTATATATACATTCCAGAAATATGAGGGTAAACATTGTGTAGTCTCAGATTGACACTCTAGGGTTTATATATGAGATCATCGGTGCATGATGTTTAACTTAATATATAAATATAAAAATAATACATTTATGCATGTATCAACTTAGAAACCCGTTCTAAATTTTGGATAGTCCCCGGTTTGGGACTGTTTTTGGATATTTAATCTCACTTAGGATGTAACTGTATAATGTATGTTTAGTTTTGAAGAAAATTTTAGTAGTATTTCCTCATTTGTTCTCTAGGTCCATATGTGAGTGGTTATTTACCATTTACATCGGTGTACTTGGAGAACTTAGGGGAAATGTTGCTGAAATTTTCTTCAAAACTAAACATACATTATACAGTTACTAGTGAGATTAAATATTCAAAAATGGGATAGGTGGTACACTTTAGTATAAAAGTAATTAACTTCCTATCAATAAAAACTTACAGCTTATAGTATCAATATTAAATGCTTAGTTTTATAATTAATTTTTAATGTGATATAAAAATGGATCGAAATTGGATGTCTATCAAGAACTGTTGTAGTCCAGAGTTTGCCAAAGGTCTTGATGAATTTATCAGATTTGCTGAGGAACATAGGAAACTACCTACAGATAGGTTCTATTGTCTATGTAGAAATTGTGATAACAATTTGAAAGTTGATACTGCTGAGGAAATTAAGAATCATGTCATATGCAATGAGATCATACAAGGTTATAATGAATGGTATTGGCATGGAGAGAAAATTATTAATGGACCAGAAAATGTCGATAATGATAGTTGTGGCATAGAAAATATAGATAATGATGATAATTTCAATGATGAACTGATTTAGGATGATATGGTTGATGATATGCTATGTAGTTGTCGGGACAATGTCATTGATTCACCTTCTTTATTTGCAAACATTGTCCATGATGCTGAAAAACCTTTATATAAGGGTTGTACTAAATTCACGAGGTTGAGTGTTGTGATGCGATTAGATACTCTTAAAGCTCAAAAATGGTGGAGCGATAAGAGTTTCACTTTACTGTTGTCTTTGTTAAAGGAAATTCTTCCTGAAGGCAACGAGCTTCCAATTTCAACATATCAAGCAAAGAAAATAATGTGCCCAATGGGAATGGAGGCTAAGAAGATTCATGCATGTCCAAATGATTGTGTGTTATTTCATAAGGACTATAGTAATTTAATAAATTGTCCAAAATGTGGTGCGTCAAGGTATAAGACCACAAATTCAGCTAAGGCTAAAAATGGCTCTCCTATCAAGGTGATGTGGTATCTACCAATAATATCATGATTTCAACGCTTATTTGCTAATACAGAAGACGCGCAAAATTTGTCTTGGCATGGGGAGTTAAAGGCCAATGATGATGGTGTCCTACGACATGCATCTGATTCACCACAATGGAAGAAAATTTATTTATTATACCCTCAATTTGGTAAAGAACCAAGAAACTTAAGACTTGGACTCTATATAGATGGAATGAATCCCTATGGTACATTAAGCAGCCAACATAGCACATGGCCTGTTATGATTGTTATATACAATCTTCCTCCTTGGTTGTGTATGAAAAATAAGTATTTTATGTTGTCAATATTGATATTAGGGCCCAAGCAACATGGAAATGATATTGATGTTTACCTTCAACCTCTAATAGATGACCTAATGAAACTATGAGAAGAAGGTATTATAACATATGATGCTTCACGTAAAGAGATCTTTAGTTTGTGTGATATGTTGTTTTGCACGATTAATGACTTTCCAGCTTATGGAAATTTGTCTAGATATAGCATAAAAGGATACAAAGTATGTCCTATTTGTGAGGAAAATATTGATTCAATCAGACTGAAACATGGTGGTAAAATCATATATCTTGGTCATCGGAGATTTCTCCCACCAGTACATCCTTATCGAAGGCAATGTAAAACCTTTAATGGGTCAATTGAGGAACGAAGTGCTCCTAAACCTATATCAGGAAATGTTGTATATGATAGGGTGAAACATATTGTTAATGAATTTGGAAAGAGTTCAAGTAGTCGTACACTCGCATGTGACAAATCTCTATACAAGAAGAGGTCAATATTCCTTATTGGAGATCTTTGGCAATTAGACATTGCATTGACGTCATGCATGTTGAAAAAAATATTTGTGATAGCATCATTGATACGCTATTGAACATACCAGGAAAGACTAAAGATGACATCAAATCTAGAAAAGATTTAGAATTAATGGGTGTAAGAAAAGAATTATCATTGGAGATCAGGGGTCGCCGCATATATTTACCACCAGCTTGTTACACTTTGTCAAAGAAGGAGAAAAATACTTTCTGTGAGTGCTTGTATAATATTAAGGTTCCACAAAGATACTCTTCTAATATTCATAAATTGGTATCAATGAAGGATCTGAAGTTGATAGGTCTCAAATCTCACGATTGTCACACCTTAATGCAACAATTTTTACCTTTGGCTATTTGATCTATATTGTCGAAGCATGTAAGGTTTGCAATCACAAGATTCTGTTTCTTCTTCAATGAAATGTGCAACAAAGTGATACATCCTGATACTCTCGATAAATTACAGAAAGATGTAATTGTTACCATATGTCAGCTTGAAATATACTTTCCATCATTTTTTGATATCATGGTTCATCTTGTAGTACATATTACAAGGGAGGTGAAGATGTTGGGTCCAATTTTCTTACACTGGATGTATCCGTTTGAACGCTACATGAGTGTTTTTAAAGGTGATGTTCAGAATCGTTATCGTCCTGAAGGGAGTATTGTTGAGGGTTATGTGGCTAGGGAGGTGATGGACTTTTACAATGATTTTTTGAATTGCAATGAAACTTCTAGTGATCTAAAAAATTACCATCACACTTAATCCTATTGTGGCAAAGGAACTCTGGGAAGATGAGTGAAAGGAATCAGTCGTGAGTTGTGGGAACAAGTGCATTTGTATATTTTACACAACATCGATGAAGTTAGTAGCTACATCACATAACATAATGATCTTATCAAGAGAAATCATTTGTGATCCAGTTTAATGTGACTTGCAAGAGAGCATAATCGAACATTTATTAGGTGGTTTGAAGAGAAAGTATTTAATCAACTATCTGAATCACCGAATAATGTTGTTGAGAACATAAAATGGCTCGCCTTTAAGCCAAAAATGGATGTCATGTCATTGAAGGTTATGACATAAATGGATTTTCATACTACACAAAGAGTCAAGATGAAAGTAGTGTGGTCCAAAACAGTGGGGTCACTGTTCAAGCTTGTTCATTGTATTTTGCTAGTGCCAATGATAAAAGATCACACAAAGCTGAGATGTCATATTACGACATCATTGAGGACATATGGGAATTGAACTATACAAATTTTAGAGTTCCTATCTTTAGGTGAAATTGGGTTGACAACTACAAAGGAGTTTTAGTGGATGAGTTGGGTTTCAAATTGGTAAATTTTGAAAAGATTAGTGAGAAAGATGAGCCATTCATCATGGCAGACCAAGCAAAATAAGTATTCTATATTGATGACCCGGCAAATAAAAATTGGTCTGTCGTTCTTCATGGAAAAAGACATTTTACTGTAGATCCTATAAATGAAGAACAATTCTACAAAAAGTATGATGATTCCAGTCCATTCTCAGTTGGTTTTCCAAGTGTAAATGTTGAAAATAACACCGATGAATATTATAAACGTCAAGACCATGTTGAAGGAATTTTACTTGACTAACAACTCAACCAATACTAGAGGCATGTATTCTTTGAATTATTTATTTTATTATCATTCAAGCAAGTAATATTTTAAATATACATCATATATCATGTATACCTTATCACTTATGCTTTTATTATCATTTTTTTTATCATGCATACTTGCAGGTTCTAAAATGGCGAGTGAAGATGAACATTCTGAGCATGAGCATGAGCACCATGAGGATGGTAGTGGTGATGCTAAGAAAAGTAGAGGTCCCATACTGATGCGTAGGCTACAGGAGCTCAGGGCTAAAGGGGACAAATTGCCAGTCCAGTTTGATATCACAAGAGTACCTGTTGGGGAACATACTAGTGCTTTCAAGCATTACGTAGGGGTGACCGCGCACAGTAAGGTGGCAATAGATATAGAAAATTGGTATGATGTTCCTAATGCCAAAAAAGACCTCATATGGAAAGATATATCTGTGAGTGGAAGTGATATTATTTTAATATGTTTTTTATCTATTGATTCTAATTTAGTTTTCTTGGAATTAATTCCTTTTCAAAACAACATTATTAATTGCTTCTTTTGTATGTATAGGGTGTTTTTCATCTAAATGAAAAATATCACAAGAAAAGAGTGCTACAACGTTGTGGTGTACGATGGAGGGGTTTTAAGACATATCTCGCAGGGGAATTTATAGATAATCCTAAACAAAAGAAGAAAGTAATAGATGTATATATTTTTATAGATCCTGAGGTGTGGGAAAGATTTGTTGCAGCTAGGAGATCAGAAGAGTTTCAGGTAATAAAGATTGTGATGTATTGTATGAATCTTTAATTGTATACAATTAAGGAGGTGAATCTTTTTATACATGTTTGCCAAGTCTAAATTGCAATACCTCATTTTAAATGATCAAGCTATCCACCAGGCTCAAAAGGAAAGACGGGCCAAAAATGTGCATGACCATCGCTTGGGGCCTGGTGGTTATGCCTTCCGCCGCCAACTGTAAGAGAAGCAATCCTCTTCTGGAGAAGAATCTAGTACAACTCAAGTTGAGCGTCCACCCCGACACTTGACATGGATTGATGCTAGAAAGAATCGAGCAGGTGAAATTGTCAACCCTGCAACTAAGGAGGTGGCACAAAAGATGGTAGGTTTATCCCAACTAAGTAAAGAGTAACTCCCACAAACTTAGATTTATTTATATCTAATTGATATTGTGATTTAATATTTTTATTAACTATGAATAGATTGATCTCCACGAGCAAAGGAAGGAAGGAAAGTTCATCCCAACTGGCCACATGGATGAACTATCAGTTTCTCTTGGTACGAAGGAGCATACTAGTCATGTTAGGGGATTAGGAGCTGGCATAGGATTCAAGTCTTATTTTGGCCCTTCGCAATCTAAAAGAGGTCATGCAGGAAGTCTTACACAAGAGGAGGTTGAAGCATTAGTAGCATAGAAAGTAAAAGAAATAATGTCTTCATTTCATCCTACTCAACCTTCTCAACCTATTCATACTGTGCGTCTCTCAAGTGATGAGGTACAAGCCCATGCTACAGTTGTAGAAGGTCATGGGAGCACTCCCAATGACCCACCACAACAATCTGCAGTAAGTTTTTGTTCTATATGTTGTGTTATTAGTATGATATATATATGATAATATATATAGTTGTAACAGGTATCTATTCTACTGCTTCTTATATAACATATTATTTCAATCTAGGTTGGTATGAACTGTAAACTTGCAGTGGAGGTTCCAGACTATAATGCTGTGGCAGCGGGCAAGGTGTACAACCTTGGTGGTACATTGCATTGCCAACAAATTACTGATGACATTTTCCGTGTGTCCATCCATCTTGTGTATGACGGAATGGGGGACAAACCACTACCCATACCTAATCCTGAATATAGTACAGTTGAAGAAGCAGAGGGTGCTATGATGGGTTGGCCTAGACACTTGGTTATCAATGATAAGGTATACTTGAATTCTACCATGTTTTTCATATTTGACTGCATATATGAACTCGTGTAATAGAAGTATGTAATTTAATTAATAGGTTTGCAAACCAAAAAGTAAAAATTCTACTAGTCATCCTCCTATGCCCAAGTCATCTATTATTCCAGAATCCACATTCGACGAGTTGGGAAGTAAATGTAAATGTTTGTGTCGATACTTAGCCAACCAAAGCTCTGGACTACAAATGTTGATCAATTTAATAGAAGATGCAACTGGGAGGGACTTTGACAATTATATTTTTCTTGATGATATTATAGCGTTGTTCCGGTATGATTGGTTGAATACTTCTATATTAGAATTATGGATAAGGTAAGGATCTATCAATATAGAAAATTCCAATACACATTTTTAGCTTATTTCTACATATGAAAATAATTACAAATGTTTAACAGCCATTTATATACCGAGGCCACAAACTTTGATATAAAGAATGTTGGATTCTTAGTTCCTTCAGTTACTAGTCAGATGGAGACACATATTGAGAAAGTGAGTGAGTACTTCTCTGATGCATTCAAATATTTTGCTAGTGTGGGAAAGGTTTAATTATCCTAAATCCTTTTAACGTCCAATAAGTATTATTATTCAATATAATTTTAATAATGAACAAATGTATTTATTTTAATGTTTGTTTTATTCTTACTCAGATCTAGACATTGGGAATTAGTGGTGATTGTCCCAAAATTGATGACTCTTTATTATCTTGACCCAATGGGAAAAACAACAAGGGGTCACAAACTGAAATTGCCAGCTATGGCGTATGCATAAATATAGTCAATACTTCAACATGACATTTCTATTTAGAATTTCTATTTTACCAACTATCGTTTAATTGATAGGGGTATAAAAGCTTTTCGTAAAGACGGAGGACAAATACCCACAAAATTAAAGACATTGACTTTGAAAAATGTCAAGGTAGCTACTTTAACAACTGCTTAGTCTTATATGTATTAATTTTCAACTTTTATATATCAACTCTAATAGTCTTTTATTTATAGTAGTTTACTAACATTAAGTATAATTCGTTATTTGCAGTGTCCTATACAAAATAATAGTTGGGCTTGTGGCTACTATGTAATGAAATATATGCAAGCTATTGTCAAACAAGCATCAAATGACATTCAGACTATAGATCAGGTAATAAAGAATAACATCATAAATTTACAAGTGAGTTGTAGTCATTTTATAAAATATTAGCATGTGCATTTTTTGTTACAGATCTTTACAACCCAGCCTTACATGCGTGAAGACTTAAATGAATTTCGAGAAGAGTGGTCAGATTCTTTTCTAAATGAAGTCAATATAGCATTGGAATAAATATGTCAGTTACGTTCCATTTATCTATGTGGTTTCAGTACTCTTTCATATTTACTTTTGTATCTGACATTTAATATCATCTCAGACTTGCAATCTATCATTTTGTAAATTATGATGTGACTATGTGTACTCAACTCAATATATGAATTATTTTTGTTATGAATGTATAGTTTGGAATAGTGATGGTTGAGCATCAATGCTCCCCTCTCCCATATCTTATTCTTGTTCTTCTGTTTTGTTCTGTTTAGTTTCTGCAAAAAATTAAAAAAAATTGTACCCTATAGCATCGATTTTCTTAAAAAACCGACCTTATAGGTATATTGGTCGTGCCGCGTAGAACGGCCTTGTTGCATCGTAGAACGGCCATGCTGCATAGAACGGCCATGTTGGGATGAGGTAGAACGGTCGTGTCGCGTAGAATGGTCGCGTTGAGATATGGTAGAACGGTCGTACCGGGTAGCACGGTCGTGCTAATATAGACCAACACGGCCGTGCTAGGCGGAACGACCATTCTATCATATTCCAAGACTCTATTGAGTCAGTTTTCCTCATATAACCATCCTTAAAAAGAATCTCTAGAGTCAGTTATTTAGTAAAAAATGATGTTATAGGGTACAGGTACAGTTTTATTTCTCATTTGGGTTTAGTTTTTCAGAGCTTATAGGGTCAGTTTTTACTATACAAGGTCAGTTTTTTTTGTTAAAAAAACCGACCCTATAGAGCAATTTCTGTAGCGACGGCCACTTAGGCGTCGGCTGAAAAGTGACGCTATAGGCTTAAAAAAACTGACGCTATAGACCATTTTTGTACTAGTGATGGTCACCTTGTAGAGAAATAAGAATGGCTCGTTACCGCAGGTATAGACTACTTGTGTTAATTTGGTTGATCATTATTTTGTAGTAAACATATGTGGAAACCCACCATGCCTATCGACATTACTCAAAACTAAAAATAGTCATTCAACATTAATTAACCATGTTATCAAAATGTGATAGAATTAAAGGTGAATTCAATTTTCAAACATACCAAGGAACATTTACATTAGAGTTCAACATTAATTAACCATGTTATCAAAATGGTATAAAATTAAAGGTGAATTCAATTTTCAAACATACCAAGGAACATTTACATAAAAGTTCAACTATATATATATATAACTCAATATACATACTAGATAACTTTATATGAGTTCAGTGGCCTCAGTCATAACATGTCACAAAAGACGTTGTACACATATTTACAACATTTCTATTGTTCAAGATATATAACTAAAAACCAGTCAATACACATGATACACAAAATTGTGTGCCCGGACCTGAGAGTACAGGGATGATTCTAAGACTCTACACAAACCAACCAACCTCTTTAGCCCCCCCCCTTGCAACTCTGTGTTTGACCGCACTCACGATCACCTTAAAAGGGTGTGGAAACCCATGAGGTGATACTGTAGGGAAACATGGTCATAGAGATGGCAGCATAAACAAAAAATTTCTTGCTATATTCCCTTTGAACAGAAAATCGTGTCAACAACTATAGATTGGAAACAAAGGTTACAAGACATATATCTTGTTAAACCTCGATCTCACAATTACCATTAATCATGAGATTAGGGCATAAAATTGAGGATTTATCGTAATACAAAGATCACCCTTAACTTTTTCTTCTTTTTCAAACTATTTGTTTTCTCGCATTGAATCACATAAACAAACTTTACAAGAGAATTAAACCTTAATTACTCTAATATGATCTCAACATTAATGATACTCATCCATACATACTTTTTGTTTCTCACACTTCCATGTACATACGACATGATAATCAAATGCATTCTCTCTTATTAAGGAAACAAAGATACAAACATCATTTACAACTCTCTCACATCTATACAAGGACCTAGAGTGACAAGGACCGACTGAACTTAACTATACTCAGATTTAACTCTTGTGGCAGATCTACTCTGATGCAATGACCTGCTTCAAGTCCATGTGATATCCCTAAAAATTGTGGGTAGAGGGGTGAGCTTACTCGCTCAGTGAATGAGTACTTCAAAGAAACAGTCTAAAGCACTGATATAATTATAGATATACTTTTAAAAAACTGGTATCAATTATAACAGCAGTAAGATTTAAAGAGATTGATCATTGACAATCATAAATATGGCAGGATACTCTAGATATCAATAAGAGCAAATCAATATATGAGCATGCTTGATTAATTTCAAAGAGAACTAATAATTCAAAAACATACAAAGAATAATTGATGGGAAACTGTACTCGAATCTTTCTTAACCTTTCTTACTTATGCGAAACTCTTTAAACCTATATGAACATATTTTAGCTTATGTCCTGATCATATGTAGTGTACTCTACATATGAAGACTCATAGCGAACTATGATCTCACCGTACAAGACTTAGCTTAAAACCCGGGAAGCTAAGCCTAGAACTGAATTTGGGTGTGCTTGACTCAAACCGTCACGTCTGACTAAGGTGGCTAAACAGCTGGCCTTTAACTGGACCTCTCCATCTAGGTTGAGTACACAGGCAGAGGGTATGAGATGCTCTGTGGGCCTCATCTTGGTACGCTCGGTGGGTACCTCTGGGTTACCATCGGGATCTCTGGTTCATGTTGGGTAACCTATCTTCTCTTAGGAGACTTCCTCAAGGGCTTCATCTCCCTGCACGCTCTGTGGGTGCAATCCGATCCTCGTATACTGGTCGCTTCTAGGGTGGACCATTTTCTCCCTACAGTGCAGACATCCGTAGGGAATCTATGGTGTTCAGGGAACCTATGTCTATTATTTTATTATTCTTGGAAAGCTCTTACTATATTGTATCTTTTCCCTTACTTATACTTGACTCTGGTATCTCTATAGTACTGTGTCTATTTATTTGGAATTTATAACATAACATGTATATCATCCTTAACTTGGCAGAGTAGTATATTCAAACATTGTAATATACTAAGAAATCAACATACTATACATACAGGTAGACTAAAATACTTAAATAAATATAATGCATGTCCATTTGGCACTTATACACTAGAATCATGCAATTAAACATCTTAATGTACTGATTAGAGCTAATTACTTGGTATACGAGTAATCATCATTTGCACCCATAAATTATTTGCACATTCTTGGAAAATGTGCATATCGACCAAAATCTTGGGTTGTGCATCTCATATTGAGAACATGATAATCAAAATGCTTAATTCATTGAACACCCTATCCTTAGGGTTTCATTTACCTCATTCACTTATCACATGGCTCTCATTAGGATTTAATATGTCATAAACATCCACATATACATATTGCTTTAAACAAGTCATATCCAATCAACATATATATGAAATCCTCGAATTGAGATAAATTAGGGTTTTCCATGCCATTCATTGAGATATTATGAATCAAAAATAACATTACATAAATAGAGTCTATGATGCCAAGAAAAACACTTCAAATGGATTTCACCATATTTATTCACAAATTTCCAACTTTCCACTCATATAGGGCTTCACCCTCTTTACGAAGATATCAATCAAACATTGTTACATCACATGAAATCTAAGATAGTATCTAACATATATGTACTACACATTTAGAGAAACAATCATTCATACCCAAGGGGATCCAGATAAACAAATTTCTCTATTTAAATATACAGCAATTTCAGTCATAGACAAATTTCCTATATTTCAGTTTACTCTTATAATCTCTATGAATACTTAGGGAATTCTCATTATGATGTATTGTATACATTTCTAATATGATTTATCATCTAAAATTCATCCAAACAGAGGAAGAATCTATTTCATATCATTTTGCAACAACTTAGATCAAACACACAATTCAGGGTTTGCAGTCGCATACTAAACAATTAAAGATTATGGATGATTTAAGCAATCTTTGTGCAATATAATGTTTAAAGGAAGTTCCCACTCACCCTAAGGTGTGAAAACACCTTATAAACGCAGTTCATCCCTAAAAATCTTGATCTCATATCAAATCCCTAGCAATTCACCCGATTCTTCTTCCTTTCAACTCGGAAACCCTAAAAATGAGGGATTATGAAGAAAGAGTGAGAAAAGGGGAAGTTTTCATACCATTTTGGATCAAATCAGATGAGGGACGGAATCTTGACATGTGAGAGAACATTCACCATGAAAGGCTATGCAAAGAAGCTAAACTTACATGATTTCATTATTCCTCGGACCGCAAAACCCTAGGTCAGCATCTCCATCACTTTCTCCTTGCAAACCCTAACTCTCCCTCTCTCTATAGGATTTCATTTCTCTAGATTGAATCACAAATTATGATATCTCCTTGTATGTTAGGTTGACCATATAGAGAAATTGAGCTGCTTGGGTCAATTGCACATTGACCCCTCACTATACTTTCTCTTATTTCAGCTGAATTTTCTGTCATAAAAATATTACTGTAATTCATCTGCTGATAAGGTCTAAATGCATCCAAAAATTATGAAATTTTACATATTATTTAAGATTAAGATTCAGATCTGCAGTTAAAATTTCATATCATTTGGAGTTATCAATAAATAACTAAAAATAAAACACTACACTTCTGAAAAGTACTTTGTCAGCATTTTGGTCGAAGTATAGTTTGACCGAGAACCACATTCAAAGAACACTCAAATATTCTGAAATTTTTCTACAATATGCATGATTGAGTTATTCATATCATATCAAAAATCCAATTAAATACACAATTTGTAGAAAATATGAAAAATCATTTACCACACTGCTATCCTGATCAAATTCCATATTCATGTACTATCAAAATCCTATTTTTTGTCGATTAGGGTTTACATTTCTCAAATCCTAATTCTTCAAACTAAAATCATAGTTAGAGTGTCTTCTTAGGTTTTAAACATCATAGTTGATCTACTATCATTAATCAAGTCTAAACAATGTTCAATCTAATCAAGCATGTAATCATTCATGTAAACCCTAGTTTACCAATTAAGCACAAATGTGGTCATTACAATTCTTACCCCCTTCAAAACGTTTTGTCCACGAAACATAAATATGCAAACAAAGTATATTCAAAGTTTATTTCAAGCTTCTGAAATCTTACATGTCACTACATTCTTGTATTTTATACTTGAATGTAGTTTTCAACGTTAAGTCCTTTATTTCTTTTCTAATTACAACATGTTAAAATAGATCTCAATGACAACAAAAAAATTCTCTATGCCACAATCAATCATAGCAGAGAGAGAGAGAGACAAACAACCATTTCAATATGTTTTTATACTCTTGAGGTTTTACCTCAACATTGATAATCTGATCCAACTATCTCAATTCATACGGCTCAATATGTACTATTGTTATGTATTACCTCTAAGTCACAAAAGAGAGTTCACCATGTTCTTTTGAATTTTACTATTGTGCTACTCAAATAGCAAAATAGTCTTGAGTTGGAATACTAGATTCAACAGCAATTGTATAATACTAAGATGGATTACTGTTATGAATGACTACAACTATCAAATACCTTTAATTTACATATTTCTTGCACATGTACACTGAAATCATACGTAGAACCAATTTACATCCCTTAATATACCTTCAACAAATTATACTTCTAAAAACAAAATCACATATTACTAAAAGCCATTGTTTTCTCTTATATCTCTCCTCATTCACTACTACTTACTTTTTGCTACTTATCCTTCTCATTTTAATCATGTATATTAAACATCCCTAAGGTTAAAACATACAAGGTACAAGCAGATTATTCATCATTCTTGCTATCATTGCAAGAATTTATCTCATATCGCACTTCACTCATATTGTATTTCTCCTTTTGTTCAAAACACACTTGTTACATTTCAAATTTATATCTTACTCTTTACTCTAAATCATTTCCATATTATTTATCTACCTTTTAGATTAGCTATCTTTAAACCCTGGATTACTATCAGTGCTAGTTTACTTCTCACAGTTCAAATCTCATGATCTTGTTTTATAGAGATGCTAGTATTCAAGGTCAAATCACTAGTGGCTTCCCTTGAACTACTACAACTCTAAACATTCTAGGGTTTGGTTCTTATTAGTAGCATGGCGTTATTGTGATGTGACTTTGCTCCCTTAATTTGAAATTCAAACTTTGGATCTCACAAGTTTTACTAAAGTCTTCTTTATCTTATCGATTGAATCTCCTTTCTCTTACTTGGCCATTCAGATAGATTACATTCTCAATTACCCTACTAGGGTTTCATCATCATATTGTGTGTCATTATTACATGCACTAGATGTCTCTACCACGGTGGTTATGCATCATATATGATTCATTTTCTTATCACTTCATTCCCACATTGCTCTCATTAAGGAAGAAATGAAAGAGAAGATGATTTTGAGACTTAGAATTCTTATCTTCAAACATTCCCTTAATAAATTTCTCGTATATGGATTTAATTGGTTGTCAACAAAG
Organism: Alisma plantago-aquatica; assembly: GCA_963693085.1. NCBI lineage: Eukaryota > Viridiplantae > Streptophyta > Magnoliopsida > Alismatales > Alismataceae > Alisma > Alisma plantago-aquatica. Next base: position 323,276,310 of record OY856415.1, read on the forward strand.
ATACTTGACTATTAGCACTTGCTTGAAACTCCTAACCTCTTTCTTTTATAATATATATTACTCCATCATGTTTCAAACCCTTCCTTACTTTCCATAATCCCCTTACCATATACTACTATTCCACATGTCATCTTTAACTTCTAGTTTTCTCTTATGATCATGTTGCTTCTTTTATATGTATGATCATGTATATCATGTTACAAATATTTATTTTTATCCTTCTACTAATGTTATTCTAAATCAATAATCTCTCTACTAGTTTCACCTCATGTTTAATACATTACATATCCTTCATTTTTAAATCAAACGGCTCATGCATGGGTAAAACATAGTTTCTATTTCAATCAAGTTTTTCCCTCCTGAATATAGTCTACCTTTGTATGACTTATTTATTTATTTAGCTACACTTTTGTTCTTCTTTTAGAAACTAGTTTGTAGTTCTATAGAGACTTAGAATCCAAAGGCAGTAAGGATGAATTTATTAAACTTATTAATAAAGGTATACATTCCATGCTCTCAATTATATCATAACTCTCATTCCTTAATCAAGCTCATTATTTCCAACATTTCTCATTGTTTCAACTAAGTTTTTTATCCTAGTTTTATGATTTGCATGCTCATCTAATTCTCTTCTCTTTAACTCTTCTGAAGACTCTTCACTTCTATGTACTTATTGTATACTTAGCTCTTTTCTTCTATTTTCCTTTTGCTTTGGAGTACATAAAGACATTTTACTCGGTTATATAATTCATTCCTCATGATTGATTCTTACTATCTTGGCCCCTTACATACTTTTCTCATATCTTTTTCATATTTCATATTTAGAGTTCATATAATACTAATAATTAAACTTAATCTGAACCTTATGTCGTGTTCCTTTATTCCCAATTAAGGGTTTCTCATATGAGGCCCCAAAGTTGGATCTCAAATATCAGTTCCAACTGATTCTTAGTTATCCTAGTCTTTCCCTTATACTTCAAAATCTTAGAGTATATACATTCATACTATAATTTGGATCTAATCTATCCAGAATTTACTCTTGTTATGTTACTAATAGGAGTCATTAGATCTCAATAATGCATCCTGTCAGCCGGACCAGGCCGAACCTGCAATCCTGAAGCCAAGAGCTACTCAGGATTACTCAACTCCTATTCATCTCAAATGTGTGGAAGAAAACTTATCCACTTAGGAAAGCTCATTCAAAGATCATCTCTAGTCTACTTGATACAAAGAATGTAATCAATAAATGCTACAAATGCATAGTGTACAACAAATCTTAAAGACCCATATATTTCAAAATACTGAATATTTGAATTCAAACATATAATAGCCTTTCTATTCATCTCCAATAAAATAACAATATGAAATGAAAGTTCTATCTCATTTTATATTTATGCTCTTAATTCATGTTACTTATATTGTTTCTAGCCCTAATATTTCTAGGGTTCCTCTCTAGACCATCCTTCCACTGTATACCTGGCTAGGGTATACATGAAAGAATAGACAGAGTAGCTTGATATGGGTTGATCCAAGTGATGAATGCATATTCACCTGGGAATTCAATTACCATTTTTGGAAAAATTCAACTCAACACATTTAATTTCACTCATTAATTATCAAAACGCATCATAATGTGCAAAACTACTTAATTGGTTCGATTATCAAGGTTTTAACTGAATTTATGATGATTTAATGCAGGTCTTGATAAGGTTGAACAATCAGCGGGGCCCTCCTTCTCTCACCCTTGGTTCTGACCAATAGATCTAACCAAGTGATTTCATCCATTCAGTCTTAGCCCACACGGTCTCAAGACCGTTTGTGCCCATTCGGTTTCAAGACCGTTTAAGCCCATTTGGTCTAAAGACCATTTGAGCCCAATCGGTCTCAAGACCATTTGAGCCCAATCGGTCTCAAGACCGTTTGAACCCAATCGGTCTCAAGATCGCATGAGCCCAAACGGTCTCAAGACCGATAGACCAGCAGAGACTGATTGGGGGCTTAACCCAGCCACGAGGGATCGAGTAGTGCATGAATTTAGAACCATGAAGCACAATCTACGCCACGGCCATTTTAAACAGCCACGACCATGGTACATTGTCCCCGCCATGACCGTGGTCGTGATACCACGGTCGTGGTAAAGCATCATTGGCATCCACCCAATCTCACCCGCCACGCCCATGTGAAGTAACACGGCTGTGTGGCAACAACCTCACCACGACCGTGTTGTCTCACCACAGTTGTGGCCCGTCATCTCCTACCTATGCACCTCCGCCGAACAGCACCTCTTTTCTTCAATATATCTTATCCCAGTGGTGCCTTATTCCCAGAACTCCGCCCCGCCAAGCAGCAGCTCCGAATCTGTTGCACCTGATGCCTTCAGCCACACCGCCCTCGCCTTCCGTATTGCCCCTCAAGCTCATCTGACGGTGGAGCAACAGCTACTCGATCTCAGGACAAGACCGTTTGAGATCTCATCAGCAAATTGTTTGGATCGGTCAATGTGAAGACCGAATGAACCTGTTGCGAAGACTGTTTGTAGAAAATCTGAAGACCATTTGAGCCTAAGCATCCAAGACTGTTTGGATATCTCAGCGTTCCAGACCGTTTGCCCCTTTTGCACAAGATCATTAGGAGGAAAGCAGACGGTCTATGAAACTGTTTGGACTTTACAATCCAAGACCGTTTGATATTAAACAGTTTCCAAACCATTTGCTGCTCAAGACCGTTTGGTCAAATTTTACAAGACCGTTTGAGCAAAAATATCAACCAAACTGTTTGGACTGGAAACACACCAAAAATGTGAAGACCAGCCTCGTACCTATAAATAGGACCAGTAGGGTCCCCTTTTTGGGGCATCGGTTCCGGGATGCCGACAGGATGTCTGTACATAGGTTCGATCTGAATCCAGTGTCGTCTACATCAGTTTCATTCCACCTACTTCCCGTGTTGCAACCAAAGAGGCTGAGGAGAGAAGGAAGACAGAGCAAGAGAGACTGTCCGGTCTGTCTTGGCATCTCCCGTTCACGTCCAGATCTACTCTGACACGACGTAGAAGGATGTATCTTCTTCACCAAGCTGTGACTACCTTCTGCACCGAGTTCATAGTGGATTTCTCTCTTTTTCTTATTCTTCTTGTTTCTCACATCATGAGCAAGTAGTACCTTTTCGCTGGAGTGCGGGTACTAGCCCCGCTGCCCATGCAAATCATGTTCTTTTGTTAAACTCTCCATGGCAATGTATATAACTTTCCATTTCATTATTAGTTGGTATGTTCATAGTTGATTATCTCCTAGCTTTCATCTTGTTCTTTCCTATATTGCGAACTCTTCTATATGTGGGATGGAATGGTGGTTTACAAGTTCGACTCCTTGACGGGAACTTCTGATAGGATTCCTTGAGTTCGTAAGTGTATGATCTGTGAGGGGACGAGCCATCTAGCCTACGGTGATGCTTCTATGGTCTAAACATCCCTCAGGGAGGACCACAGCCTTGGTTGGATATTGTATCGTCTTGTTTATCTTCGATGTTAGTTTGTAGATCTATCACTTGCTTGCTTATTGATTAATGTGGTTGAGTCCAAAACTAGAAATAGAATGGGATTTCTTTGAGGTCGTAAGTGTATGATCTGCGAGGGGATGAGCCATCTAGCCTTTAGTGACGCTTTTATGTGCCTAACGCCTATATAGGGGGCTCACAACCTTTGTTGGATTTATGTATATTCGGATCCGTAAGTAAGTGATCCAGTTGGTGATGAGACATCTGATGCCTAAGGTTATGCTTACGCAAACCTAATGCCCGTACGGGGGGTTCTACAGCAGCTCTATTTGGATTGATATATCTTTCCTGGTTTATTTGTGATTGAATGTGTTTGCGTGTGTAGCGGTGGAGAAACCTGATACCATCCCAGCGACTCCATATCATTGATATAAACTCAACTTTAATCCAGCTTTTACTTTCTTGCAATTAGTTTAATTAACCTCAAATCAACCAATCGTTCTAAATATTAGTTTTACTTTAGCTAGATTCGAATGATAAGGATTCTTAAAAATGTTGTCCTTTGGGTTCGATCCTTAACTATACTGCAATAAGACTTGTCCGCTTGTGGGTGGTATTATTGCACTTTGGTTTGGGTAAAATCTCGGGGATTTCAACCCCGAGTGAATTTTTTAGTGCGATAAAATCCCACATCACCAAGTACTCAGATATCGGGCCTGGATATCCAAATACTCAAATCCCCAGAGCTAACATCATAACATATCCTATCTGCCACACTTATGACTCTAACTTACTAACTTAATGGTCCCTGACAACTCAGCCTAAGCTCTAATACCAAGTTGTTAAACCTCGATCTCACAATTACCATTAATCATGAGATTCAGGCATAAAATTGAGGATTTATCGTAATACAAAGATCACCCTTAACTTTTTCTTCATTTTAAAACTTTTTATTTTCTCACATTGAATCACATAAACAAACTTTATAAGAGAATTAAACCCTGATTACTCTAATATGATCTCAACATTAATGATACTCATCCATACATTCATTCTATTTCTCACACTTCCATGTACATACGACATGATAATCAAATGCATTCTCTCTTATTAAGGAAACAAAGATACAAACATCATTTACAACTCTCTCACATCTATATAAGGACCTAGAGTGACAAGGAATGACTGAACTTAACTATACTCAGACATAACTCTTGTGGCAGATCTACTCTGATGCAATGACCTTCTTCAAGTCCATGTGATATTCCTAAAAATTGTGAGTAGCGGGGTGAACCTACTCGCTCAGTGAATGAGTACTTCAAAGAAACAGTCTAAAGCACTGAAATAATTATAGATATACTTTTGAGCAACTGATATCAATTATAATAGCAGTAAGCTTTAAAGAGATTGATCATTGACAATCATAAATATGGTAGGATAATCTAGATATCAACAAGACCAAATCAATATATGAGCATACTTGATTAATTTCAAAGAGAACTAATAATTCAGAAACATACAAAGAATAATTGTTGGGAAATTTTACTCGAATTTTTCTTAACCTTTCTTACTTATGAGAAACTCCTTAAACTTATATGAACATATTTTAGCTTATGCCCTGATTTTTGAAAGACACACCATTCATTATGTTAAAGCCATACGGCATCTACATGTAAAAGAGGATACACCAACCGAACACAAAAAAGTAAAGAGCAGATACAATAACCAAAAACTCATATCGGAACGTGATAAGGACAATGATGTTTTGATCTCTCTTCTATATCGCTGACCAAAACAACTTTTTATGAGAGATTCCTTCAACCTGAGATTATATCTGATATAAAGTATATGCTCCAAACCAGTGACCGAAGAAGTGATCACCTTCGCACTTGATGCCATATAACAAAGAAACAAAAAAAGACCTGACATGAAAGGAGGACCTAAACCACACGACAACATAGAACCTATAACTCACTAAAGAACACTTCAAACAAAGAGAAAGATAACAGATGACAGATAACAGGCTGTACTACGGCACCAGCAGAAAAAGCCACTATGAATCCCTCTCAAGGACAAGCAAATGAGCAGAAAAGGTCGGAGGAAGAACAAGGATGGGGGATAGAAAAAACAGCAGAATCCCACCACCACTCACCAAGAATCCTAACTCGATCGCAATCGAGAGAGGAACGGAAGCAACACCTCCAAACCCAAGACCCCTGATTATCCCCTACCCAGCAAGCCAACAGGAAAAAAGAGGGCACACCCACCAGGCCACAGACGGCAGAAAAGACACAGACAAGACACACCAACAAACCAGTTGGAACCGGCAACAACCAAGCCTCCACCACACCACCAAAAACCAGATACTGGAAAGGAAAGAAACACGAAAGAAAATAACTAGACTCCAAGCTCTCACGAAGGAGAGAGATAAACACCCTGCAGTAGCAGGATAGAAACGCCGAAGGAACCAGCGAATGATGGCAGCTTAACTGCCAAAACACTAAACCAAAAGGACACAACAAAGCACGTTAGATCCAGGGAAGGGGGCAAAACACCGACTTCTCAAGTATCTGCGACACAGAGACACCCCAGCAGCCGAGCCCCGCTACCACCACCGTGAACCTCCACTCCAAACGCCGTCAGGTCCAGAACAGGGAACTGGGAACTGTCCGCCGTCAGGTCCAGATCTAAGGACCGAAACCGTCGCAGCCGCCGCCAAGAGTTGAGAGAGCTTCAGGTCACCACGGATGGAAGAAGCGGAGAGGTAACCCAGGCTCCGAGGAACCACGAGCAGCTCCAGACTCCCAAGGCACCGCCGGAGAAGCCAGGCCAGGACGACCCAACCCACCGTCGCCGTCACACCTGCAACCCCACTCGAAAGCCTGCCACGCGACCACCAGACGACGGCCCTGTTACACCGGACGAGGAAAGGGCCTAGGGGGAAAGGGCGGCGCACTCCAGCCGCCGAAACCCCCTCCCCCCAAGCCGATCACAGCGGAGGGAACCCTAGACGCGAGAATCGCCCGAGCAGCGTCGACTAACACTCTAGCTTATGCCCTGATCATATGCAGTGTACTCTACATATGAAGACTTGTAGAGAACTACGATCTCACCATACAAGACTTAGCTTAAAACCTGGGATGATAAGCCTAGAACTGAATCTGGGTCTGCTTGACTCAAACGGTCATGTCTGACTAAGGTGACTAAACAGTTGGCCTTTAATTGGACCTCTCCTTCTAGGCTGAGTACACAGGCCGAGGGTCTGAGATGCTCTATGGGCCTCATCTTGGTATGATTTGTGGGTACCTCTGGGTTACCAACGGGATCTCCAGCTCATGTTGGGTAACCTAGCTTCTCTTAGGAGACTTCCTTAAGGCTTTGTCTCCCCGCACGCTCTGTGGGTGCGATCTAATCCCCGTATACTGGTCACTACCAGGGTGGATCATTTCCTCCCTACAGTACAGACATCTATAGGGAATCTACGGTGTTTAGGGCACTTATGTCTATTATTTTATTATTCTTAGAAAGCTCTTACTATATTGTATCTTTTCCCTTACTTATACTTGACTCTAGTATCTCTATAGTACCATGTCTATTTATTTGAAATTTATAACACAACATGTATATCATCCTTAACTTGGCAGAGCAGTATATTCAAATATTGTAATATACTGAGAAATTAACTACTATACATGCAGGCAGACTGAAATACTTAAATAAACATAATGCATGTCCATTTGCCACTTATACACTAGAATCATGCAATTAAACATCTTAATATACTGATAAGAGCTAATTACTTGGCATACAAGTAATCATCATTTGCACCCATAAATTATTTGCACTTTCTTGGAAAATGTGCACATCGACCCAAATCCTGGGTTGTGCATCTCATACTGAGAATGTGGTAATCAAAATGCTTAATTCATTGAATGCCCTATCCTTAGGGTTTCATTTACCTCATTCACTTATCACATGGCTCTCATAAGGATTTAATATGTCATAAACATCCACATATACAAATTGCTTTAAACAAGTCATATACAATCAACATATGTATGAAATCCTCGAATTGAGCTAAATTAGGGTTTTCCATGTCATTCATTGAGATATTATGAATCAAGAATAACATTGCATAAATACAGTCTATGATGACAAGAAAAACACTTCAAATGGATTTCACCACATTTATTCACAAATTTCCAACTTTCCACTCATATAGGGCTTCACCCTCTTTATGAAGATATCAAGAAAACACTATTCACATCACATAAAATCCAAGATATTATATGACATATATGCACTACACACTTAGATAAATAATCATTCATAACCAAGGGGATCCAGATAAACAAATTTCTCTATTTAATTATACAGCAATTTCAGTCATAGACAAATTCCCTATATTTTAGTTTACTCTTATAATATCTATGAATACTTAGGGAATTCTCATTTGGATGTATTGTATACATTTCTAATATGATTTTATCATTTGAAATTCATCCAAACAGAGGAAGAATATGTTTCATATCATTTTGCAATAACTTAGATCAAACACACAATTCAGGGTTTGTAGTCGCATACTAAGCAATCAAAGATTATAGATGATTTAAACAATTTTCGTGCAATATACTATTTAAAGGAAGTTCTCACTCACCCTAAGGTGTGAAAACACCTTAAAACGCAGCTCATCCTTGAAAATCTCGATCTCATATCAAATCCCTAGCAATTCACCCGATTCTTCTTCCTTTCAACTCAGAAACTCGAAAAATGAGGGATTATGGAGAAAGAGTGAGAAAAGGGAAAGTTTTGATATCATTTTGGATCAAATCAGAGGAGGGACAAAATCTTGACATGTGAGACAAGATTCACCCTGAAAGGTTATGCAAAGATGCTAAACTTACATGATTTCATCATTCCTCGGACCGCAAAACCCTAGGTCAGCATCTCCATCACTTTCTCCTCTCAAACCCTAACTCTCCCCCTCTCTCTAGGATTTCATTTCTCTGAATTGAATCATGAATTATGAGAGATCCTTATGTGTTAGGTTGACCATATAGAGCAAATGAGCTACTTGTGTCAATTGCACATTGACCCCTCACTATACTTTCTCTTATTTTAGCTGAATTTTCTGTCATAAAAATGTTATTGTAATTCATCTACTGATAAGGTCTAAATGCATCCAAAAATTATGAAAATTTTATATATTGTTTATGATTGAGTTTAGATCTCCAGTTAAAATTTCAGATCATTTGGAGTTACCAATAAATAATTAAAATAAAATACTACACTGCTAAAAAGTACTCTGTCAGCATTTTGGTCAAAGTGTAGTTCAACCGAGAACTACATTCAAAGAACACTCAAATATTCTGAAATTTTTCTCCAATATGCATGATTGAGTTATCTATATCATATCCAAAATACATTTAAATACAAAAATTTTATAAAATATGAAAAATCATTTACCACACTGCTATCCTAATCAAATTACATATTCATGTACCACCAAAACCCTAATTTTTTCCGATTAGGGTTTACATTTCTCAAACCCTAATTCTTCAAACTAAAATCATAGTTTGAGTTTTTTCTTAGGTTTGAAACATCATAATTGATCTACTATCATTAATCAATTCTAAATGATGTTCAATCTAATCAAGCATGTAATCACTCAGGTAAACCCTAGTTTACCAATTAAGTATAAATGTGGTCATTACAAATCTGTCCTGGAGCAAGCCCAGTGACTATCCTTACAATGGCATGCTTCTTTCTCAAGTAGCACCTAGATAGTTGTCGGTGATGGCTTCCTGGTCTAGCACCACGGACGTGGGTGACAATGTCCTCCTAGCGGGAGGCAAAGGCCTCCACACCTCTACATACTCTATGTGGACCATCAGAAACTAGTTCTTTTGAAACTAACATAAAGGATTTGTCCATTTGATATCAATGTGCTAGTGCTGACTATTATCCCTTGTTTTCTCCCCCTTATTGTCTCTCTTTTTTACATGTAAGACTTTCTTGGGTTCTCACGTTACCACAATTGTGAGAAGACAACCTTGTGCACCAAAAACGGATAACTATATTTTAGTTTATGATTTTTCAAACATGTTACCTTCAATAGTTTATCTCAACCATTGGTTGGCGATTGTCTGGCCGATATGATCCACACTGGTCTCCATCCAGCGTGCCCACATTATACTCACACTGATCTTATTCTAGGACCTGACTAATACGTGACTTGGATAGATGCTCTCTTATTCTCCCGTCATTTGATCGTGCACAACTCTACTTCCCCTGTGAAACAGAGTGCTTCACCAGCGATGAAAGCTCGGTGACACTGATATCTTACTTTGGGAGGACTCTGCTACCCGCTCTGTTCCTCCCTTGGGCTGCATAGCCTCTTCGAGCAATCGTCAACCCATGACCTATTAAAAAATGCCACCCTCTTTGCTTCAAGTTGGGAACTATGAGTGGGTGCCTAGTTGGACTGTGCCTCTCATGACCCTCATGGCATCTAGATAATACAGTAATCTGAACTGGAGGATGATGTTGGTCCTAGATAGGTAACATATCACTTCTTCCCTGGATCAATCACATGGGTTGAGAGGGTGTAGTTACAAGGCATCCATGACCATCATCTACCTCAGACCATCATTGGTTGTAGATTAGACTAGGTTTCGGTGATTGGGTTTGTTTGGGAATTCCTAATCTTTCTCTAAATTCTAGTTACTGGAAAAAAGGTGAGCATGAATGATAATATGATCTTTGCACTATATATTGGGGTTTGAGTTAAGAACCATGTAGACTGTGACAAAAATCATATTCCCCATAACCCCTCTAGAAATCCCTCAAAATCTAATGTCTTTGTTATCTCTTTCTAACTAATCTAGAAGGTAAATAAAATATAGTGCTTTGACTTTGCAACAACTTTACAAGGGAGACTTGGAATCACACTAGTATAGTTATATATAGATCTTAAATGTAGGACTTTGTTGTTATCTTAACATATCAACATGGAAGAAGGTACTTGATAGAGCAGTGTCATGACCCATCTCAAAATCCTAAATTTAACAACATCACCATGATAGAAAATAATCACAGTAAGTTGATATTTTATTTTCTAGTAGCATTAATACCCAAAAGTCTAGGCCTATTTCTTTTTATTAGCCTTGATTTACTCTTCCACCTCACACAAGTTATGGAATCATGCTATTATTTATTTTTCTTTTCCATCGTATGTACATAGAAAAATGAACCATGAAAACATTGTCATTTACATTACTCAAAATATTATTATATGCTTAAAACATGGTGTATATGTCATATCTAATCTAAGCACTACATACATTTCTCTTTCATCTTTTACAAATCAATATCTCATTGACCATAGGTTGGCGTAATATCATCTAATACCTTGCATACATTTTATAGCTTTTGTTTTTTATCAATGTATATCGACCAATATATATCTAGAGACATATTTTATAGCAATTTTATAATTCTAAAAATATAGTTCTTAATTGACCCTGATTAGGGTTTCAAAATCTACCAATGCTCCTAAAAGGAACTTTATGAGGGTTTCAAACATGATGAGGTCTATTAAATATATTTGAAATTTAGTGGGTTATAAGACCATGAAATTAGGATGTTACACTTATACATTCATAAATTAGTGGTATTTTATTTTTTAATAAAGGCAAATAGGTGTTTTCTGACTGTATGTCATGTTGGCATTGAGTTGATTATATAAGGTAATTTGGTATTTGCTTTTGTTAAAATAGAGTAGAAGACAGTCGAATGGGTCTTGCATACTGTTTAGACCCCCTATATCCTTAAGTATAGAAAATAAAATTTGAGCTATGCATTTGGGATTGTAGTTAATGCTTAATGTCAGATTGTGGTATTGGGTTCTAACTAACCTTGGTGAGAGATCATAAGATGACTTAAAACATTAAACATTGGTACACTTATCTAAATATTTCTACTATGAAACTTTTAAATGGTATTTAGATAGTATTATTAAAAAATGATAATTTAGAGAACACAAAATGAATATTCTAATATTTTTCAAAGTGATTATGTGGTTTGTTTTCTATCACTCTTCAAACCATAAGATAATGATTTTGTTTCAAATCAAGGAATTAGTATGACCATTTACATAGACTAGAGTTAGGTTTGTGTGTAACATACGGGAACCCGACCTCCTACTTTTATAAACCTTTAATCTCAAGGGTCGGATGCCTTTGGATCAAGTTCAGGAATAAACCCCTAAACATGACGTAATTTAGACCCTAATGGACCTTAACATGATGAGTAATAAGTATAGTGATTGGATATATAATAAAAGGTAATTGGGAATTTGTCTATTAAACCCCAACAACTCACTTGATGTAAACATTTGTTAGAACTATATTAATAAAGCACTAATAAATAATAGAATAAAGTTTGAAGATTAAAATCGTAATGAATAATTATATGTAATCATAATCTTAATGCATGTATTAATGTCTCACAATGATCGCTATAATTCACTCAACTAATAAGTTTAATCATGACTAGGAGCATATCAAACTCATCAACACATGTGGGCAATTGAAAAATGTACTATTAGGCAATAGAAATATATTTATAGACTAGTGGAGAATTAGTCTGTTCTTCACTGAGTGATAATATTATTAAATGACTTAAAAGCAAAAATTGAATACATAATGAGAATATTTATAAATTGGGATAAAGAAAAGTGTACCATGAGAAGATAAGGATAATACAAATGACTTTCCAAAAATATAGATAATGCATAAATAAATTGGATCACCACTATCCTCTAACAATATAGTTAATTCAAATTAAGAGTTTAATAGTATTCAAAATAATAACATTTCCATATTAGTAAAAATGATGGAAAATACAATAATTTTAATATGAAGGAAAAAATTATAACAGTGAAATGTTATTTTGTTCTAAATTGAATTAAAATAATAATAAATAGAACATAAGGAAACTTGAGTAAAATATTTATAATAATTGAATATTGGTAATTAATGAAATTGTCTGATGGCTAAATAGTCAAGACAAAATAATTCCCAAATTACTAGAGAAATGCATCAATTGGAAAAATGTATATGTCAATAATATCTTTACTCTTAAAAAGTATGAAATGACAAGATAGATATCATAGAAGAACTAATACAAAATTGAGTTGTACATATATCTATTAAGCTAGGTGTAAAGTTTAAGATTAATTGGATAGTGCGAAATACTCCAATTTAATTTGGAAAGATCATATCTAAAAAATATTTCTAATATGTAAAAAACTATTTTTGATGAATCAAAATAGCTATAATAAGGAGTGTGAATCCTTAGCTCTGACGTTCCATTAACCCATGTCCAATGTCCAACCTTGCATGCACTAGCTCCAACTAGGCCAATGAGAAAGAGGATGGGATATTTTAGGTAGAGAAGCAATATTTACATTATGAAACATGAGGAACTCCATCCAAGAAGGTACACAAAATAAAAAATAGAAAAAAAAAGATGATGAGAAGGGAAGAAACTTACCACATTCTACCTACTAAGTTAATGACGTAATATCTAGTCTAGATGTTTGAAAACCTTGTTAAATTACCAACATGCAAGGACGTTTCTCCAATAAATTTCCTTCTCAATCTCAAGAAACTCCTCCAACGTCTAGGTGTTCAAAAGAAGTTTTAATGATGATAGGAGTCCATATATATATATATATATATATATATATATATATGCTGGTTTGAGAGAAATTTTTGAATTAGTCCAAAATATCCATTATTTTGTACTTAAATATCCTATTTCAACCTCTAGTTGGTTGCTTTGACCCACAACAAGCACACTTAGACCCAAAATCCTAGCTTAAAGTGCACCAAAAACCCCTCTTGAATACTCTCTGTCAACGTCAAACTGTACCAGCCACCCTTTGATTCATAATGGCTCTCATCAACCACTCTTTGGATGATTTGACTCGACCCAACATGCTTTGGGTTCTCGATGCTGGTCAAAGTGACTGGAGTCAGGTCGACATCGACCGCTTGAAGTGCCTAAACCCAATACCTGTCCCTTGATTTTCCCAAGGTTTTCACATAGTGATTAATCCATTGTATCGATTGATTCAACCGGTTTATGCAACATATAAGGTCAAAGGTTTTGATGTCCACAACTCCTAAAATTTTATTGAACCAATTCTTAATTTTATCTTCATCATGGCGTATAAAACATGTGTATAAATTATCATTCTGCTTGATTTTTATTAGTATAATTTATTCAAAAAAATAATCCATAATAAATCATGTAAATTATTGAATCAGAAAAATAATGTGTAATCAACTCAAAACTTGGGACATGGTCTTACGTTTAATTTAATGTAAGTAAAATGTAACATTTGTATATAGTTAGTATCTATTCCATTTTATTATAGTTACACTTGCATTAGATATGTATTCCTAACTATTTGATGTATTTTCATTGTACCGGTTGTATGTTTTCTTGTATTTATATGTATATTTTTATTGTACTAGATATATTTTTTTCATTTATTAGATTTTTGTTTTGTTTTTATTTTTTATATAATGTGGTTCTACATGTAATATATTTTCTATTCTCTCTCTTACCCTACTTTCCATCCTCATTCTGTCCTATATCTTTATTTCTTTATCTACCCACGATCCCCATCTTGTTCTTATTTCTATTCTTCAGACTACCCTCTATCTTTCCATTTTACTCTCTCTGACAAAATAAAGAATGCATCCTCTCTCCCATTTACCCCTCACCCAAAGAAGGGGTCCAGAAAGGGGGGTGGTATGGATCCATTTTTGGATAGCATATACAATGTAGATAAACTCAATAACACTTTTTCTATTGTTCAAATAAGTAAGAAGGTTGGCAATTGGTTAACTATCCTTGCACATTTTTTAGATAAAATGGATCCCTATATTTTCCTATTTGACCATGATACATAAATATGAAAATAGACTCGGATACAAATCTGACCAATAACCTATTAACAGTATGCAACATTTTAGAATTTTGTGCGCCATTGTGAAGTATTTTGTCTATGAACTATAAATATTATGTATACAAGTTTTTATATAAATGTCCAAAAAAAATGTGTTGTGAGATAACAACCCAATTAAAACACCACACATGTCTACATTGTTCCAAAATAGTCCAACTTTGTGTGCATTACAGTACGGTACTTTGGGTACTATTGCATTTACTCTATGCACATATTTCTATATAAAAGTGTATTATGAAAAATATCCATTACCAGTCAAGTAAAATAATTATCTAATAATGTTCTACACTAGTTCAAATTGTAAGTATTGTTATGCATTACATAGTGTATACTTTATAATACACAGTGTGTATTGTTCTTGTATAAAATGAGTGTCGTGCATTTTGTTTAAATTTTTAGATGTGAAATCAGGTGTGTAATGCGTGTTATGAATATATTTATTGCATTTGAGCTTGCCAACAATGCCATTTAGTGGATGAAGAATACCAAATTTTACACATATAAATATAAAATAGAAATCCAAAGTTGTCTAAATTTTGATGTTCAAATGATGAGACATGTTGGGAATGTTCAAAACATGATCATTGTTTATAATATGAGATACATTGCAAATATCACAAAAATATCTTGGTTTAAATTTTGGATATCTACTACCATGATTATTTTTGTTAAGAAGGAATAGAATGAAGTATATAGAACATTTAGAAGGAAAAAATCTCATGTGTTTTGTAGTGATATAGAGAAATTATGAGATCAAGACCAAAAGAAGTGCTTTCATGGGTTTTAGAGTAAAGGGAGTTTATTGATTATGTTGATTATATCAAAGAGATGCATGCTAAGAAATGAAACATCAAGATTTCTTATAATAATTGAGGTACGGAAATTGTCAAATTTGAGTCAATATCATGTCTTATAGGCATTTTTAAGTTGAGGTTTTATGTTCATGATGTGTTTATGTGTTTTTCAATTACATAGTATTGATTTATGAAAGTGAAGATGGGATATGAAATACTCCTTTCATTTTGAAGGTTTTAAGACTGCTAGAACTGAAGGAATACACAGTTAAATTTCAATTGATAAAGATATGTGTGGAATGAGCTAGAACAAAGTTGGATGGAGTGGAAATCACAAAATACAACTAGGTTTAGTATTCATGGTATGTTATTTGTATGGAATTGAAGTAGAATAGGATGTATTCCATATAATCAACATAGATTGAATTGAATTGAGGATTGTGATAAAAAAAATTATGTGATGATAATATTCCATTAAGATTGACCAAGCTTTACAACCATAAACTTTTTTAATTTTTTTTCTTAGTAAGAAACCAAACTAAAATTAATGACAGTCATCTTTTTACCACCATTAGAGATGTAGTACAAAGATGTCTTTAATGAACTCTGGAAGTCCCTTCACCCACTATTTTTCTTTAATGAATACATGAAGCCCTTTCTAGATAACACCCTTACTCAGAGATGGCCAACAAGGGCATCAAATATGTGAACCTTTAACATTCCTTTTTCAGCTGTGAACACGACTATGATACCCTTAGAGTTTATTTATAAATGCATTATTGTGAATTCAATATAGTTGTTCCAATCTAGTAGAAAATTATTGAACATCAATGAACATTACTTCATTAATTGATTGCTTCAATTTGTGAAGAGAAATAAAAACCCTAAAAGTCTATCCATCACATTAGAAGTAAAATTTATGAGAATTCATTATGCTTTTGAAAAACTAGTGTTCTAATTGTTATGACTTGATAAAACATAATTTAAATGTATTTTCAACACTTATATTGGTATTTATATTGGATTAAATTTGATACATGAAGGTTATTGTGTGCCTTTCCTACAAGAATTGAAATTTTCAATTAATGTTTAATGATATATTTGAAAATTAGGGAAATATTTTTAACGATCTATCAGAATTAACTAGAAGTGATATAAAAAATGGAGAATATATAAGACAGGATAAAAAATGTAAACAATTCCAATCTTTTTTAGTTTTTCAATGATTCATTTATGTATTGGTACGTCATCTATCTTGTTTGATTTGTGTTTCTTTTAATATTTTACATTATCAATATTTCTCTCACACAGCATTGATATAAGAATCTTGAATATTTTCTTAATCCCTATTTTTGTATTCGGTTGGTTTCAATTGCTCCAAGGCATATAACTGTCTTAATCGTAATCACTATGTAATTTTCCCTTATTCTAATGTGAACTACCATTCTAAGTACGAGATAAATATATTCTTCTAGTTTCATCCTAGACCTAGACTCTATATTCCAAAATTAGCTCATAAACAAACTATTGATCTAATTGGTATTGTCTCTATGGATAAATATGATAACATCAAATCAAAATTCAGCCTATATTGATAAAAATTAAAATGATTAGAGTCAACAAATGAAAAAAAATGATAGATATCTAGGGTCCCACAGAGTTGAGCTTTCACATTGTAGATTAAGAGAGTAGAATTGTATTAACAAAACCACTCATGATATTAGTAGGGCATATGTTGTCATCACAAAAGTTTTGGGATGAATCTCGTATAACTGCTATAGTAGTCCTCTTAATGGATTGTGATATTTTTATATATCATGTTATACTAATATCAAATGTATAGGTTACATTATTAGTTCACAATATTTGACAAAAAAAACATGTGTGTTGTTGTTTGGTCTTTGTGTAGTCGTGAAAGTTCATCTACAAAAACTCTAATCATTGTAGTATGACCAGAATCATAATTATTTTCATCCCTATGTCGTATCTACCTAATAATATCTACAAACACCATATCCATATTCTCAACTGATGTTGTCAATGTGAGGGTGTGTCACTTTCATGAATACAATTTATATGTCTTATCTACTATCATGATAATTTGGAACGGAAAATGGTTCATTGATGGATCAGTACCCATGTCTTCCCCTCTGTGGATGAAGAGGAACATGAGGGATATGTGGTGAAGTGTCACCTCATGATCCAAGCTCATGTGGAAAATCTCATCACAAGGATGCCTACCACTTAGATTTAATTAATGAGATCCCACAAAAGAAGGTGTCATTTGTTGATATGAGTATTCTAATCCTTTTTTTAGAAGCATAACTCATATCATATCTTATCATATCATATCATATATGGGTAGGAGTTTGTAGACCCACGTCGAGTCTAGCCAGGCCTGGAAGTATTTCGAGTTATGTTCACCTTCTCCCATATAAAGGACAGGGGTCTTTCTTATATCTAACATATTGTAAAGATTCTATCTACATATCATCCATGTCATTTCTCCTTCTACATGGTATCAGAGCATCGATCCTAACCACATAGAGAAAGATAGTTTGTCTTCTGCTTGTGGGCGGCCGCCTGGCCCTGAGTGGCTACCCACAGATCCATATCAATCACCCTCTTTGCATGGACATATCCATCACCCTCTCTATAGGGACATCTCCATCGAACTCTCTCTCTCTACAAGGAAGCTTCTTTGTCTATAAACAACTACATCTCCATCATTTCTAGATATGACAAGTATCTTCATTAGCGTTTAGCATCCCCCATGTATCTTTCTTTCCCTAGTTTATCTTCCTTGGGTTCATCTTCCCCGAATTTGTCTCTAGAGTCATGTACACTTTCTCCTATATAAAGTAGAGGGGTCTCTCTTGTATCCAACATATTTTCAAACACTATCAATATATCATCCAGATTTAAGACCATTTTGTTAAAGGCCTCAAATTATGGGACACTATAATATTTATAACACCTAGGCCCCAATACAGGCCTTCTATAGATATTTGAGAATGATGAATGGTCCCATAAACCAATACAAGCCTTTGTTACCTACTTTTGTCAAGCATACACATCATGGTGAAGATCCCAAGCAGGTTAGTCATCCTAGTACTACTTAAGGTCAAACATGATTAACGATGGAGTTCGTGTTCATGGTTCCCTAAACATAAGGTGCAAAATGTTCACGTCAGTATCTAAATCATCATTTCACTATCATTTTACCCAAGTCCTAAAATCTAGAGATGTTACAATATCTTCCACTTGGCCTCTTTATGTCCTCATCAAGGCTCTAGTGTATGGCCTTGGAATCTCTATACGATTATAATGTGAGCCCATAATGGACCATACACACCCAAGCTCATAGTTATGACCTCACACAAGGGTGGATCCACCTCACCTCATTGTCTATAGTCTTTTCCACATGCCTAGCCCAAATGACTCAAGATTGTGATGCCACATGTTGATGTGGGACATAGATTTATTGCAAGGAATTTAACTTTCATAAAATTTCTGACATCTAGGGCCCCAAACCAAAGCCCTTGTAGAGTTCTAAGAATGAGGAATCTCCCCAACACCAACACTAGGTTGCATTATGTGATTTGTCCCCACTCATGTATGACCCAATTAATCTTCCTAGTAGATCACTTGTATTAGTAGTAGTCCTGGACAAACATGCTTAAAAATGAAACTTCTAATGATGAGCTTCCTAAAAGGATGGTTCAGGATGTTGATCTAGGCAATCCACGTGTCCTTATTAAGATCTTTATACCATTGGCCTAAAACCTTGCGATGTTAAAAAGGAGGTCGAATGAAATGAGGTTAGTGGTAGTACGCGTGGTTCAATATTTGTTTGAAATGTAAAGTAGAAGATAACCTATTCCATACAATCAATGTGGATAGGATGAAATGAAGGTTTGCAACAAATTGCAAGGTGAAAAAATATTATGAAAAGATTAGATACAAGTAGAAAGCATTGCATATAGTTATGCTTATGTCCAAACATGGATCATGAAAAAAAACATAGTAAGATGTATCAGGACAAACCAAAACATTAGAATTTTTAGTAGAAATCCATCTAGAATGTGGCATGGATGAGATTTCAACAATGGTTTTGGTTTATCAATATCGTTGAAGTTGTTACATACCACACACTAGCTTGATATATGATAGATAGGGTCATCAACTAAATGGGAAAAGTTTGGACCTCCAATAAAATTTCCCAAAACAACATCATGTATAAGTTTCATTTAACAACTTGCTTTGACAAAATGTGACCAAATTTAGTATGATTTATGAGATCAACCTTAAATCAAATTTCATGTTTACCAAGTTTAGGCTCATTCTCATGCTCCATTTTATTCAATTAATTTTGCAACTAGACTTGGAGTCAAATCAAGAATAAGTTCAAGATGGAACACCTAGATGGTTAGATACTTGACTAGTTACCAAGAGGTCTCATGTTCAAGCCATGAAGACCATATGAATAGAATCTTCATTTTTTCACCAAAAAGAATCATGAGTAACTAATCAAATTTGAGCATAATTGCATCCTCTGTCCAATTGGAGCAAAACAAGAGTTGGACTTTTTTATATATAGCATTTGGGACTCATGTGTACTTGAATACTACATTTCCCGTCATCATTAACTTACTAAGAACGCAATTTTAGGGTTTATGTGTTGTAGTAAACTCAAATGGGAATTACAAGACATTGATCGTTATTGGGGTCATCACAAGAGTATAAAAATATAATCCAACACAAGAAATTTCTTTATCTTTTAGAGTCCTTTGATTATTACTTATATTTCTAGTATGTCATCTATCTAGTTGATTCATGTTGTCGTTGTTATTTCCACATTATATGTAACCTTATCTCATTACTTTTATACATGAATCTTGATGATTCATTTCGTCCCTGTTTTGATTATAAGTTAACCTTAATTAATCCATAAACACATATAACTACCGTGAACATAAGCACTATGTAATGGACCTTATTTTAATTTGAATTATCCTTCTGATTATATAGGATGGACATGATTTTCTTTATTTTGCATCCTAGTGTCTATATGCCAAACTTAATGGCTTGGTGTGACTGTTGCTACACACAAATATGAAAATAGCAAATCCAAGTCGTGATACGAAGATATAGACATTCATATCGTAAATTAACATTGTAGAACTCCATTACTATAACTCATCGGGACTTTTTTAAGACATATATTGTCATCACTAAGAAATTTGGAATGAACTTCGTATGTGTTTTACTGTTCCTTTTATGTAATATTGACATTTCATGTAGTCGTATAATACTATGAATAATTGAATTCCTTATCACTATGTATGAGAGTATATGACGGAAAGAAAAACCAAGCATCACTGTTTCGTCTTCCTAGCGGATGGATTTGCAACCGAAAGGTAGTAAATCATCATGTTCGTTAGAGGAGATCAATCGAACCATCTTCTTCCGAGGTTCTTTATTTTTACTAATATTTTCCACATTTTTCTTCTTCTCTCCTATGTACTTGACAATGGAACTCGTGCGGGGATAAATCTCTTATTCTTTAGGATCCGGGAGTAGCCTGATTATACATTGTAATTGACTTTGTGTATTAATATATCAATTTTTCTTAATTTTTAGACTTATCTCTATGAATATATAACAAACTATCCATTTTTTATCACCATAGGTAGTTAATTAGACCTTTGATTGCTTTGAAAAAGGGAATTAATGGTTGGAAAATTTATAGAAATACATGTTTTATATCGCCCTTTGAGAAATGTGACTTAGGAATGTGAAGAGATTACCCAGAGTATTCAGTAAAGCACCTAACTAATAACACAATCATTATGAGAGTGGGATTTGTATTACATTAGGTAGTAAATTACACTGTGAAAATGGATAATTCTTGCTACAAGTCTCTTAGTCCAGGGTTAGGAGAGATGTTTACTAATGTTATGATAATATTAGTTGTGGTGAAACTATAATCCTAAGGAATTCACTTAATTGAGATCAACAACCAGTAATTCTAGATTTATTTTCTACTTTAGATAATTAAACCTTCAATCAAAGTTTTCAGCGGTATAGTTGATCCCATCACAGTTAGTAGTAGTTTCAAGATTAACATTTCTCTGAGTTTGACATCCGGGCCCCTTAAGGTCTATATTACGTTGATACGTACACTTATAACTAAAGTGTAGTTACTCGTACCAATCATCTATCTAATTGATTCATGTCGGTGTTGTTATGACCACATTATATGTAATCTTCTCTCACAATTTTTATACATGAATCTTGATGATTCACTTCGTCTCTATTTTGATTATAATTTGGCTTTAATTAATCCATTAGCACATATAACTATTGTGAACATAAGCACTATATAATTGGAGCTTTAATTTGATTTATCCTTCTGACTATATAGGATGGACATGATCTTCTTTGTTTTGCATCCTAGTGTCTATATGCCAAAGTTGATGGCTTGGTGTGATCGTTGCTACACACAAATATAAAAACATCAAATCCAAATTTTGCCGAAATAAAAAAAAAATTATTCAACCAACAAACTACATAAAATTTGGCACCAGGCTGTCGAGGCCCCTCATACGGAGATATAGACTTTCATATTGTAATTTAACATTGTAGAACTCCATTAGTATAACTCCTCCGGACTTTTGTGCGACATATATTATCATCATTATTATCATCAGTAAGAAATTTGGAATGAACTTCGTATATGTTCTTTACTGTTCCTCTTATGTAATATTGACATTTCATGTAGCCGTGTACTACTATGAATAAATTAATTGAATTCCTTCTCACTATGTATGAGAGTATATGACGGAAAGAAAAAACAAGCATCACTGTTTGGTCTCCCTGCGGTCATGCAAGGCCTTCCTGTCGGTCTCTAACGCCCTAGCAACGTCGCCGTCACAATCATCCCCAGCCCTCTGTCCCAGCTACCTGACAACATCCGCAACCACAATGTCCATGTTCTCCGATGACTCTGCCGACGTTAGGGCGTGCCACGTTCCTGGATACAGCTTGAATGTCTTGTCTGTGCTGGCGGCAGTCTGGAACAGCAGCCGGCTCACTGAAGGATCCGTCACCACGTCTTCCCCTCCATGAACGACAAGGAACGGGAGCGAGACGCGGTCGAGCGTCGCCTCAATATCCAGGCTCACTCGGAGAAGCTCAGCGCCGGTCTTGGCACGGGGCTTACCCTTGTAACAGTAAGGGTTGTTGCGGATCTTCTTCCTGTACTCGGGATCCTTGAATGCCACATCTATGATGTCCTTGGTGGGGATGATCTTCCAAGTCGGGATGACCTTACTTAGCTGGTTCAGGATGCTTACGACGAGAGGGTGAGGCTTTAGTTCATCGGCGATCTTGCACATGGGAGCAACGAGTACGGCCCCATCCCATTAGTTGGGCTTCTTCCTGTGGAGGAGGAGCGCCATGGCACCACCCATCGACTCTCCCAGCAGGAACCTCTGCTTCTTCTTGTTCTCCTTCCGCTCGCACACGCTGGTGTAGTAGTCGGAGCAGTCGTCGACGACGTGGTCGAAGTTAATTAGGGACGTAGCCCAGAAGGCCGGCGGACTTGCCGTGGCCCTCGTAGTCCATGCCATAGACGGCAAAGCCGGCCGTGGCTAGGCGGGTTCCGGTGCCCTCCGTTGAGATGCTGCACTCCATGCCGTACCCGTGGCATAGGAAGACAAGGGCTTTGGGTTCTTGCTGGTGGCCTTCAGGCAGCCAGCGGCAAGTGAACATCTTGTTGCCGCGGTTGCTGTGTATGTACTCTTCTTCGTATCTGTAGCCGACGGTCTTCTGGGAATCGGCCATGTCCGCTAGCTGTGATGTGACACACGGGAAGGGAAGAACTGTTGCCAACAGAAGGGATCGGAGATGTTGATGGATAGTGGAAAGAAAAGGATGGTCGATGATGAGAGCAACCGGGGGCCGGGTTATATATAGGCAAAAATACTTAAATGGCACATTTGCCAATTTTAATTACCTAAATGGCACGTTCTTGAACTTATTGTCCAAAATGGCATATTTCTGGAGCAATACGTCCCCTGCCGGGACGCATTGCTCTCCCGCGAGCCAATGCGTCCCGGTGGGGGACGCATTGGTCCCACAGGAGGGCAATGCGTCCCGAGCCGTGACGCATTGCTCTGTTGTGGGACCAATACGTCCCCCGCCGGGACGCATTGCCACGCGGGAGAGCAATGCGTCCCGGCGGGGGACGCATTGGCCCCACGGGAGTGCAATGCGTCCCGAACCGGGACGCATTGCCCTTTGTGGGACCAATGCGTCGCGCCCAACGGCTAGAATTTGCCACGCGGGCAATGCGTCCGGGACGGGGACGCATTGCTCCCAGGCCAACGGCTATGTTACCGTTGGGCCGCCGCGCGGCGGTCCACGTGGGCGCAATGCGTCCCCAACCGGGACGCATTGCTCCCCTATATATATTGGCCGAAAACAGCCCCCCAAACTCACACCATTCTTCATTTCCTTCATCTAGCTCTATACTCCCATTGCTCTAGAGCTTCTTCTCGGATTTCTATTGCTTTGGGTGCTTTCTAGCTTATTTCGGGCGATCTTGGAGCTGATATCTGCTACTGCTCGGAGACTACTTGGAGCTTCTTCTTTCTCTTCTTCTATTCTTCGATTGTCAACAGATAATTCTCCATTTCATGTATTTGTTCTACCAAAATTTTAATTTTCAAAATATGAACTTAACTTTAGTACGAAATATTACAACTGAAATAAATGTATTGTTACTCTTTAATTGTACATTACTGAAATAATGATGTAGAAAATGACAATTGAAGGCTACTTAATACCTGAAAATGTATTGTTCGAAATTGCAAAATTGTTATTTTGAAATGTTAGTGTTACTAAAAAATTAGCAAAATTGTTGTTATGAAATGTTAGTTAATTTTACTGGAAAAAAATAGCAAAATTGTTGTTCTTAATTGTTGTTCACTGTTAATGTTATAGAAAAAGTAGTCCAATAAATTTAATTCCAAATTGATGTCACTGCTCTAAAATATTAATTTATGTTGATATAATGTCATAAAATATGAATTTCTTTCTGATGTTAATATAATATTCTAAAATATAGGAGCATGGCATCTAGTTCAAATTCACGAATTGTGAAGATGCGATATGATGGGCAATTTCTCTCTGATGGGTCTTATTCTAGTCGATCTGTTAGACCCATAAACATTTCACTTATTAATACCCTATCTGAACTAAAATCATATATCTATACAACACTTGACATCAATCCCAACCACTTCTCTATCAAAATATCCTATCTTTTCCCTGGAGAAAATCATATGCTCATACAAGTTGATGATGATGATGCATACAGAACCTTGTTATCACTTTCAGCTGATGCCTATATTGATGTGTTTCTTGAAAAAATATCTATCCACCAACAACCTTATTTAATGAGTCTATTGAATCAATTTCAATCTCAATTCTCTCGGAGTCAACCACCTCAATTATCTCAAAGTCATTTAACTACTGAATGGAGTCAACCACCTCAATTCAGTCTTACACCTCAATTCAGTCTTAGCAATTTAACAGTTGAGTGGAGTGAACCACCTCAATTTTCTCAAAATCTAACTACTGAGAATATTGGTGTTGAGGTTGAGGAGGGAGATAATGATTGTGATCATGAAGGTGATAATGATAGTGATCATGAAGGTGATAACAATAGTGACATTGAAGGTGGTAATAACAGTGAACCACCTGAGGATGAGTCATTGACTGAAACCGATGCTGAGCACACACATCCATTCCCTGACTCTATTGTAGCATTGAGTCATATTCCATCCATATTTGACAACCAATGGCCCCAACATGAACACATTGATTCCAACTATGAAGCTTTTCAAGATGATGACTGGGTGGAAGATTTTTGTCATGAATTTTGTCTCGATTACAATCCTTCCAGTGCTGTTATATATGAGGGTGCTTTATTTGCATCTAAAGTTGTACTGGTTGAGACACTCCAAAAATGGTCGGTACAAAAGAATGTCCAGTACCGTACATTACGCTCAAATAATCGTCATCTTAAACTTGCTTGTATCCATGATGAACGATGTCCTTGGAGATTGACCGCTTGCCAGTCTAAAAAAGCAGGTGGCATGTGGAAGATAAAACGTTGTAAAGAAGGCCACAATTGTGAATTAACTGTTATGAATCATGATCATCACCAAGTCACAGCATCTTATATTTCTCGAATGATAATGCCAATCCTAGTATCACGACTGGATATGTCGACACGAGAAATTCGTGACAAGGTGAATGCTGAACTAAGGCTCAATATATCTTACAAGAAGGCATATCTAGCGAGGAGGAAGGTTGTTTGTAAAATATTTGGAGACTGGGAATCATCATATCATAGTTTGTTGCCGTTCCTAATTTCTCTGACACAATATATTCCAAGAACTATATATGCCCACCTTATTGATGATTATATCCTTCAAACTGAAGGCACTCGTAGATTCAAGCGGGTGTTTTGGGCATTTGGTCCAGCTGTGAGGGGTTGGGCCTATTGTAGGCCTGTTCTTACTGTTGATGGCACATTTTTAACAGGAAAATATATTGGCATACTTCTCCTTGCATGTGGCATAGATGCTGATAATGGTCTATTTCCACTTGCTTTTGCTGTTGTCGAGAAAGAAAATAAGGACTCCTGGGAGTGGTTCTTTGGTTCTCTACAAACTTGTATTCCAATCATTCCACGACGTACAGACTTGTGTATTATTTCTGATCGAATGAGTGGGATTTTTCCAGCCCTTCAATCAAAATTTCATTGGGCTCAACATCGTTATTGTCTTCGACATCTTCGGGAGAACTTCCATAAGCAGTTCAAGTCCAAGGAGTTGAGGGACCTTATGTGGAAGGTGGGATCCACAACTGATACACATGAATTTGATCGTCATATGACTGTTATAGAAACCATAGAACCAGCAGCGAAGTCATATTTATTGGGCCAAAATCCAGTACATTGGGCTCTCGCATATGACAGAGGTTGCAGGTATGGGTCATTGACTACCAATCATGTTGAAGGCTGTAATGGAGTCTTAAAAGGTGTTAGAGGTTTGCCAATACAAGCGTTAATTGTTGCCACATACTATCGCTCTGTGACCATGTGGCTGTGCAGGCGTAATCTCGCAAATAAACGTGCACAACATGGATTTCATTGGCCCTTTAAGGTTCATGAAAAGCTTTATAATGTTCGAGAGGATGCAAAAAAATTGACAATACACATCCGTGTGAACAATGATGAATGGCTTGTTGGTGACATGGATGGATATAAATTTCAAGTAATAGTGCGTCCAAATGGTGGCAGTGAATGCAGCTGTGGTTTTCCACAACAATGGCATTTTCCATGCTCTCATGTTTGGGTAGCTGCAGAATCTGTCAATTGGGATCTTGATGCACTCGTGAGTGCATATTATACAAATGAGGCTTATCTAAATGCGTACAGAACTGAATTTCATGGCATTCCCGACAAGAGGTATTGGCCTCAATTTGATGAAAGTAGAGGTATTTATCCCTTATTACCCCCTAGGAAACAAAAGCAAGCTGGAAGACCAAAGAAAAAGAGAAGGCATTCAACTATGGATGTTGATCCAAATCAGTATACATATCACTGTCATAAGTGTGGCAGAAAGGGCCATAATAGACACACTTGTCCTAATGTCATATGATGGCTTATCTAATGTAATGTTTGCAATTTCAATTTACTCAAGTCATGTAATATTTGCAGTTTCAATTTAACTAAAGTCATGTAATGTTTGCAATTTCACTAAAGTCATGTAATGTTTGTAATTTCAATTTCTATAGATGGCTCATCGAAGGACATGGACATTTCACATGTCCGTAGAGTTAATCCAAATAATAGCTACGAAGTGCCTACAGGGAAAAATGGCTCATCAAACTCTATTGGATGATGACTGGAATGATGTACCAGATTTGTTGCACAACAAGTTAGGATTTATAGTGACAAAAGAACAAGCAAAATTTCATTGGCAATTTTTAAAGCAAATGTTTCACATGTATGAAGAACTTCTTGAGATACCTGGTTGGTATTGGGATCACACAAAACAGAAAGCAATGCCAATCAACGAACAAGTAAAAAACCAGTTAGCTGTATCACATCCAGAGATACATCGAGTGGTACATCAAGTGTGGCCATTTTATGAACCTCTAGATGAGATACTGAATCAAATGCAGTAATTTCATGTAGTTCATGTTGTATTTTTATATTGTTTGTTAATGTAATTCATGTTGTTCATGTTGTAATTTCATCTTATCTAATGAAGAATCTTGACAATCTTAAATGTTGTACACTATTTGCACTTTTCATGTAATGTAATTTTTGCACTTTTCATTTAATGAAATATTTTCACTTTTCATAGATATGGCTCCTAGACAAGAAACCTACCGACTCTCCCAGCACCACATTATGTTGGCACAATGGCCTATTATTGACCAGGATGTTTTAGACAATATTTCCATAGCTGGTTTTGGGCTTGTTCATAGGCTACCATGTATCCACCTTGACCCTACTTTAATAACTGCATTAGTTAACAGGTGGGACAACTCTAGCAATACTTTTAGGCTTCCCCCTTTTGAGATGAGTGTCACTCTTCAGGATGTTGCAGTTCTTTTAGGCCTGAGGATTGATGGCCCACCGGTTATAGCTTCATATCCTTTAGGTGTAAATGAGGGGCAATTTTCTTCATGGACTCACCTTTGTGAGAATTTCTTAGGAGATGCACCAGATGGGATGTCTAAGGGGCATATCTCCTTGATTTGGTTGCGTGATACCTTCAAGGATATGGATCTGACCGTGGGTGATGAAGAACAACAAGTAGAAATGAGGACAAGGTATACTAGGGCATATCTCTTATATTTCTTAGGTAGTTACCTTATCCCAGATAGTACAGGGGATAGAGTTCATGTTAGGTATCTCCCTCTTGTGTCCGATTTTGCACGTTGTGGCACTCTATCTTGGGGTGCTGCAACTCTAGCTTTCTTATATAGGGAGTTGTATAAGGCAACCACCCGGTCTAGGAGAACATCCCATCTATCAGGTTGTGTGTGCCTATTACAGCTGTGGTGTTGGGAGAGGTTGGGAATTGGACGCCCAGGTACAATTAGAATGCGCTGGAATGATTGGCCAGAAGATGTTCCCTTGGGCTACAGGTTAAAGATCAACACAATTAACTTTTTTATTTGTCTAAATATTATGCAGTGTTTATCTAAATTTAGTTTCTCAATTTAATAGGTGGCCTACCTTTGTCCAAAGGAGTCAAACTATCAGGGGAACAATTCAATTTTACGATTCAGCATTTGACCAGATTTTGCCCTCACAGGTATAACTTACTTACCTCTGTTGTTTGATATGTTTTATTTATTTACAATTTACTCCTTTTTATATGATACACGTTTTTTATATGAATAACAGATAGAGTTGACTTCTTACACTGCTGAGGTTCTTGAGAGATTGCCTGCCATTTGTAGAGATGGTAGTGATATTTGGTTGGCACGAGTGCCTCTGTTGTGCTACACAATAGTGGAGTGGCACTTTCCCGACAGAGTACTTGGACAGTTCGGCTTTGTTCAAGTACAACCTACTCTTGAGCTGCCGAAGCTTAGCCGGATAGATGGGAGGGGTCATGCGGCTGAGGATTGGATGCTTCATTATAGACAGGAGGTGCAGATGTGGAACAACAGACGTGAGAGCTTAGTTCCCGCTCCACCAGCTGATACAGTCTACAGTCCTCAGGGTCACTTTGCATGGTATCATCCACAATACATTGTGCCCCCTCCAGCTATGCCTCCAAGCATATACTACCCGCAAAGTTATCGTCAGCAGGAATTTGTGAGTATCATTATTATTTTCTTTTACAAATTGTTATTATTTATCTTTGTTATTTGTAATATATGTAATTGGTCTTTATTATGTGTACATACTTTATTTTACAGGTACAAACACATGTGGCGATCCGAGCGGCAGTAGAGCACGCCCCTGCACAGATCAGAGACAGCATCTATACCATCCAGGGGAGTTACTTTGATAGTCTTCCCGACTATGCTCGGCCGTGGGATCCCATACCCACTCATACCACAGCCCCTGAGCCCACTCCTACTCCTACTCCTACTCCTACTCCTACTCCTACTCCTACTGTTGAGCCCACTCCCACTCCCACTTCTCAGTTCATGTCATGGGGACCGACAGGGCCATATTTTTCAGGAGCTTCTTCATATTCCTCATTCATCACCCCACCTCAACCACCATCATACCATGGAGCAAGTTCTTCTTCTGCTCCATACACTCCATTCCCACCAGCAATTATTCCCGAGAGCCGACCACCATCTTATGTCACATATTCACCTACTCCGTTTGATTTCTCAGGATGCACCCCACCTGATGCATCCTATCCTGGTTTTCCTAGACCCCTCACCCCACCTCCACCTTTTCATTTCTTCCCTAATGCTCGCCAGCAGCCTCCTACACAGTTGTCCCCAGTTCAGCAGTCTCCAGATGACATCGGTACAGAGGATCCTGATGTAGAGGGACGTGGGCGAGGACGTCGTGGGCAAGGACGACATACTTAGTTTTTTATATATTGTACAGTTTTGTATGTATGCCTTTGTGAGGACATCTATTGTATGTGGATCTATCATATTATGATATGACATTGGTTCATTTTGGATCATGTTGTTGTGGATCTATCATATTGTTCTGTTGTGTATTATTTTCTCGTCATGTTGGTTCATGTTTTAACCTTGTTTTTAATTGCTATCTCATTTATTTGGATTAAGTTTGTATTATATAATCAATTAGGAACCAACCAATGTTGGTTGCAATATACTTATATATTCCATATGCATGTTACGACCTATTGAAATTGACAAATTTATAATAATTGAGTATATTATAGACATCCAAATACAAGTGAACAAATTATAAATGTATAAATATAATCAATATTGTAATTTACATATCAATAACATATCAGTGATTGCAAAAAATGATTAAAAAAACCAATGCGTCTTGCATGGGGACGCATTGCTCCAATGCGTCCTGCATGGAGACTCATTGAGCAATGTGTCCCATCTGGAGACGCATTGGTCCCACACAAGGGCAATGCGTCCCGAGCCGTGACGCATTGCAGTCCTGTGGGGTCAATGCGTCCCTTTCCGGGACGCATTGCTCTCCCGCGTGGCAATGCGTCCCGGCGGGGGACGCATTGGTCCCACAACAGAGCAATGCGTCACGGCTCGGGACGCATTGCCCTCCTGTGGGACCAATGCGTCCCCCACCGGGACGCATTGCCTCGCAGGAGAGCAATGCGTCCCAGCAGGGGACGTATTGCTCCAAAATGTGCCATTTTGGGCAATAAGTTCAAGAACATGCCATTTAGGTAATTAAAATTGGCAAATGTGCCATTTAGGTATTTTTGCCTTATATATATGTCTAGGGGTGAGCAGAATTTGGTTAATAACTGATTAACCGAACGGTTAATTCCGAATGGTTAATTTTATTTGGTCAATTTGGTTAATTTGGTTAATTTATTTTGGTTAATCAGTTAAATGTTTAATTTGACAGTTAAAGATATTTTTTGTTTGGTTAACCGAATTAACCGAATAGTTAGAATTTATTCATAAATAATATCCTACACATGCATATATACATATATAGTTGTACTTTTATGTCAAAATACTTCCCCATATATATAGTAAATAAGTTTTTACGAGCCATACAAAAAATAAATTTACAACAATACTACTATAATATAACAATATTGTCCCAAATTCTATGACTATTTCAAATAATATTATTACATGAGTGTTATTTGGTTAACCAAATTAACCGACCGAATTAACCATTAACCGATTGGATAATAACTGAATTAACCGACTCAATTTGGTTAGGTTAATGGTTAAAATTTCAAACCACAAATTAACCGTTTAACCGAACCGAATTAACCGTAACCGTCTGAATTAACCGAATGCTCACCCCTATATATGTCTGCGGGGTCCGTTGCGCCGCGGCCGCCGAGAGTTCGTGACGGTTTCGAAATGAACACGCGTTGACTGGATGCCGCACGCAGTCTAGTAGGACTTGGATCATTTAATGACCGAAATAATGAGTTACGCTACACATAACCGGTCACACACCCGGCCATCTACCCGGACCTCGGGACTGTCCATCCACTACCTTCTCCGCCCCACTTCGTATTTAAAGCTAGAGCTGCTCCAACAGCAAACATTAATTCTACATGTCTTTACATGCAAAACCCATGCAAAAAATAATTATGTCGCCACCAAATACAAATGAGCACCTATTGTTTCCTCAAACTTCGATTTTCCTCTAATGATTCCCTCTATTTTATTTTGAATCTCGTATATAGCAGCAAAACTCCTCAAACATCCCCATCCATGTTCATTTCCGCCAAGTACAGTACTCATTCCCTTACTCTTGATTTAAGTTTGTCAAAATGACAGTACAGTACTTACCAAATCATTTCCGCCAAGTACAGTACTCATATCACTATTTTTGAATCTCGTATATAGCAGCAAATCTCCTCAAACATCCTCCTCCTTGTTCATTTCCGTCAAGTACAGTACTCATTCCCTTACTCTTGATTTATGTTTGTCAAAATGACAGAACAATTTCTACCAAATCATTTCCGCAACGTACAGTACTTACTCCCCCTCCCTATTCATTTCCGCCAATGACAGTACTCACTCCCAAATCATTTAAGTAAGTACAGTAATGTCCCTACCAAATCATTTCAGTAAGTACAGTACCCCATTATGATTTTCATTTTTGTAAGAAGTAAAAGTACAGTACCCAACAAACCATTAATCACTTATACAATTCAATAATGAGTACAGTACCTAATTATTATTCTCATATCAGTAACAAACCTAAACCCACTATGATTTTCATTTCAGTAAGAACCAACAGTACAATACCCAACAAACTATTAATCACTTATACAAAGGTACAATACCCGATTATTATTCCCATATCAGTAACAAACCTAATTCGTATGTTCTGTATTTGCATCAAAGGGGCAGAACTAGTTCAACATGAAAAAATAGTACATACAGTACTTACTCAGTGCTGGTCGGAATTGGTTCAACGTGAACAAATCGTACGTACAGTACTTATTCAGACTTGGGCGAAAATGAATAAGGAGGGGGTGATTGAGGGAATTTGCAGCTATATACGAAATTCGAAATAAAATGGAGGGAATCATTAGAGGGAAATAAAAAATTCAAGTGGTAGATTTGTATTTAGTGGCGAGTAAATCATTTAATGCATGGCTTTTGCATGTAGAAACATAGAGAATCGGTGCACCAGTTATTGTTTTAAATATGCATGGGGGCTGTGCAGGTAGTTGGGCGAGTAGGTGAGTATTCCCGAGCACCGGGTATGCCAGCGGGTGGCTGGCCGGGCATGAGTAGAATTTTTCAAAATAATAGTTGGAAGTAGAACCATATAGAGAGCGAGAGAGGAAATTGTGCTGACTGCGGAAGAAAATCAATGATAGATCTACTCATATTTCCTATCTCTCTCCTTGACTCCTTCCGTTGTCAACAATATTGGACACGTGGAAATGGGATGGCCTCTCTCCTATGCGGATAAGGAGCCTCCAGTTCTATGATGTATGCAATGTCGCAGAGAGAGCATCATTCATCACCATGGTACAAGGGGACCATGAGTCGATACCAAAGCAAAGTGTGATACTCAATTGGAGACGTGAACAAGCCAAGATGATCAATGGAAATAACAAGAAAGAAATCTTGTGCATGGTCACCTTGTAGAGAAATAAGAATGGCTCGTTACCGCAGGTATAGACCACTTGTGTTAATTTGGTTGATCATTATTTTGTAGTAAGCATATGTGGCAACCCATCATGCCTATCGACATTACTCAAAACTAAAAATAGTAATTCAACATTAATTAATCATGTTATCAAAATGGTATATAATTAATGGTGAATTCAATTTTCAAGCATACCAAGGAACATTTACATTAGAGTTCAACATTAATTAACCATGCTATCAAAATGGTATAAAATTAAAGGTGAATTCAATTTTCAAACATACCAAGGAACATTTAAATAAAAGTTCAACTATATATATATATATATATATATATATATATATATATATATATATATATATATATATATATATAACTCAATATATATACTAGATAACTTTATATGAGTTCAGTGGCCTCAGTCACAACCTGTCACAAAAGATGTTGTACACATATTTACAACATTTCTATTGTTCAAGATATATAACTAAAAACGAGTCAATACACATGATACACAAAATTGTGTGCCCAGACCTGAGAGTACAGGGATGATTCTAAGACTCTACATAAACCAACCAACCTCTTTAGCTCCCTCCTTGAAACTCTATGTCTGACCGCACTCATGATCACCTAAAAAGGGTGTGGAAACCCATGAGGTGAGACTGTAGGGAAACATGGTCATAGAGATGGCAGAATAAACAAAACATTTCTTGCAATATTCCCTTTGAACAACAAATCGTGTCAACAACTATAGATTGGAAAGAAAGGTTACAAGACATATATCTTGTTAAACCCCGATCTCACAATTCCATTAATCATGAGATTAGGGCATAAAATTGAGGATTTATCGTAATACAAAGATCACCCTTAATTTTTTCTTCTTTTTCAAACTCTTTGTTTTCTCGCATTGAATCACATAAACAAACTTTACAAGAGAATTAAACCTTAATTACTCTAATATGATCTTAACATTAATGATACTTATCCATCCATACATTTTGTTTCTCACACTTCCATGTACATATGACATGATAATCAAATGCATTCTCTCTTATTAAGGAAACAAAGATACAAACATCATTTACAACTCTCTCACATCTATACAAGGACCTAGAGTGACAAGGACCGACTGAACTTAACTATACTCAGACTTAACTTTTGTGGCAGATCTACTCTGATGCAATGACCTTCTTCAAGTCCATGTGATATCCCTAAAAATTGTGGTTAGAGGGGTGAGCCTACTTGCTCAGTGAATGAGTACTTCAAAGAAACAGTCTAAAGTACTAATATAATTACATATATACTTTTGAACAACTGGTATCAATTATAACAGCAGTAAGCTTTAAAGAGATTGATCATTGACAATCATAAATATGGAAGGATACTCTAGATATCAATAAGAGAAAATCAATATATGAGCATGCTTGATTAATTACAAAGAGAACTAATAATTCAGAAACATATAAAGACT
Organism: Alisma plantago-aquatica; assembly: GCA_963693085.1. NCBI lineage: Eukaryota > Viridiplantae > Streptophyta > Magnoliopsida > Alismatales > Alismataceae > Alisma > Alisma plantago-aquatica. The sequence continues at coordinate 323,310,989 of OY856415.1, forward strand.
AATTGCTGAGAAACTGTACTCTAATCTTTCTTAAACTTTCTTACTTATGAGAAACTTTTTAAACCTATATGAACATATTTTAGCTTATGCCCTGATCATATGCAATGTACTCTACATATGAAGACTCATAGAGAACTATGATCTCACCGTACAAGACTTAGCTTAAAACTCAAGAAGCTAAGCCTAGAACTGAATCTAGGTATGCTTGACTCGAACCGTCATGTCTGACTAAGGCAGCTAAACAGTTGGCCTTTAAATGGACCTCTCCTTCTAGGCTGAGTACACAGGCAGAGGGTCTGATATGCTCTGTGGGCCTCATCTTGGTACGCTCTGTGGGTACCTCTGGGTTACCACCAGGATCTTTGGTTCATGTTGGATAACATATCTGCTCATAGGAGACTTCCTCAAGGGCTTTGTCTCCCCGCATGTTCTGTGGGTGCGATCTGATCCTCTTATACTGGTCACTGCCAGGGTGGATCATTTCCTCCCTATAGTGCATACATCTTTAGGGAATCTACGAGGTTCAGGGCACCTATGTCTATTATTTTATTATTCTTGGAAAGCTCTTACTATATTGTATCTTTTCCCTTACTTATACTTGACTCTGGTATCTCTATAGTATCGTGTCTATTTATTTGAAATTTATAACACAACATGTATATCATCCTTAACTTGGAAGAGCAGTATAATCAAACATTGTAATATACTGAGAAATCAACATATTATACATACATGCAAACTGAAATACTTAAATAAATATAATGCATGTCCATTTGGCACTTATACACTAGAAGCATGTAATTAAACATCTTAATATATTGATAAGATCTAATTACTTGGCATACGAGTAATCATCATTTGCACCCATAAATTATTTGCACTTTCTTGGAAAATGTGCACATCGACCAAAATCTTGGGTTGTGCATCTCATACTGAGAACATGGTAATCAAAATAAAATTCATTGAACACCCTATCCTTAGGGTTTCATTTACCTCATTCACTTATCACATGGCTCTCATAAGGATTTAATATGTCATAAACATCCACATATACAGATTCCTTTAAACAAGTCATATACAATCAACATATGTATGAAATCCTCGAATTGAGCTAAATTAGGGTTTTCCATGCCATTCATTGAGATATTATGAATCAAGAATAGCATTGCATAAATAGAGTCTATGATGCTAAGAAAAACACTTCAAATGGATGTCACCATATTTATTCACAAATTTCCAACTTTCCACTCATATAGGGCTTCACCCTCTTTACGAAGATATCAAGAAAACACTATTCACATCACATGAAATCCAAGATAGTATCTGACATATATGCACTACGCATTTAGATAAATAATCATTCATAACCAAGGGGATACATATAAACAAATTTTAGTATTTAATTATACAGCAATTTCAGTCATAGACAAATTTCCTATATTTTAGTTTACTCTTATAATCTCTGTGAATACTTAGGGAATTCTCATTAGGATTTATTGTATACATTTCTAATATGATTTTATCATCTAAAATTCATCCAAACAGAGGAAGAATCTGTTTCATATCATTTTGCAACAACTTATATCAAACACACAATTCAGGGTTTGTAGTCGCATACTAACCAATTAAAGATTATGGATGATTTAACCAATTTTCATGCAATATACTATTTAAAGGAAGTTCTCACTCACCCTAAGGTGTGAAAACTCCTGAAAAACACAATCCATCCCTAAAAATCTCGATCTCATATCAATTCCCTAGCAATTCACTTGATTCTTCTTCCTTTCAACTCGGAAACCCTAAAAATGAGGGATTATGAAGAAAGAGTGAGAAAAGGGGAAGTTTTGATATCATTTTGGATCAAATCAGAGGAGGTATGGAATCTTGACATGTGAGAGAAGATTCACCATGAAAGGCTATGCAAAGAAGCTAAACTTACATAATTTCATCATTCCTCAGACCGCAAAACCCTAGGTCAGCATCTCCATCACTTTCTCCTCTCAAACCCTAACTCTCCCTCTCTCTAGGATTTCGTTTCTCTGAATTGAAACACAAATTATGAAAGCTCCTTATGTGTTAGGTTTCCATATAGTGCAATTGAGCTTCTTGGGTCATCTGCACATTGACCCCTCACTATATTTTCTCTTATTTCAGCTAAATTTTCTATCATAAAAATATTATTGTAATTCATCTACTGATAAGGTCTAACCGCATCCAAAAATTATGAAAATTTTACATATTTTTTATGATTGAGTTTTAGATCTCCATTTAAAATTTTAGATCATTTGGAGTTACCAATAAATAATTAAAATAAAACACTACACTGTTAAAAAGCACTTTTTCAGCATTTTGGTCGAAGTATAGTTTGATCGAGAACTGCATTCAAAGAACACTCAAATATTCTGAAATTTTTCTCCAATATGCATGATTGAGTTATCTATATCATATCCAAAATCCAATTAAATAAAAAATAATTATAAAATATGAAAAATCATTTACCACACTGCTATCGTGATCAAATTCCATATTCATGTACTATCAAAACCCTAATTTTTGCCAATTAGGGTTTACATTTCTCAAACCCTAATTCTTCAAACTAAAATCATAGTTAGAGTTTATTCTTAGGTTTGAAACATCACAATTGATCTACTATCATTAATCAAGTCTAAATGATGTTCAATCTAATCAAGCATGTAATCATTCTGGTAAACCCTAGTTTACCCATTAAGCACAAATGTGGTCATTACAAATCTATCCTGGAGCAAGCCCGGTGACTATCCTTACAATGGCATGCTTCTTTGTCAAGTAGCACCTAGACAGTTGTCGGCGACAGCCTCCTAGTCTAGCCCCATGGATGCGGGTGACAACGTCCTCCTAGCGGGTGGCAAAGGCCTCCACACCTCTACGTACTCTATGTGGACAACTGGAAACTCATTCTTTTGAAACTAACAAAAAGGATTTGTCCATTTGATATCAACGTACTAGCGTTGACTGCTCTCCTTTGTTGTCTCCCCCTTAGTATCTCTCTTTTTTACATGTAAGACTTGCTTGGGTTCTCACGTTACCACAATTGTGAGAAGACAACAATTATCAGATCTTATTGGAGTGTCTTCTGAAAACCTTGACGACCCCTCTATTTATTAGGAGGATCAAGGCCAGGATTTAGCTGAGGAGACAGACTTTCATGAATTTTATAGAACCAACAAACCATGAAGTGGTCAATTCACCATTGAACCGATTAGTTCACATGTGATATAATTAGTTCAACACTTGAATCGAACGGTTCATCATGTTTCATTTTTGCAATCATATTGGCTTTAATATTTGATTAATTCACAACATGACGTCAGCATTAATCCTTGATCCAGTATTACTTATCAACCAATCGATCAGTTCACTTACTGAACTGGTCAGTTAAGATTTATGACAGTCAATCTTGTTTAAATTGAATACCTAAACACCTTAGTAATCAAGTTAAACTTCATTCATGAGTAAACTCCTTTTACAAGTGTATCCTATGTGTGTGACCCTATAGGTCCCAAGTCACGTTGGCAATGAATTTCCATAACATATTTGTGACATCATAAGCAATGAGCGATGTCTAGAAACACCACATTGCTATCCAAGTAATTGAAAATTTGGAGAACAACTTCAACCTAAAATTTGTGATTAGTGTTGTAGTGATTGTATAGTTCGTTTGTCTCTGATATCTACATTGAACTCGAGGCATGGAATTTCCATCCTCTCCAACATTTAATTCATAGTCCTTGAACTAGAGCAGATTGTCTGAGATACATGTGAGCTCACATATCATACATATTGATTCACATGAGTATGTCCATACAATTCTCATTCTTGCTTATCAAGTAGACAGGATAGCAACTCCAGCAGGAGGGACAGATCCCATCTACATCACTCATAGTCATTCCCCATTTGTCACAACGTATACAAGCATCACCTTTATGGTAACGCTTATTCAAGATCACTTTGGATGATGTCAGATTACATTGAACAACATGTGATGAGTGTAATAGTTTCAATTCTAAGAGCCACAATCACTATCTATCACTATGAGAGATGATTTTGACTACCATTCAATAGTTTCCATGTATCACTCTCAAGGTGTGTCTGTCTGATACATTGTTCTATAACAAGTACCTATGTGTTTGGTTTGATATCACATATCATGAATAATGAGATTTTTTTCATCAACCAACACACATTCTAGTCTTATGTGTTATTGTTTTCTATCATCTTCCATAATAACAACTGACTAGGGACACAATAAGAATGTATTTTCTCTTATCATTCATATGATCTAACTGTTTAGGTCCTCAAAAGACATGTGTCATCGAGTAATATCATTCTTTAGACATCTATCATGTTATATCATTATTTCATAATTGAACAAACATATAGATGAAGATTTTTTTTATTAATCAAATCATTTATAAGATATGTCATTATAGTCATCATATGATTGGCTCTCTATGCATACATACCACTAGAGACCCATGTCCCATCGACATGATATAAACCCTAATAACATTTATTCTTACTAGGGCTACGTACATTGAGCAGTTAGGACAGATAGTATTATAGATTTGAAATTATGTAACTTATACAAAAGGATCATGCATGACCAGAGTCACAAGTACAGTTGATTTCTCTTACCGTATTATAAATCACCTATATATCAAAAAGAAGCATAACAAGGATAATCATCCAATGTGTTGCCAAATAATCCTTATTCATGTACTACACAGTTGAATTACATATTTTATTTAAGTCTAGGTTAGTTTAAGACGTACCACTCAAGCTACTATCTGACCACTGTGAAGTCAAAATAAGCCATGTATAAGATCTTTAATGACCAGAATCTTGAAGATCTCTTTCCCTCAGTTAGTACGAGTAACAATTGTAGTGGCTCATTGGCCAAAGTACTAAAACAACCTAGTCTAACCTGGGTGCATAGGCCATAACACTAGGGTATAAAAAATTGAGTTACAACCACAGTCACTCTCAAACACATCACCACCCAACACATGTCCTCAACTGCTCTCCAAAACCTTAGCATTAGGATGGCAAGGACATACCCTCCCTACACCTGCATATACTCAAAAGTATATTGACCCCGAGCTCCTTTTAGATTACTCATTTCACTATCTTGCAATTTCTAACACTGGAATATCTCTATGGTGACCTAGCACTACATGATTAAGTTACACTTGATTGCTTAAGTCAGTTAAACATTTTTACTGCACCACTCAAGTTGCATACAAACACCCTAAAGGTTTGTACCAATTAATTGTGGTTTGCAACTCGGAAGATATAAAATGTATAAAATAGTTTCATATCACCCTGTCTAGGTATAGGTAGTCCATCATTGTTCATTAATAGGGTTAAGATACAATTTCAAAATATAAAATCCTATTAGGGAACTTAGAATCAGATCATCCATAATATCTTGTAAGAATATCACCACCATTAAGAACTTTACAGAGATCTCAACAAGTCATAAGCAAGACCATACCCAAACTTTCATCATAAACGTTTAACGGATGTAAGAATTATGATATTTCTAAGAAATAGGCAAACACAGACTCAAAACATATAATACATGAGATGCTTTCCTTGCTAGGGTTTCTTCTAACCACTTTGCAGCATTGTAACAATGTTTATATGTCCTAAAGTTACATAAGATTATCAACAAACGGTAAGGCATAGTATGTGGGTCAAATTACCTTACTCTTTGGGTACTAAATATCACATGTATGGCATTTTGGGAGTCCAAGCACTTATATTCCAAATTTCAAGCCTTTTGTACACAAAGAAGAATTTAATATACAGTATGAAAAGTTCATCAACACTATGTAAATCTTAAGAACTCATATCATCATCTTGTTATGTAAAACAATATTTAAAAAGACTAACTTTTAGCATTCTAAGAGTTTTTAGAGCAAGACAAACTCATGCAAGTGGAAAGTAGGTAAGAATCATGTTTGAGGTTATATCACTCACCTTGATAGAGAAGAAAATTGAAGTCTACAACAAAAATCTCAAAAATCAATGCCAGTGGACCAAACTTGGTCTGACAAAGCTACAAGAATGCCACCTACTTCCATGAATAGGGTGATTCTAGAGAAAGGAAGGCAGAAAGGAGACTTCCTAAACCCTATGTGTAGGTTTCCAACAAGAAACACCATGAAAGTCGGCCGTAGGAGAAATGGGGATGAAGATCAGTAAGGATAATGATTAATAGGTAAGGATCTTACATGAATGGAGTAAGAAACAAGATAGATAGCATTATATCAATCTAGGATAACTCAAACTCAAGCATGCACCCTCAAAATCTCATGATCGTCATTCCCTATGGGTTCTCATTGACATATGGATCGCACCACTATGATCGTGAAAGATGAGAGGAGTAAGAGAGAAATGGGTATTTATAGATGTATGGAAGTGGGTGTGGTTCATGCCGATCACTGAGAAAGGAAATCTCATTGACCAAAACTTATCAATCAAACCTTGTCGATCAAATCTTGTAGATTAAAAATGTGTCAACTAAAGCATGGTTGTCAGATAGACACACACATAAATTATGGCCTTGTTGCCTGATGGAATTCTTTGGTTGGCTATCCTGCAATGCCATCAGGCATCGAGGACTCACTGATGATGATTTAGAAGCTCTTCATCGACCACAAGGCTTATCGGGCACCAAGGATCCGTCAAGCCAATGATCAGTACAGCTCCTATCAACCAACAAAAATGTCACACTCTTACAACAAGTAAAATTCGAATGAAAAGTTCAAAATCATCCAAAAAAGAAAAAGCATTGTAATATTCCTTAGAAAATCATGAAGAAACTCAAGAAAGTGTTAAAACTATGTTTACACCCCAATAAGAGGGCACTTTGCACAAAGGTCCACATATTACAAAGATTATATATTTGTAACAAATAGGGTCTGATTTGATTTCTAAACTAAACACCAAATTAGTCAAAGAAAAATATGTTTATAAGCAGGGTTAAGGGACCTTATAAATATTAATCCCTAACATGGATTTTACCCCTGAAATTCTAGGAAAACAAATAAGGGTACTCCATACGCATCTCATCTTCTACTTCCCAAGTGGATTCCTTTACACCATAATGATGCCACAACACCTTCACTAAGACTATATCCATCTTCTTGAGCTTATGCCCACACCTATATAGGATGAACACTAAACCCTCAACATAGGTAACACGCTCCTCTGAATCCACCTCCAATGACTACAATGCCTGCTTTGTATCAGGATAGCACTTTCTCAACATCAAAACATGGATATGTTGTGTAACTGATATAACTCTGTTGGTAACTCCAACATGTAAGCCACCTTCCCAACTTAATCTAGGATAGGGTGAGGTCCCATAGATCTAGGATCCAAATTACCCTTTTTATCGAACCTCGTCGCACCCTTACAAGGGGAAACCTTGAGATATAAGCAGTCTCCTACCTAGAACTTTAGTAGAATGCAGTGAACATATGCATAAGACTTTTGCCTATCATGTGCTGCCTTCAGCTATTGCTGAATCACCTTGATCTTTTTTGTTGTCCACTACACCAGATTTGGACCCAACAATTGGTATTTACAAGCCTTATACCAACAAAGAGGTGACCTACAATTTCTACGATATAAAGCATCAAATGGTGCCTTGTCTATACTCTTTTGGTAAATGTTGTTGTAGTCAAACTCAATCAAGCTCATGTGAATATCCCAACTCCCCAGAAACTGAGCATACATGCTTTTAACAAATGCTCTAACATCTGTATGGTTCTTTCAAACTCACCATCTGTCGGAGGGTGAAAACAAGTACTAAACCTCAGTTGTGTCCACAAGGTAGTATGTAGGCATTCCCAAAACATGCTCATGAACTGAGGGCCTCTATCTGAAACTATGGTAACTAATATGCCATGCAGTCGAACTATCTCATCAACATAGATCTATGCTAACTTCTCTACAGTGTAAGTGGTCTCTATTAGAAAAAAGTGATCTGACTTTGATAACCAATCAATGATCGCCCAAATAGAATCATAACCTTGGCTATCCTTGAATATCCCAACTCCCTAGAAATTGAACACACATGCTCTTAAAAAATGCTCTAACATATGTACGATTCTTCCAAACTCACCATCTGTCTGAAGGTGAAAACATGTACTAAACCTCAGTTTTATCCACAAGGTAGTATGTATGCATTCCCAAAACATGCTCATGAACTAAGGGCCTCTGTCTAAAACTATGGTAACTAATATGCCATGCAGTCAAACTATCTCTTCAACATAGATCTATGCTAACTTCTCTATAGTGTAAGTGGTCCCTATTAGAAAAAAGTGATATGACTTTATTAACCAATCAATGATCACCCAAATAGAAACATAACCTTTGGTTATCCTTGAAAGGCCAACCACAAAATCCATAGTTACATGATCCCATTTCCAGTGAGGAATTGGTAAAGGATGCAATGTCCCCATAGGCTTATGATGCTCTACTTTGATATGGTGACAAATTGGACACTTGGTCATAAACTCTACCACATCACACTTCAAACCTATCCACCAATAGAAATCTTTGAGAATATGATACATTTTTATACTTCCAAGATGCATAGAATACATTGAGGAATGAGCCTCCTCAAGTACCATCTTCCTTAGACCTCCAGCATTAGGAATCGCCATTCGATTGTGGAAACATATTGTCTCATCCTCTATTTCATGAAACCCATCATGCTTCTTACTATCAAACATTGACCTGATGTTTTGTGTCATGGTATCATCCTTATATGCATTTCTAATAAGTTGCTATTAGTTTGACCTAAAATTGTGCCAACAAAGATACTTATATATGTATATTAATTTGTCTAAGCAACGCCAACATATCGTGCTTGTCATGAGCTATGGAGTAAAATTATGCTTGGTTTACAGATGATGATGAAGCCAACTTTTTACTCTACACATCAGCCACTACGGTCATCTTTCTAGGATAATAATCTACTGTATAGTCATAGTCCTTGGTCAGCTCCAACCACCTCCTTTGCCTCATGTTTAATCCTTATTTTGAGAAGATGTACTTCATATTCTTGTGATGCATGAAGTTTGACACTTCTCTCAATACAAGTAGTTCCTCCAAATATTCAAGGCAAGAGCCACAACTACTAAATCTAGGTGATGAGTTTCAAGAAGTAAAAGAAATCATGTTCTTATCCTGCATCAACACACATCCCAACCCATTCTTCGAGGCACCACTAGAAAATGATGTAGCCCCTCCCAGGACCTTCCCAGGCTCTGGAAACACCAAGATAGGAGAGCTTGTCAACTTTCTTTCAACATCTGGAAAGAACATTAACACTTATCATCCCAAACAAAAGAAACACCTTTCCTAGTTAGCTTGGTCAAAGGTATAGATATTGCACTGAAGTTCTTGATGAACCTCCTGTAGTACCAGACAAACCTAGGAAGCTTCAAAACTTAGTTTGTGTCTTAGGCTACTCCCACTCCAATACTAACTCTTCCTTCTTAGGATCCATAAAAACACCTTTTGTAGTGATAATGTAGCCAAGAAAAGACACCTCAATCATCTAAAACTCACACCTACTCAACTTAGCATACAGCCTATGCTACCTGAAAAAATCCAACACTTGGTGAAGATGTTGTTCATGTTACTACCTATCTCTAGAGTATATCAAGATATCATTTATGAACACCACCAAAAATTGTTCAAGTTTGGTCAAGGTATGCTCTGAATATTATATTCATCAGGTCTATGAACATTATCAGTGTATTGGCTAGCCCAAATGGCATAACCATGAACTCATAATAACCATATCTCTAAAAGAAGTCTTAGGTACGTCATCTTCCTTGATCCTCAATTGGTGATATCATGGCCTCAAATCTATGTTCGAAAACATGGAAGCACCTCTCAACTAGTCAAACAGATCATTTATCCTTAGTAACTGGTACTTTTTTTCATTGTGACCTTTTTCACTATCAGTAGTCTATGTAAAGCCTCATTAAACCATATTTCTTCAAAAACAATACTAGAGCACCCCAAGGGAAAAATTTCGATCGTATGAAACCTTTCTCCAACAACTCTTGCACTGCCTCTTTGTCTCTTTATCTCATCTAGAGACATCCTAAAGGGTGCATGTACTATGGGTTGCATACCAAGAACTAGATTGATTTCAAAATCAATCTATCTTGGGGGTGGAACACTTGTAAACTCATAGCGAAAAACATCCTCACTATAAGTAAGTTCAACATACTAGGACTCCTCACCTTGGTATCCACCATGTATGCCACAAAAGCTTCACATCCTTGCCTCAACAACTTTTCTGTAATCATTTTTTGATAGTAGATAGGTAGGGAGAATCTTCCTATCTCCTTGGAAATTCCAAGAAACACCCCCTCAAAAATGTCACAACTTTGGAACCATAGTACAAAACAACCTTGTATCTCTCCAAGGTATGCATCCCTAGGATCACATCAAATCCATGCATATCAAGTGGCATAAGATTGACATGAATATTGTGTCCCTAGAAGGAAAAAATGCAAAATAGACATATACAATGCCACAGAACCAACCAAAGGACTTTCTAGCATAATATTATCAATTCTACTACAAATAGGAAAATTATAACTATTTAACAACTCTATCATGATAAATGAGTGTGTCGCACTCGGATCAATCAAAATAGATACAAAGGTAGATGCAGATAATTCAGAATGAAAAAGTCCCATCTAACATGTCACAACCCACGGGATGACCACTCCTTCTGAAGGACTCATGGTGTAGAATCTATTTGTTGTATGTTTTCGTCCTCGACCCCTACTAGTCAATTCCGAAGACCCCGACTGTGATGACTGACCATGCCTCGATCACCAATGCTATTGAGCTAATATTGCTACTATGAACCTTGTTGGCTCTTCCTGGATGGTGTGTAATAGGGCAAGACCATCTCATTTCCCAACCTCTCGACACTTGTAACACGTCCTCATGTCATACTATAGCCTAAACGGCTATCACAGAAACTAAATCGAAATCATTTGCCCCAACTGATGAGAATCTATGAACTCTTCATTTATTGGGAGACTATTGTGACGGCACTTGTGTCCTTGGCTCAAAAAATGACAACCTCTATTGTGACTGTTGGTACAATAGTGAAGAAAACCACAACTTCTTCAAATTCCCAGACAATGGTCCCTGGAACTGAGCAGACCTCTTTCTAGCACTAGCCTCTCACCATTCCACGGGCTTTCAAACCCTTATCAAACCTTCTAATCCTCTCTTTCTCCATGATTGCCATGTGAGGACAGAACCTTAACATCTCCATAAACTTCCCCTCATAGTCATTAACCGGCCATGACCCTCAATCGCTCAAATTGAGTCATCTTCTCCTCCAGATACATATTTGGGAAGAAATGACTCACAAACTCCTAGTAGAACTCCTCCCAACCTACCACCTCACATGGTCTCTCTCTCTTTTTCTAGGGCCCACCAATGGAAAGCACTGCCATTCAGGAGGTAGTCACATGCTTCACCTTGTCCTTCTCAAAGATATTTAGGATCCAAAAAGCCTTCTCCAACTCTATCAACCACATGTCTACATCTGTTGTGTCTGTTGGTAAATATGGCAATAAATTGGAAGATTGCCTTTATTATTATTCAAATCATTTACAAGTTATGCCATTATAATCATAATATTATTGGCTCTATGGGCATACATACCAACAGACTCCTACTTGAACTTAGAGCCAATCACCCATGAACTTATTCCCAAGTGATCTAACATGACCATCATGCTTCTACTATGAAAGTGATTTTGTCAAGGGATCAGCAACATTGCTCTCGGTTGGTACTCTACTAATCTTCACATCTCCTCATTGTATGAGCTCTTGTGTGAGATTGAACTGCCTTTGTATATGCTTAGAACGTTGGTGCGATCTAGGTTCCTTAGCTTGTGCAATAGCTCCATTTTTATCACAATATAGCTCAATTACATCGTTGATACTTGGAACCATCCCAAGTTCTAAAATGAACTTTTTGATCCAAACAGCCTCCTTTGTTGCATTGGATGTAGCAATATACTCTGCCTCTATTATAGAATATGCAACTCTCTCTTACTTAGAACTCTTTCATTTCACAACTCCATTGTTGAGGCAAAACATGAATCCTAATTGCACTCGATAATCATCTTTGTCAGTTGGGAAGCTTGCATTATTTTAACATGTTACCACCAACTCTTCCTCTCTTTAGTAGACAAGGAACTGAACCCTAGTTCTTCTCAAGTACTAAATGATGTTCTTCATGACTGTCCAGTGAGCATCACCTACATCTGACTAATATCTTCTCATCAAGCTCAAGACATATGAGACATCGGGATGAGTACAGAACATTATGTAAATGATGGATCCAATTGTAGATGCTTATGGAATCCTACTCGTGCATTCCCTTTCTTCATAAGAACTCATACATTGAGCTCAAGAGATGCTGACACCATGAGACATGGGAAAGTTTCCTCTCTTTGAGTTCTCCATGCTGAACCTCTTCAACACTTTGTCAATGTATGTGCTCTGACTTAGTCCAAGAAGCCTTCTACATCTATCTTTATAGATCTTGATTCCTAAGATATAGGATTCTTTGCTTAAGTCTTTCATATAGAATATACTTCCCAGTTAGTTCTTTACCATCTGTAAAGAAGGAATGGTCATTCCCCATCAATAGTATGTCATCCACATACAATATGAGGAATACTATTATGCTCCCACCAACCTTCTTATATAAACAAGGTTCATCTTCATTTTGGGTAAAGTCAAACTCTTTGACTATCTCGTCAAAACAAATATTCCAACTCTAATATTCTTACTTCAATCCATATATTGACCTTTTTAGCTTACAAACTTTATTTGCATCCTTTGGAATTATAAAACCCTTAGGTTGTGTCATGTACACATCCTCAAGAATATTCCCATTAAGGAATACAGTTTTAACATCCATTTGCCAAATCTCATAGTCATAATAAGTTGCAATGGCAAGCATGATCATGATGGACTTAACCATGACAACTGGTGAAAAAGTTTCATCATAGTCAACACTTTGAACTTGTTTGAAACCTTTTGCAACCAATCTACCCTTATAGGTATTACCATCCATGTCGGTGTTCTTCTTGAAGACCCACTTGCACCCTATGGGTTTTACCCTTCAGGTGGATCCACCAAGGTCCATACCTTGTTTGTGTACATAGATTCCATCTCAAATCTCATGGCCTCAAGAAATTTCTCATATTCCGGTCATTTAGTTGCTTCTATAGGTTTTTGTCTCATCATATATGAGCAGCTTACCGCCTTCTTGAGTCACAAGATAACCAAATCTTTCAAGCTCAAGGTGTATCCTACTAGATCTACGAGGTTCATGTGTTATTTGAGGAATTTGATATTCCACAATTATTTGTGATTCTCTTTGTTCCTCTTGTACCTCTATTAGTTCAATATTTTCTTGTTGGTCTCGAACCTCTTTGAGTTCTACTTTCTCCCACTGATTGCTTTGGAAATAAATTCTTTTTATAGGAATACAACATCTCTGGAAACAAAAACTTTGTTATTAGATAGGGAATAAAAGTAATATCCTTTGGTTTCCTTAAGATATATAACAAAATTGCATTTATCTAATTTGGGTCCAAGCTTTTTGGGAAACTGCTTTCACACCTAAGATTCACAACCCCAAATCTTCATAAAAGACACATTGGGACACTTCACATACCATATCTCATATGGTGTCTTTTGAACCAATTTAGATGGTACATGGTTTAATGTAAATGTGGCGGTTTCAAGAGCATAACCCCAGAAGTTATTCAGCTAAACTCATCATTGATCACACCATATCCACCAATGTGTGATTCCTTCTTTCTGATACACCATTGTATTGTGGTGTTCCAGGTGGAGTCCATTGTGATACGATACCACGGGCTCTCAAAAGGTCCTCAAACTCTTGGCTTAAGTATTCTCCACCCCGATCAGAATGAAGTTCTTTAATACTTTTACCAAGTTGGTTATGTCCTTCATTCATGAAATCCTTGAACTTTTTAAGGGTTTCTTATTTATGTTTCATTAGTTAAACATAACCATACATATTGAAGTCATCAGAAAAGGGAGTGAAATATTGATAACCACCTTTAGAATTTGTTCTAAAAGTGCCTCATACATCAGTATGTATGAGTCTTAATAGATCACTATCCAAACAAAGCTCCATTTTTCTTGGCAATGGTGCCAAAATTTGATTTGTGTATCTTGCCCAACAAATTCACTAGAAATACTATCCCTCAAGATTAACCTTTTAACAGCAAACAATCCACCTGCAAACAAGAAACTAAATTATTAGCATAGAAAGATAACGGTCCCAATGAACACCATTTTTAAGAGATAAAACTAAACCAATTGCAATGAATAATATTTAGAACTAGTTTTGGAATAATATTTAAGATGAAAATAAGAAAGTAAACTTCTATAATAACACTAAATTATCAAGATATTTGAAACTAAAATGAGAAAATAAACTTACAAAGTAAAACTAAATTATCAAGAATTAATTTCAATTCATGAGATTGTCAGGAGTCTGAGTTTCACTGCCATAAGCATTCATAGCTACCTTAGCAATTTTAATTCCTTTTTATATAAAAATGTAGAATAGGATTAAGTACATCTATTCCTTTCAGAATAGATCTCATGGATCAAGCTACCTACTAATTCAGTATCACAGTGATTGTGGGTCACAGTTTGATCATCCAACAAGTTTCTTTCTGAGATCTCATTAAAAATCTTATGAGTCTCATTTGATTGTCCAGTCCATAAGTCTGGGATCTCATTGTTATGGATCATAACAGTAAAAGGTACACTGCATGCTTCACCTTATCGCCATCATGGATATTAAGAATCTTGAAATTCTTTTCCAACTTCGTCAGCCAAAGATTAGCATCTAGTGGATCAGCCATACTGGCATACTCTACAGCACCAATACATCTCAGCCTCTCAAAGATCTTCCCAACTCCTAGAGATTTGGCATCGGGGACAGCTTCCCTAGGTTGAGTGGTAGGCAATCTTCCCGCCATGTGTGTCATCGTCACCATAAACTGCCCAAACAGAGACTAGAAGGCAGGGTTCTCTACCACAGCCAGATCAAATGAGCCATCGTCACCATAAACTTCCCAAACAGAGACTAGAAGGTAGGGTTCTCTACCACAGCCAGATCAAATTGGGGCTCATTAGGCACCTGATCTTTTCTTGCTTGAACCCTCGCACCACCACCGAGTGTAGCAACACTACTCTTTGCATTATGTCAATAAAAAGGCAAGGCAAAGGCTTAACCAATGTGACATGTATATCCATAAGCATATATATAGAGAGAGAGAGAGAGTTAGGTTGGAATACACTCGAATGTATGGATCGCACGGTACACTTAAGTTGTGTTTGCATATCAAGACTATTTTTTTTTGTAAAATGCAAACCATTGATCTTCATTGTCATACTACAATTAGGCTACATACGAATTTTAAGCCCATTTGGATGAGTGTAATTCACTCATCTGAGGTCAAAAAAATTGACGCACGAAACTAATTTGAAATGCATAATTTTTGTGGTCTTCATAACATGACCTATAAATTTCCAAATGGGCTCAAATTTTGTATAGGAGCTATTCATAATATGTTTAATAAGATCAATTGGATTTGAATTTTGAAAAAGATATTGCATCATGGAAAACTCCTTGAGCGTATTTTGCTCCGAATACACTCGAGTGTATTCTAGCCTGACTATATATATATATATATATACTACACAAATGTGTTACATTTTTTATTATTATGCCCCAAGGATTTGATTCGTACCACCCAAATCCAGCTGACCACTACTAAGTAGAAATCAGTGACATACAAGGTCCATGAAAGAGTCAGAATCCATGACCTCTCCAACACCTCTTGGTCAGCTCAAGAGAACATCACAGAGACATATCAGTAAACTACAAAAGAGTGGCACATGGTCACAAAAGGATCACCTCACACATGACCACCCATATAAAACACCTAGCCCACCTTGGTACAAGTAACAATGCTAGAAGAACATTCTCACACATGGCCAATCTTAAAAGAAGGAGTGTCTCACTCATGCCATCCATATCACAAGGATATCGGCTCACACATGACCATCTCATACAACTTGTAATTAAGGATGCAATGAGATACTCAACTTGCACCCTGGATATTCAAGAATATGTGCACTGAGTTACACTCATTTCACCAATCCAAAAAATAAAGTTGACACTGGAATTAGATTAGGTTTCACTTGATTAGTTATCCAATTAGGTGACTTTTAGCATCAATAAAGTTGCAATGTATAAAGCTAAAACAACCTCTACAAGAATAAGGGTGAGTTGCAACTCCAAAGGATATAAAACGTACAAGGTGTGATCTTGTCACACAACCACCACATGGTACTCAAAGTTTTGCCATCCACAAGGCAATCATCAATGTCACATATCACCATGAGATCGTAATCCCTTAATCACATCACTTGAGGATATCACCTCTCAATAGGCATCAAGCCATCACCAGGTCATATGACCCATCACATCAAGCCTTGCACATTATGCCTCATCAATGTGCATAAGCACCACCCTATGTCACATAATCACCACTACAACATACACAAGCCATGGCATACATATCACCCGCAAGGTTACAGCTTATAAATAAGAGAGAGAAAACATTCTAAACGATGAGAATCTCATGAGAGAAAACAAACACGTAATTCAGCATTAGCGTTAGGGTTTCAAACTTTAGCGGATTAGAGTTTGGAAGTGCATACAAGTACTAAACCCTAGATAAAGCATCTCCCACATTCTTGGAATACTTAGGGTTAAGAAGCTTGATTAAGGTTAAGCAAATAGTTATCCACATAGGACTACACATGGCTTAAATATTTATATATATATATATATATATATATATATACTAGTGCATTGACTAAGGGTTCAAGCACGTGACTCAACCAACCATCAACCACGTGTCTTGACCACCACCTTACATGGGTTTTAGCCACCACCATGCACATGTCGCGACCACCATCACCCATGGTGTTACAACCACGGCCAACCTATTCCATGTTGAGACCGCGACACCCCAAGGGTGTACCATGTCTCGACCCACAAGCAACCAAGCACATATAGCTAGAGTTAGGGTTTCACCCACTCGAGAAAGCATGTTGTGGCCCAAGAACAAGGATCATCTCGACCCACATCAAAGGCATAACTCAAGACCAAGTCATGTCACAACCAACCAAGGGAAAAGGGAAACAAATCGACCAAACCAAGGTGTGCTTCAACCTTCAAGGAAGTAGGTGTCATGACCATTAGGGAGAGGGATGTCGCAACCTCCACAAGGCTAGTCGTCATGACCCAAAACCTCAAGCCAAAGAGATGTCGTGACCCAAGACAAAACAAGGCATGGTGACCACCAAGGGTGAATCCACCACCAAGACCAAGAACCAAGATCAAACCAAGGTCAAAAGAGAGATAAGTCATGGTTAAAACAAGTGACACAACAAGGGAAACCCATCGTCACCATAGAGGGAAAACCTCATGCAAATCTGTCATCAAACCCTAGAACTAGCTTCATGAAACCATCATGAAAAGGAATCTCAACAAGGGAGAGAAACCAAGATCGTCACAATCAAAACCAAACTAAAACTTCATAGGACACTAAAACACTTGACCATCATGCATGCAGCTCAAGCCAAGGTCAAGAAGGAAGAAAACATCACCATGCACCTCAAACACCAAAAATTAGGTACAAAGGAAATTAGGGTTTTGGAGTACATCCAAACCAAGCATGATCTCAACATCATCCAAGTTCTAAGATCTATCATCATCTACTAGCATGTTAAGGAAACATTTAGAGAGAAAAAAACAATAACATGCAAGCATAAAGAGTGTAATAATAGAGGAGGTTAGATATTATATAACCCGCCTTATGGAATATCACTCCAAGGAAGGAAAGCTCCAAGCACACAATCACCAAGGAAGGTCAAGCTCCACCAAAAGCTCCACTTGTGGCCACAAGATCACCTCATGAAAGAGGAAACACCAAGGTCAAAGGATAGCTCAAGAAAAAGAACAAGAAGTTCAAGGTTGAACTAAAAGTAATAAGGGGGAAAAGAGAGAAGAAACTCCCTCTCACTTGAATGTCTCCTTGTCAAAACATGGCCTATCACCCTTGTGATGAGGAGCTTACTATCAAGAACGACCACCATGTCAAAACATGGTCTAGGGCTGAGAAAAGGGAAGAATATGGGGTGGAAGATACAAAGGAAACATTAACAAGGAAGATAAACACTCACCAAGGTTGAAGATGACCAAGGATCACCGCAAACACCACATGCAAGGGTTGAAACACCTCCAAAGCACCAAGAACAGATCCTTCTTGCTCCACCAAGCTCCAAGATATTCCAAGCAAGGAAGGAGAAAGAGGATGACCAAAAAGGATCACTTGCATGGAGAAAAGAGAGTTTATATAGCAAAGGAGGAGAGATGAAGGGCAAGGGATGAGGTGTCAATGAAAGAAAGCCCCAAAGGGACACTTTCCCACCAAAGAAACTAACATGAAACCACATAAAGCCCACATGAAAGAGATGGTGATACACTCTAGGTTGGATATCGACAATCTAGGTCGCCCAACACTCATGTTACAACTGTAACACACCAAGGGAACCACCCATGGTTGTGACACACCACCAAGGACCACTAGGTCGCGACACAAGGTCGCCACAAACCCTAGGTCAAGACACTCTACAGAAGAGCACCCATATCAACCCAAGACACCCAAGATAATTTCATTCATGACAACCATACCTAGGGGGTGTCTAGACGTGACACCCTCCACCAAGGCCCTAGATCCCGACCTAAGTCAAAGCAAACCAACCAGGGTCACATGGTCAAGGCACATCAAACCCTAGAAAACCTTAATCACCACTAAGGCTGATACCACTCAACTAAGGGTCCACTAAGGTTCCCTAGAGCACCACAACCTCCCTCATGAAACCAAGTAAGAGAAGGAACACTCTAGAGGTGGAAGATTACAAGAGAAGGAACACTCTAGAGGTGGAAGATTACAAGAATACCCCTTCTATAGGGTAATCTACCATTTGCACCAAAACTAGCACAAAAAGCACAAACAACGTCCAAACAAGCTCAAATTGGAGACTTAAGCTCTCCACATGATCTAAGATCCTATTAAAGGATTAGAGCAAGGTTCTAATCACATCATCAAGCCAAAACAAATAGGGTTAACCCAAAATATAGGTCAGGGGTCTTACACTGCAATACTGAATAAAAAATTACAATAAATGTACAAATATCTTATTTTTGTGTTATGAATATGAGTTGAGTATGATTACTTTTATATGTATGATTTATAATAAATATTAATTTTCCCACTAGTGTAAGAATATGTGGCATATGTCTTGTTGTATGTATGTATACTTGTACATTTTTTATAGATACATAATTAATAAAATAATTGAAATTGTCATAATACATTGTTGTTGAAGTAGTGGGAATAATAACAATATAAGTTAAACACATGCACCATTACAATTTGAAATATAAAAATGATGTGAGGTAGGGGTGAGAAAATGATGTTCCAGACCGCAAAACTAGACCAGATTGTTCAGTTCAGTCTGGAGCGGTCCTGGACAGGTCTGGGTTCAGTCTGGTCCATGGTCTGCAAATTTTTGAAGTTTGGTCTGCGGTCCGATCTAGTCCAAAACTGGTCAGACTGTGGTCCAGACCATAGACCGATATATATATATGTAAACTAATATTTGAATATATATTATGTCACAAGTACAAATGCATCACACATATAAACATTGTTAGTGTAAATGTTTGATATTTATATTATATAATTGTTAAAATAATTAAGATTGTCAATTTTTTACTATTAAATAAGTTCTAAAATATATAAAAACCCTATTTTTTTAAATGGTTTGGTTTCGGTTTGGTTTAACATTACAAGGGTTCGTTCCCGGTCCAGTCCAAATTCATAACAGTCTGGTCTGCGGTCCATAAATTTGTTGAAGTTCGGTCCTCCATCTGGTTTGGTCCGATTCAAGGGTTTGACCCATGCTCACTCGTAATGTTAGGTACTAGTCTGCAAACTTAGTATTATTGTTACACAATATTTCATCACCCACAAACAGCTAAAATTTTCTGACTACAAACTGAAAGCTTCAGTACATAATATTTGCAAAAGGCACTAATATGCATTCACTTCACTCGTTGTCAGCATCACTATTGGCTCCAACAATATTATTTTGTTTGTTTGTCTCCCTCATTATGGGTTTTTGCACATGATTGACAGCTTCTCACTTGATCAAGTTGTTATTGTTGCTGGTGGGTAAGTACAGAGAATGATCCAGAATCTGTATGGAACTATGTCTACAATTTTAACACTTTCCACCTTGCCTTAGACATATCCATATTTATGTTAGTCCTCCCAGTTAATGTATGGAATTTTAGAAGGACATCACACCAACCTTGACGTACATGAGGGCCACGCAAGTGATGCAAGTAGTATTGACGGCCCAACATTGTGCCAAGTGTTGCAAATGACTCGTGATCCCATTAAAATTGATTTATCATGTGCGAAACGTCTGTATCATAGTTTAATAACTATCAAAACCAATGTATTTGACAACAAAGTAGGTGACATAAATGGATTTAACAAAATATGGATATTTGATACATGTGCAACAAAGGATACAACAAAATTTAACAGTATATGTCCAAAAAGGGAAGGTAAACTTTTTTAGTTAGATGTAAAGTACAAGAAACTTGTTCCACAAGCATAGATTAGAAACTACAAAACTAACATAACATGACTATGTATTAGACAAATACAAGATACCCCAAATAGAAAATACTAAAGTTGTACATTCTCCATGAGTTGTTGCACATGACCAAAGGTGTCAAAGGATTCTTTTGAGAGAGAAGTATGATTTCTTCAGCAACAAAATAAGGCATACTTCGAGAGATAGAATTCATACAGTTCATCAAGGACTGATAATGAAGAACCAATAGGTTGCTAAAATTAGCTCAGACAATAACAGGATACAATCTGATTATATTCGGCAATCTCGATTATGGATGGATTGCCAAACTAAATCAGACTACATCTTATGACCATCCCAACTAAATTTATAAAGTGGTAAAGTTTCTTCCTTGTCAGTCCAAGGTGAACCATATAACCCCTATAGTCAAAGTCTAACTCCTCTTTATTGTGGAAGAAATGTGAGACTCCTCTACCAAAAGCATCCTTTTACACCTTTTGTGCCATGCAACAACTCGTGTTGAATGCCTAGATCCATATATCAACATCCACCCTACTTTGGGAACCAAGCATTATGCTTCTCCTTTTATTTTTTGGCAAAGGCTTGTACTAATCCTAAGTTGGATCATCCCAACTATCCCACTTGAGGTCCATTTTTTAGTTGGCCCACATTTACTGACCATCCTCTTTATGTGCTTTCTTGACTTTTTTCATAGCCTCTTTCTTTGTCAGTCAAACAAAAGGGGCGTGATCAACAACACTATGTTTATTTTGAGCATATCAAGATGAACTAGTAGAGATTAGGGAGGTTTCATCACCATCGCATCCAATTTTAGACCATTCAACTACTTCCTATGTCAACTTGTCTTTCCACTTGTTGTATCGCGACATCTACAACATGATGAAAATTAGAGAACAATAGAAACAAGTT
This sequence comes from Alisma plantago-aquatica, assembly GCA_963693085.1. Taxonomy (NCBI): domain Eukaryota; kingdom Viridiplantae; phylum Streptophyta; class Magnoliopsida; order Alismatales; family Alismataceae; genus Alisma; species Alisma plantago-aquatica. Next base: position 323,332,828 of record OY856415.1, read on the forward strand.
TGTCTCTATAACATTATTATATTTTTTCAAATTAAGCAAAATAATGTAAGGTAGAAAACATAACTTAATAAGGAATCTAACATATATATTACTAAATGTCCAACCAACGATGGTAGCAAACATAATTTTAGTAGATTTACATGATATTTGATCCAAATTGTCATTAAAATTTACGTAGAAGTATTTATTCAAATAGTGGTACCAAAAATTATCCGATTCAAATTATCATTCAAATTTCCATTAAAGTAATTGTTTAGATTAAAAATTAAACTATGCACACAAAAACAATAATAGCATGTCAAGATATTGGGAAAATGTGGCATGGTCCAAGACAGAGCAGACAAAAAAGGGGTGGTGTGCCCTGGGCAAAAGGTCATGATGGATGCCTAAATTTAGACACCCACGAATAGTCTAAGATGGTGACAAACCACTATGGTGCCCATTCTTTGGTGTAGGGGAAGGTTTATGTTGACACTTGACACCATGTAGGACCTTCCCAATCTGCCCACTGTAGGGCCTCATCGTACTCATCCCACAATATGACACAGTATTAGTACACCATTTCTTTGTCCTCTTTCTTTTTGTTGTCTTTTGTCCAATCAAATAATAGCGGCCAATGATGAATAGGGTGAGTAATTGTGTCATTGTTTTTTTCAGGGTGCGCATGTGTGGCGTCTTCATGTGAAGATGGAGAATGAGATTGTGAAGGCTCACAACACCTTGCACAAAGGTTTTTTCATTACATATTTTTTTATCTTTTAACATGACATCGGCATCTAGAAATCATTAATAAATACAAGTTTGATCACATAATCATAATAACAAACTAGCAGCGACAATAGTTAACACAAACCAGGAAAATAGTTAAGAGAAAGTTAAATACATAGGCATTGTGTTTGACATCAACTTCAACATGTACTAGTTCATTATCATTGGACCAAGTACAATCTGAAATGCATAAAAAATCAAAAATATGCCCCAAAGTTGGCTAGCAATTTCTTGCAACTTCATTCATTGTCTTGACCACCTACTCTTGCAGCTGCATCATTGATTTAATCAGCATTGTTATAGTATTCTACGAATCTGGGGGGTAGTGCAATGAGTCATCACAAAGGTGTGTGGAATTTACACTCCTAAGGGCTGAATAGGAAATAAATCTCCCAAAAGGAAACAATTTTGTCAAATGAACTCTCTCTTGAGGTTCTTCCATCGAGTTTTCACCTTGTTCAAAGATATGTAAGGCACCCTCATAATATTTTGAAAGTCACACAATGTATCCCTCCAAGCCTTTGTAGTATATACTCCATAAACACATTTCCCCATGTCATATTGGTTTCTCATCAGATCAAGTAGGATTTGATTATCCCCCCTACACCATATATTCGGCCTCATGCCTTGCCCAGCCATATTACAAATTATGTATGTAATATATTTCAATTGTATGGTTGCATTCACAATTATGCAGATATAATATGATAATTTTAATGTAAAGATATAATATGAAAATAGCATACAACCTCCTATCCGGTCCAGCATAACCATTCAACAACATTATAATAAAAATCAGCAAGCTCTTAATGTAACTATAACAACAACCAAACTCAGGGTCGGGGTGCATCAAGTAAATATGATCCATCTATATCTAACTCTTCCATTCAAGCTTATGGAGTCATCGAGGGTGAAGGAATATCCAAAAGAAGACTACAAGTTTCCTCCAACTTGTTGACAATGATTTTTAGAACTTCAAACTTGTACTTTTTGGAGGTGTAAACATCTTTAATGTTGTGATGGGGATTTCAACAAATTCCTTCATGTTCATTTCCTGGACGCACACCGTCTTGCACTCATAAGTCACTAACTTATTCTCAGTCGCCAGAGCTACAGTTGTTGGGGGGAGATCTACTTCCCAGTGGAAGTATTTGCATTGGTCTTTTCTCTAAAATGTATCCCAAGTTTAGGTAATGACAATGAACGTGCAATCTACTTAGCGGTGCAACCTATTGTTTTTGGTTTTACTATCACACCTTTCTGATAGAACATATATAATACATTTTTCCCAGCCTTTCACTGAGAATGCTAAAGTCATATAACCCTACATCTTCTATGTTAATCCGCAATGTTACATCTAGACCACAGAGACACCCCGTAACTTCAGATGCATCCATTGACATCTAAAAATTATTTTTTTCATTAATAATATAATGTGGGTTCAGACCATAGATTTAAAAATAAAAAATGAAGTCTATTTTGATAGGACAAAGTACATTACAACTAACATACAATTGAAGTATATTTCGATAGGACATAGGACTATTCTAACATACAACTGAAGCCTATTTCGATAGGACAAAATATATTACAACTATGATATATTGTACCCCTCATCCTCTGTTGAAGAGCCACTACCTATTGATAGGTTAAGTCATTCGTGAAGATATTGGTGCCTTCTCCTGAGAGTCACAATTTCAGTTAGTAACATGTCGGTGCCTGCTCCCGTGGAACATACAAAGTCACAATGTTCAGATCAGTGCATATGTTCATTGCAAGCATAAGTAAGTTTTGTTTCCATTGCATCCCTAATTGAAGTAAGGTTGGTTAGTGTAACACCACATGTCACACCCAAGAGATTAAAACAAAACACTAACATCGATTCACCGAAAATCACTAAAAATTAAAACTATTTGCGCAAGGCACCATCATCAGAAAACTTGTGACATAAAGATCCATAACCTATCATCTTTTTCATATATCTCATAAAACGTCATGCTTACAACATGTTCCATTGACATACCTACCACTCATTATTTCAGTTTCATATATATGTACATCTATCAGCTATATACAATAAAATGGCACATAAGCCAAAAACTCATATCGATAGCACAATCACAAAACACACCGAATTATCCCCAAGACCTGAGTGTACAGGGACGACTCTAGGACTCTAACACCAAGAGACCAACAAGCAGCACAGTCAACCTTATCAGCTACTGATCTTGTTGTTGCTCCTCCTCAGTTGCAAGGTCACCACCACATTGTGCATGGCCACCTAAAAGATGGGGAAACCCATGGGGTGAGATCAAACGTCCCAGCGAGAGATATAACTCTCTGCCAATGCTATTAAAGCACAAGTAAAGTAATTAAAGAATAGATGTAAAGCTACAACTAAAATAAACAAACACAATTATTGATGTAAGCAGGGTAGTTATCATCCTCTAAACAAATCAGGGAACTATAATAGAGCAGTGGAACATTTATGAACTGAGAAGGAATATGAAGAATGTGTATATTTTCTACCGACCAAATCATACAAAAGAAAGTGAAACCTCATCCAATATTTCATATTCAATCCTACGAAAGTACCACTACTAAGTCCTTATTGGTACCACACATGGTCGATGGAAGACCTGGATTCCATGACCTTTCTAACACCTCCCAACTAGCACGAGAGTAACACTATAGTGTCATATTAGTCAACTTGTACAAGTGAAATTTAGTCAACATATGGATCGGCTCACGCATGGCCATCCATATATCATAAGGGAACCAGCTCACGCATGGTCGTCTCGAAAAGGAATGGCTCACACATGGCCATCCATATACCATAAGGGAATCAGCTCACACATGGTCATACCAAAAATAAGGAGTGGCTCACGCATGGCCATCCATATCTAGCAAGGAAACCGGCTCATGTGTGGCCATTCCATATATCACAATGAGATTGTCTCACGCATGGTCGTCTCTTAGTTATGTCAATTAAGTGTCTTTAAACATCAATCAAGTTACAACATACAAAACCATAAGAAGTACTACAAAGATAAGGGCATGGTACAACTTTCAAAGATCTACGACTAATAAGGTGGTGAACTTGTCATACTATCACCGCATAACACCTGTACACTGCCATTCACAAGACCATTATCATTTTTCCACAGCTACTCAAGGCTATCATTAATGTCACATCATTATGGGATATCAACCCCCGTAATCATAGAACTAAAAGGTATAGCATCACAACAGTCATAAATCAATTACCAAGTCATAGGACCTACTCACATCAACCATGTATAATAAGTGTCTCAACAGGCCTCCTGAAGGCTCATTTAACCTGTGTCACAACATACTCATCATAGCATACACTAGATATGATATTCAAGTTCATATCACCTGCATGGTTAGAAATTGATAAACAAGAGAGATGAAACATCCCAAATCCACATGTCACGTCATTATCTCCACATGCCTCAATTATTCATAACCATCACCGTAGCATAGTCAAGCAATGGTATGCATTCAGCCTGCATGGTTAGAGGTTCACAACAAGAAAAAGAAATCACCATGACATATTAGTTGTTCTAATAAAGAGAAGCAACATGTCACATCACCCATCATTAGGGTTAGGGTTTTCCATCCATAGTCGATTGGGTTTTTGAAGTCACAACCAACCACCCAACCCTAGGTACACCACCTCCCACTATCTTGGAGTGTATTAGGGTTAAGAAACATCATTAGAGTTGATTATACATTATTTCAAACAGCATTATACATGGCTTATGTATCATTCATACCAGATGTCAACATGTGTCCAAGCATACCTCTCAGCCACCACCATTAACATGTCTCGACCACATAAACATATAGGTTGCAACCACCCAACCTATCCAAGTCGTGACCACGACGACTAGGGCACCTCAACCCACCTAGGGTTAGGGTTCCACCTACCAAAGGCACATGCCACAACCTCAAGGAGCATGGATGTCTTGACCACCAAACATGACACCATATCGTGACCCCAAGCCATGACACCATGTTGCGACCACAAGCCATGACACCATGTCATGACCACAAGTCATGACACAATGTCACGACCACAAGCCATGACACCATGTCACGACCCCAAGCCAATGACACCATGTCGTGACCCCAAGCCATGATGCCATGTCACGACCACTCATAAGAGCATGACCAAGACCCTAAAGCTAGGGCAAAAACCTGACCAAAACAATCAACATCACCCTCAACATCAAGTGTCTCAACATCCACCACCTGGACCATGTCGTGCCTATGACATGTAGGATTAGGGTTTCTAACCACCACAAACATCTTGACTAAAGGGTGTCTCAACCAACAGATGTCTCGACCTTAATCTAGTAGCATGTAACGACCAAGCACCCTATTGCGACCTCTTTCAAGGGGTGTGTCATGACCAACACTAAGGCAGGGTCAAGTCCTAAAAGCTAAGGAAACAACCTCACCAAATAGGTGTTAACATGACCATCAATCCTCAAGTGTCGCAACCTCTGTCAACACTAGGTACAACATATCAAAAGAGAAGCATCTTACTCAAAATTAACTATGGTAGCGACCAACATGGGTTATGTGTCTCGACCACCCTATAGGATGATGTCAGGGTCTCAAAATAGAAACAAGAAAAGGGAAAATCATAATCATTATAGAGGAAGGGCTCATGAAAAATGATTACCATAAACCCTAAGTCATACATCATGTTACCATACGAAAGGATCTCATCTAAGAGAGAGGAAAACATGAGTAAGGTACTCAAAATAGAACCTAAACTTCCCTCAACATCTAAGTACACGATCATTATGCATGTGAGAAAAAGCAAAGTTAAAAGGATAGAGGAATATCATCATAACACCACAATCATCAAAGTCGGGTATTTGAGATTTGGGTTTCAGATTTCATCCAAACCAAGCAAGATAATCACCACCAAACAAGTTTCAGAGATTATCATCATCTAATATCATGTTAGGGGAAACATTTTAGAGAGAATACAGTAGCTTGCATGTATGAAAGAGTGTAAGTAATAGAGAGTACAAAGAGTTATATAACCCGCCTTAATATAATCGCCACCAAGAGCTCCAAACTTCAAGATTAAGAGATCCAAGTACACTATCCAAGGGTTGAAGAAGCTTCACCAAACACCAAGAATAAGCAAAGCAGGAGGACGAAGATAGATGACCAAAAGGGTTTCAAACAAGGAGAGATAAGGGGTTATATAGATGAGGTATGAGAGAGAGAGCAAAAGGTGAGGTGTCAACACACTAAAGAACCCAAGGGATACTTGTCCTTGCAAAAGACCAACATGCACCCACATGCAACCACTTAAACATGACATGCAATACATAGTGATACACTCTAGGTAGTGTCTTGACCACCATGTCATCCCCCATGGTCCCGTCTGCGTGCATCTTAGGGTGCACCTCCCATGGTCGCAACACCACTATCTAGGTCGAGACAAGGTACCATCGTCAACCCTAGATCGAGACAACACATGCTAGGTCATCCATCTCGACCCAAAACCACCCTAAACTATCAAGGTCATGACCCTAAACTCTAGAGGATGTGTCTTGACCATGACACCCTCTAAAAGAGACCTAGGTCACGACCCTTGGTCGAGACAACCCAACATACTTCATGGGTCAAGACATCCAACATGCATGGAAACCCTAATCACTCTTTAGGTGTCAACTCCTCAACCAGAGATGAAACAAGGAACCCTCCTATTTCTATCTACTCTATATGATGTCAAGGGAGAGAAGGAACACTTTAGAAGTGGTAAATTGCACATCAACCCCCTATATTGGTCAAATTGTAATTTGCATTAAAACTAGCACAGAAAGCACACACAGCATCTAAATAAGCTCAAACTTGAAGCTTAATCTCTCCACAAACCCTAATTTAATATCAAAGGATTAGAGAAAGGTTCTAAGCACAATATTAAGCCAAATAAAATAGGGTTACCCCAAAACTCATGTCAGGGATCTTACAGTCAGGGTATGATCTACTCACTGTGTGAGCAACATCATACGACATTTGGTTTGAACAAGAACCCTACCACATGTAAAATGCAGCATGTGGGGGTTGTTGTCTTTGAACCGTCCATTTAGTTGCATGTGTGGCATCCATGTAGACTTGTACGGTGCATCGGAGGTCACTTGGACACGAGGGCATTCCATTCTCTAGTTTAAGAAAACCTAATGAAGCATAATGTGAGACTTTTAATTAGGAGGCATGTAAAGATTGTATGGGAAAAAAACCTAATGACTATTTTGGTGCTCCTTGCTTTAATTTTTCAGAGAATATGTATTTATGCATAGTAAATGTTGAGATGTGGAAGTAAGGTGTCGACCTAATAATGTCTTTAACACATACCTTAGACGAGACCAATACCAGAACTAGATTCTAAACCGTACAACCTAAGTGGAAATTAATACATATCATAGCACATGTTATGTGAGGGATGAGTTTAAAAATATTGTAGAAATGATGACAAGTACAAAGCAAGGTCGTCAAGTTTTCCAAATTAAATTAGAAATGCTTTCACACAGTACACCACCCTCTCGAGCATCGTCCTGAGTTTTTTGCTGGAGGGAGCTCAAGTCGACCCCATTGCCATGGAAGTCAGATGGTGAATTGTCTTCTACAAATTCATCCATCATAATGTCTCCATCATTTTGGTGTCATATAAAATTGTGTAGAATACAACACGCTAATATTAGGTGACACTGTGAATGTATGGGATATGACATGCCTTAGGTAAGCAAATCGCCTCTTCAACACAATGAATGCTCTTTTCAAAATATTATGTAATTGTGTGTGTTAGTGGTTGAACATCTCCTTCTTATTTTTGTATGTGTGTCTGTTTCCCCAATACTCAGCTATATCGTAAGATGTGTTGAGGTGTGGTGCAAGGAACTGACGGGTGTTGGCATAGCCTGCATCAACCAGGTAATACTTTCTGATGGGTACATTGAAAACACATGTGGTTTTGGTTGATTGCAGGATCCTCTGGTTTACTATAGAGCCCTCGCACCCCGTCATACTATACGGAAACTCCATGGAGAAGTCTACTGTAGCCATGACATTCAGTGAGACAAACCTTTTTTATTTCGATACCAGTTTTGCTTATTGTGTCTCACCAAAACTGGGTTGTGTGTCCCGTCAATTGCTCTAATGGAATCCTAAAATAAGGTAGTATAGGGTTTAGATTACAAAATAAATGTTGGCATGCATCACAATTTTTGGTGATAACTATTACCTTGAAGTAAGGGTAGAACCTTGGTCTCTCAAATATGTGATGGTGAGGTATTGTGGTTGTCATTTGCATGACAATATTCTTGACACAAGGCACACACCTCGTCTAAAACTTTGTTGAACTTTCTGCTTATTGCCTCACCAGTGTGAATGTATTCCTCAGCTAAAACACAATTGGTATGGCCATGGCCAACCAACTATAGAAAGTAGCATATAGCCTCAACTGATGAGACACCTCTACTACTATGTAATAAGCCACGACTCTCAAACCTTTCCACGAGGGCTAAAACGGTCTGTAAATGCATTCAGTATAGGTCATATGCCCTATGTTCATGCCCATTTATGATTTCCAAAACATTTGGGTGCCCACTCCAAATACTAACTGACCTAGGTATCGGACATTGTATCTCCTCATCATTGGTATTGTCTAGTATGGCGGTCACTATTAAGTCACCTATTCCATTAGCAATGCGATTTGTTGGCCCATACATGATATCCAAAATTTGTGTAACTAGGTCTGGTGTACGTGTATGGTCACTAGGAGCCATGATTCCTACAATTAAAATGATGAGAACAGACCTAAGATAACATCAAAGAGGGTGCATAACAAAACTACTTCAAAAGTAGATAGGAAAATCAAATTGAGGTCTTTTACTACAAAAGTAAATATTACAACAATAATCAAATATATCCAATGTTCACAAACTTAACAAATAACACAACAAACATCTGATTCAGATATTGAAAGAAAGAAAAAAAAATCTAAACTATCAAGAGCTTATGTAATTGTAGCATGCAAGAGTTTGCCTCACTCATAGGGGCTTTATATAAATGTCATGAGCTTATGGGAGGTATCCACTCATTGGGGCTCTATGTGAATCTCATGATCTTATGGTGTGTGATCTCTGCTAGTCCTGCATGTGCCAACATCATCACTGTCAGCATGTGGCATGGATGGCATACTAGATGTGTTGTTGAAAGGCTAGGGGGACGGCGAAGCAAATCCCTGAGACGACATAAAAGAGGGGGGCATTTAAGGTGTATGTGATGCATTAGCTCTGTGAGACCTTTCTTAAATGTCTTGCAACCATAATATAACTTTATGTGAGGTATTTAGTAGGCTAAGGTAGATATTGTGGTTGACTGACTCCTTTATTGCATTAACAAGAGTTGTAAAAATAGCGGCAGGGGCATCTGGGAAGGTTTTGTGGAAATGATGAAAAATCATAGCAAACTCTTCCTTTTCAAGGGCTCGTGTGGCCACTATGGTGCCTAACTCATGCACCTTTGCATACACCTTCATGAATTTCGATACCACATCACTAGTCAGTGTACGTCACTCGGGCTTCATTGATGTACGCTTCATGTGCATGTGGCTAGGAGGATTCCTTGCCCCAACACCTTAATTATTCGTTCCGGCATTGTCTCCTTCACTCTGGGTGCCAAAACAACACATGTTTGTTTCAACTCCGATTCTATCTATATTGTCGGGAGTATCAGATGCATCTAAGTTGACAACAATATCATCCTCAGAGGCAGCGTTAGATGGCATTTGTTTGTCAGCTGAAGACATTGTGTGGTGGCCTCCAGTAATGTTCCTCCCCCCCCATCAAATCAGTGTCATGGTAATGGTAAAAGGGTATGTGAATCAATCTTGCTAGATCATTGTTTCCCTATTGTCAAACACTCCAATTAGGTGGTCAAATTTGATTGCAACACATGAATGTTATGTGAGTGTATTATTCTACATACCATAAGTGTCTCCCTCCACTCTGGGGTGTCAGGAAGTATGGGCTTGTTCTTCGCCTCATCCCATCCAACACCACTCTTGTTGGTCACAAGCTTCAACTTTGCAAATTCCTTCCTCAAGTTCTTCCACTGAGTTTTGACCTAGTCCAATGTACAGTGTGTCCTCCCCATCCTATTTTGCCAATTGCGGAGTGTCTCCCTCTCAGCCTCCCTAGTAAATTGGCCATCTATACACCTACCTATGTCATATTGCATCCTCAATGCTACAACTAGAGCCCCATCAGACTCCCTTGACCATACAATACAGAGCTTAGGGTCTGCGAAAGACATACTACCAATGGTGTTGCAATAGATCATGATAGTGAGTGTGTTTAAATGAAACCTTTGTCAATCATACACGTGAGAGTAATCCACAAAATACTAACATTTCAGTAATAGATTTGGATCCAAATATATTATCCATTAACAAAATATCCATGTGTCCTACGATGTGTCCTATTCATTATGTATATCTAATGTAATTATCATTACATACATTTTGAGGTGATAGAGAGGAGTCCACACTAACCACTACCAAAGAAAGAAATAGGTCTAGGAATCATGTGCATTCAGTAAAAAAATAAGGCATCATTTGGGTAGATTAGGTCGTGTGTTTTTGTAAGCACTTTCAATGTGTATTGTGAAGGACAAAGTAATTACAAAACAAAAATTAGCAATGCTAAGAACATTTATGCAAATATAGGGAATAATGAATGTTTACTTGGTCCTAAGTACATTTTATTAGCTATGCCCTAGTACATTTTATTAGCTATGCCTCATGAGGATGCGTCTACAGAAATATGAATTCATGATGAAAGTATTGCTTCTGTATAACTATTATTTCCTTATAGAGTGGACGTTTGGAGAAAGACAATCATTGACATGATACTAAGATAGCCTATAGCATTGTTAAATGAGGCATGTTTTAATTCAATTTCATATAGGATCTATATATAGAGAACATATTTAATGGACAATAAACTTTGGCTTTAAAATCTAAAATATATTTCATAAGATTTAAGCAATGGGATAGTAACATTTCATGTTTAAAACCTAGTCAAAGCAGAGAGAAGATGGAAAACTCTCTGATTATTCATGTTTAACAATTTTTGTAGCAATGGGAAAACTAGTGATTATTTCTGGACTGCATGCATACATGGAGAACTCAACAAATAGACTAATATTGAATACATACAATTCAATTATTGCATATTTGAGCGCATTAACATATATGTGATAATATGTGTATATGTCAATAACATATTTGGAAGAAAATGTGGATGCTTCCTAATTATGACAAACTTTCTATGGGGTGTTAGATTTTTTTGGAGCAATATCGTTGTGTAAAATATTTTCTGGATGCATGACATGTGATTCTGAAGAAGAAATTACAACAAAATACCTTCATTGATTTTTTAATAAACAAGAATTAATGATCATTGAGCTAATTATCCATTTACATGGCAATATAATCAAAATGGGGTCTAAAAATCATTGAATGAATCTGATTTTCTAACATAACCATCATATGTATATTTGTCAAATATAAATTGACTTTAGGGCAATATTAGGTCTTTAGATGTCATTACAAACCCTAATTATGGTATTTGAGTGATCTAATTTAGAGGTCAGATTACATAGCTATTATAAAAATTGTTGAGCCTCCTAAGTCATGTATCTTCTTAATTATATATCTTGTCAGTTATATAGATACTATAAAAATCATTCAGGCTCCTAACCCATGTGTCATGTTAATTATATGTCACGGTAATTATATCTCCTGTTAATTATATAGTATAATTCATGTCATTATTAGTATGTACATATATATATAAGTGGGGGAGCTATTTTACATATAATTGTTGATCCCCAGTTCATTATATTACAACATTACATCATACGAACATTATATTACAATGTTAAATCAGACCAACATTATACTACAACATTACAGCAGACCAATAATGTCATCAAATTAAATTATAATTTAGGATTGATCAATATATAGGGTTGATCATGACGGTTGATTAATAATTAGAATTGATCGATAAGTAGGGTTAATCATTAATTAGGGTTGATCAATAATCAGGGTTGATCGATAGTTAGGGATGATCATTAGGGTTGATCAGTAATTAAATTGATTGAAATTAGGGTTGATCGATAATTAGGGTTAATCAATAATTAGGGTTGATAGACATTAGGGTTGAGCAATAATTAGGGTTGATCAAAAGTAGGGTTTTTCGGAATAAGGGTAGTCAAAAATAGGATTGTCATAAAGGGTATTCAGTAAAAAAACAAGGTGTCATTTAGGCATATTTCTTGACGTTATTCTATTTAATCAACTTGCATATTTAATCCCATCCTATTTCTAATTATTCCCATCCAATTTATTTCATAAGATTCAAGCAAGGGGATCATAACATATCATGTTTAACACATAGTCAAATCATATCAACAGTAAATCTAAGGTACATACATGGAAAACTACATTATTTGTGAAATGTTTGCATATGAGGACTCATATACATGGGTAGGTAAATTATATACCCATGTATTTATGAATACTAGATCATATATATGTGTAGGTAAATTCATCCACACAAGGATTGCAATCACCACTAAGTAGATTTTTCTTATATCGACAACAACAATTAATTGTGATATGCTATTCAAATGCCATGGCATATGATTGTCATATAAACAACAACAATTAGGTTTAAAGAGGAAGAAGAAAAATAGTGTTGGAACCATTTCCATTTCAAAAGTAACGCACATTGTGTCAGCACAATTTCCACACAAAGGAGCATTGTTAGTCATTAATTATTATGCATTCCTTCATATTGATGGGCATGTGCCTAGTTAAATTTTAGGTGTTAGTGTGACCTAAATGACCTGTCCCTAACTACCTAGATTCAACCTTTGTGGCGCCACTTATATTTGACCTCGGGCCAGTAATATTTGTCAAATTTATGGATGTTAAAGTTAGGTAACATACCCCAAATCACTTTTAGCCAATGTATTTGTCTCCCTATTTTTAATTCAATGTGCATTCTCATTCAAAATGTATCTGTATATAAGCATCATATTGTATACGCATGTGATCAGTATGTTTAAAAAGAGGAGGCTTTTCCTAAGCAAATTTAAAACCTAAATTCCTTGTGATTGACCATGTTTAGTTCTAGCACGCGTCCAATTCATGCATGCATGGCTTTCCCACAAATGTGAAGCATGTTTTCCATGTTACTTTCAAACATTCTAGTTTGGTCATAAAATGCTTTTACTGAATTGTAGACCAATTTACATTTCATAAGAAATTTCAACTTAAGCTTTATTGATTTTTTATAAGCTCAACGTTAATTGTGTTTTTCTTGTTTCTGAATTGGACTGTGATGATTTTTCCATTGGATTTGATTGCCTCATCTTCAATTTGTGTCATATTCTTGTTGTTGCAGTTTGATCTCATCATCTTGATACATTCAAGTCTGACCACATTTTGTATGCCTAGTTCAGTTTTAGCCATGCTATTTACCAAACCATGGTTGTGTCAGATTTAAACCTAGCCCTAACAAAGCTTGCTTTCCACTTGGGCCAGTATAGTTGAACGTGGCTCTCTTTCATGCGTCAATCAAGTTGCATGATAGACTTTGCAGTCATTCATACCATTAGGAGTCTACAATTGGCCTGTGAATCGTGATGATTTTTCCCATGCTCGGCTTTGATTGTGTTTTTTTTGTTTCTGGATTGGAGTGTGAAGCTTTTTCCCATGGATTTGAACAACCACTTCATTTGATGCCACATTTTCTTGAATCGATGCTCATATTCTTCTTATGTATTAACCACCAGTTTGTTTCATGCCACATTTTCCTTATGTGTGTACTCAAACAATTATCATGTTGATACATTAGGATATGTAAAGTTTATTGAACATCAAGTTTGACCTAATTAACCTATGCATGCATTGGGGTAGTTATGTTTTCCATTTTGTTTGCATTTCCTAAACATATCGCCCAAGTGTATACCTAATAGACTAAAGTTTAGCAAACATTAACTTTTAGCAAATCAAAACATGGCCTTTCCTAAGCCTACTTAGAACGAAATTGCTTATGGACAAGATTTGTTAATCAAATCAACATTTTACCAAGAGTATTCAGATATACACACATATGATGTACACATACACACAACTTGAGGTACTTTTGTAATTAGACATACACCTATGATTGTGCACACACCCATGTTTATCTGATTAGGTGAATGGATAACTATGTTACTCATACCAAGTTGATTATGAGATATAGAACTCACTACACCCTCACCGTTAAAATGTATTGCAATAGCATATGCTATTCAAATGCCATGACATACGATTTCCATGTAAACAACAACAAACAAGATTAAACATGAACAATTTCCATTTCAAAATCAACACACATTGTCTCAAAAAATCATTGTCTCAACACAATTTCCATTTCACACAGTATGACACACATACATAGAAGAAGAAAAAAAATTCATTATGTAGGAAGCTAATATGGGGAAATGGTGGGAGGGAATATATGGAATTGTAGAAACACATTCAGATTCGCAACGAAGTGTCCAGGTCGAGTATGAGAAAGAACATAACAAAAAGATGCTTACACGTTAGTATGATTCTACGATCAAAAGAAAGAGTGCAACAACAACAAAATCTATTGGAGAAGTCGTCCTACCAAAGCAATGAGGAGAGATCACCTAAGGAAGAATCTGAAGCCGTCGTGTCTGCAATTAGGTGGAGAACGAGGTGCAACTCTAGGGGTAGCAATTCAACTAACATTGCCCCTAATTTATAGCAGCACGAGGAGCCCGGGCGGAAGCTAGGGTTTCTCTCACACCTCTTCCTTGAAAACATGACCAACTATGGCCAAATGGATAGGAGAAAATGATATTAGATTGATGGACAACATGTCTTAGCTTTCAATTCGCCGCATGTTGACACGTGTTCCGCCCGTGATGCAGCTGCTACTCACAAAGCTAGGGAGTAAAGTCGAGGAAAGAGAATGACTAAGGAGGAAAGGAGCTAGGAGGATGAGGAAATGAACATGAATGAGAAAAGAAGGAATAGGGAAGGAAAGGAGGTGAGAGAAGAAACAGAAAGAGTGAGACACGGAACAAAGAGTAAAATAACATGAATGAGAAGAAAAGGAACTGACAGAGCGAGAAAAGGAACACGGATGAGGAAAAAAAGAACAGGGAGGGCAAGGAAAGGAACACGAAGAGGGGAGAAGGAACGAGGAAGGGAGGGTTCCTTTCGGTACTCAAATGACACACACACACACACACGTCAATTCTTTCACCACTTCAACCGGCAGATGTTCCCTTCCTCTTGCTCTGACCGACCACAACTGTGCGGTCCTATCCCGCGACACACACACACACACACACCGTCACGTCAAGTCTTTCACCACTTCAACCGGCAGATGTTCCCTTCCTCTTGCTCTGACCGACCACAATTGTGCGGTCCTATCCCGCATCGGCTGCCTCGGCCTCCACATTGTCATTCTTCCTTCCTGCGTCTCAGTCGTCGTCCAGTCAGGACCAACTATTAGAAGGAAGGGACATGTGGTTTACAGTTGTAGCTAAACCAGGGATATTCATGGTGTTATTGAATAACCAAAACCCAACTACTTTGGGTCAAGCATCATCACGTTTCTATGAAAAACTACTTTTATGGAATACACAATACATCTTCCAGCATTCCTGCATATGGATGTTTTTCACTTGTCAAAAAGTTGTTTTGTAAAAAACCACACCATTTTACATGGATGCCAATACACTTCACCCATTCAGATTTACATAATTTGGCAAATACATTGCTAGGTTAAAAACATGCGTCATGGAAGTAAGCTTTTCTACCATTGTACAAGCTCGGCTTACCACCCTAGCATTTTCAACTCAATTTGGTATATAAATGTCTGCTCTTGAAATTTTCTCAGGGTTATGGTGATCTGAATGCACCTAGGTATGTAGTTTACATGAATCACTCAAATTTATGACAACATATTACATGAAGCTAACAGGAAGCTGGCGCATGAATCCCTCAGTATGCTTATGATACATGCAACTCGGTGAAATTAGGTATAAGAAATGATTTGATTAATGAATGGTGGGTAGTTGAAAAGAACTAGCCCACAAGTTCTCAGCGGCTGACGTCCACATAGATACGAACAATTGCTTATACGAAAAATAGAATAATAATGTGTTTTGTGTATATATGTATACATAACCAGTTTACATTACAACACCTTCCTGTACCACAGACATAAATATGGACCAACCCCAAAAAAAATTCTGGACTCTTGAAATTAGAGTCTTGAAGGCATCCCACCAGCTACAACAATTGTTTCTCCTGTAATGTAAGAAGAGTCGTTGGAGGCTAGAAAAGCAGCGGCGGCAGCCATGTCATCAGTGCTTCCCAGCCTACCAAGTATTGTTTGATCCTCTATGGTCTTCCTCTACATAGAACAACCAATCCCGGTCAAAATCCAGTGAGTAAAAAACGTCATGTTGTTACAAAAAAACAGCACCATCTCTCAAATTTATTCAAACTAATACAATCTTGAATGTTTTGTATGTTCACAAAATTCAATAGCTTCAAGATTTTTCCAGTATAGTAAGTTTCTTTATATGGGGGCCAAGGGCTCCACAATCTCTTTGATAACCGCTATAGTTTCATATTTAAGAAGGTTGCACGGGTTTGTTTCCTTCACCCATATATTCCTTAACTTCCATTGATCCGAAGAAACAGTGGGGAAACATAATAATACTGCTACTGCTATATTGACCAGTAAGTATCAGATTGTCCGACAGTGTAGATAGAAGCACTTACTATATCAGCATGTTTTGTGATGAAATCAGCAAATCGTGTTGGCACAAAGCCAGGAGCAATGCAATTGACACGAGTGTCAGGTGCCATCTCGGAAGCAAGAGCCTAGAAAGTTTGCCGTTAGACAAGTAAAAATACAGATAATTACATTAAATATTATACCTTGTAATTAATCCACATATAACTGGATAAATCACCCTATTCAAAGATTAGACGTAATAGTAGCTTTGGGTTCAAATTGTAACATCTCGATTCAAAGCAAACTTCATAAGAGAAAGCAAATTAAATAGTTTCACATTAGATTGTGGTAAGAATTAGATTGTCATCAATTTTAAGACCTGATATATGTATCAATTTGAGGCTAGAACACTAACGAAGCAGCCATAAGCAGCCATCATCCGAAAAGCGCCATCCAGATGACTTTCTAATTTGAATTATAAGTCGACGCTTATTGCAGAAATAGAAACATTGTTACCAACATATCTTAAGTTAAAATTATTTACCCGGCCAGTGTGGCTCAGGTGGTTCGGTCCGGCTTGTCCTCCCTGGGGGACCCGGGTTTGAATCCCCTGAGCGCACTGTAATTACCAACTCCTTGGGTCATCCGGGCTCTGACACCTGTTTGAGGAGGGGGAGCTGGGCTCCCTAAGACTCAAAAAAAAGTTAAAATTATTTGTATATATTTGATATGCTCTTCATGTAAAACATATTATTCCTCAATAAATACACCAAATAGTACACATTTCAATGTCGGTATTCTTTTCAATACGTTACTTTATGTTTGTGCTTTACGCGTGAAGTTTTGACAAGGCAATATTTTTCATGTGTTAATGTAAAAGGCTTTCTAACACCTTGAGAAATAAAAAAATTGTAACATGTGCAACATGGCATGTTTAAGACCCTAAGAGGATATCTTATATATCCATTCATACTTGCTAAGGCGTACACCTGGGCAGCAAGGCATCTCAAGGGGGTGCATCTGGCCCTGCACCATACCTATTTTGCCGCCTTGCGCAATTTTTATGAGTCTAAGGCATATTAATGGCTTTTAATGTTCTTTTCTATTGTTTACCGTTGAAATCATATATTGTTGTCCATGATATGTGCCAAATATCATTTCTATTTAAGATTAACAATCTTAACACAGATTTTCTGCTTTGCCCTGTTTTGCTCCTTATTTTACATCATGTCAGGGTTGTGTTATGAAGGGCAATCACTACTCTTCTAGGGGTCGTTGAGGTCATTCATTATAGGTCCTGGTAACTTGTATATAAAAAGGGCACAAATTAATAAGCGGTAAGCTTTTATGTTATTATATTCAGTAGTTAACCCTACATATTTTTGGTACTCAGAATCACGCCAAGATTAGGGGTATCCGAAACTCACACACTTGGTCTGATACCTAATCTTGGGCATGTACAGCTGCTGCACTAGACAACTGTCACCCTCGTAGTTGAGTGGTCCAAGTCAATTACCTCTATGTCCAGAACTACCAAAATTTTGAATAGTGAGGGTCAAACGGCTAACTATATTCTTGGGACTAAGACATTAATTGCAGTTTGTTTATTGATTGTTTACCACTTAGATTGTTTAGAATCATTCCCTTCTTGTTGGCAGTAGCGTCTATCTACCCAATAGAAAAGGGAAAGTGTCCTGGCTGCTTTTCGAGCTACTTCTCCTGTTTCCCCTGCTGCTTCTACTTGCTTAAGCGGATCACGATCACAGGAAAAAGGCATGTCAGGTGTTACCTTCAATAGCCGACTATTTGTGACTAAGCAATTGCATGCACGGCATTACGATTAGCGACACAAGGCCACCGTTTATCTTAATGGTGTTTGCTGACTTCTTTTACCCTCACCATTAAATTATGAATGTATTGATGCTTGTTTGATAATTTATTAGAAACACTTCTGGGTTTGCAACTTCATAATTTCATGTCGTGATATTTTTTTCAAGCTAGGACTGTTCTAGGTTAAGATAGTCTGTCAACCTAAGTCGGTTTTGGAAAAAAGTTTTGGTCCACAGAGTGTTTTGGCAAAATATTTGAGTGATAATTGGTTCGGTTTGTCTGTTTAAACAAATCGTCTCAGTGTCAAATTTTTCAGTCTATCTTTGTGCTAATAGGTTGGAAGTAGGGGTGAGCAAATTTCGGTCCAGACCGCTAGACCGGACCGGACTGCACATTCGGTCCGGTCCGGTCCTGGACCGAATACGTAGTCGGTCCGGTCAACGGTCCTTAAAATTTGTATTTTCGGTCTTCGGTCTGGTCCGGTCCAAAACCGGAAAAACCGTAAACCGGACCGCAGACCGGTTGACTGAGCATTTTTTACCATATTTGTTAGATCGGCCCGGTGACCCTTCCAGTATCCCTGAATCCTAATTTCGTTGGTCTCCCTGTGGGCTGTGGCTATGACCCGAAGCGGAAAAGTCGATGCGACTAGGGCATGAAGTCTGAAGCGGCGAAGCAACCAGCGCGGCAGCGACTCTTCTACGGCGGGATACGGCGCACAGTGCACGGCGACGGCGGGCTCACCGGCTCATGGCACGCAGCGCATGACGGAAGGTCAACCTAGCAGCTGTCAACCGCAATCGCTGCTCCGGGTGCTCCCAAGTTGCTCCCCGGTCTCTCTTCAACTGATCACGCGCCAGTCCTTGCCGCTTGCATCCAGCCGATGCGGCGCGCCATCAGTGCGCATCCAGTCGGACCAGTCCCCATCGTCGCGCCACCCTTCCCCAGTTCCAACTGGTTCCGCCCGCCTCCAGTTATGTCGTGCGCCGTCCGCCTCAAAACCTTGCCATGCGCCGCCGTCCCTGCTTGCGCCACCGACCTTGCTTTGCACCGCCATCTGTACTTGCGTCGCTGTAAATACTTGCGCCGCTGATCTTGTGCCCAATTTCTCCGACCTCTTTCCTTTTCCTCTATTTTCAGTCCCTATTTCACGTTGCAGGCCCCAACTCAACCCCATTGTGCTAGACGCCGCTAGCTTTGTGACTCTGTGGAGAGGGCAACAGATTCTGATCAACTAACGAAGGTGTCCGGTGTCCCAGAATAGAACATGAAGTGTGAAAACGACATTGTTCTTACTGCTTACTAATTGACATGTCTCCTTCAATTCAACGTCCAAGAGAGGGCCAACAGTCTTTCCATGTTCCAGAATTCACTATAAAATCTCGGCTCTAGCCTACTTCTACCTGCAGGTAAATAATCCTTAACTAATTGTTGATTTTAGTTCTCTTTCATACATTTTTTGTTATACATTGTTGCATGCTATTTAATTACTGTCTTGATTTCTTTGGCAAATGAAACTAGAGTTCAATTCAACTTGTTTCATTTCTTATTGTCTGAAATTTCGTTTTACTGGTTTGTGATATATGTGTTTCAGTGGACAGTGGTGGTTTGTTTTCACTTTATAACAATGTTGGTTACATAATTTTTTATTGAAACAGAGATTGTTTTTGCTGCAATTTCTTGTGGGCCGGTGACCATCATTACGGATTCGTCTACAAGATTATCGTGCAATGTAAGATTTCTCCTCAGATGTACTTATATTATGCGTTCACCATATTTGGGTAAAATATTTTAACTACATGTTTTAATGTCTATATGTACAGATGAGCTCCCAATCCAAAAGGCCAAATGTTAGGTCAGGAGAGACAGTAACTACAAATGAACCATCACCTCAAATGCTGATTGAATCCATGGAAAATCCTTATGTTGATGAAGTATATGGCTCTGCAGAAGAAGGAGACTTTGAAAAAGATGTGGGGAAGCCAAGAGTAAAGAAAAGATCTCGCAAGAGGTCGGAGGTTTGGTTACATTTTGATGAGTTCATTTCTGATGATAATACAATTTGAGCTAGATGCAAGTATTGTAGTAAAACTTTTGTTGCTCACTCTTCTAAGAATGGAACTAAAAACTTGAACTTTCATCTGCCTAAGTGTGAGAAATATCCTGAAAACAAGACTAAGGGGATACAAACTCAAATAGTATTGGAAAGGGGAAGCAATGAAGAGGGACAAGGGAGACTAAAATGTTGGGCATTAAATCAGGGAGATGCTAGAAATGCTCTAAGCTATATGATTATTGTGGATGAGTTGCCATTTAAATTTGTTGAACGTCCCGGATTTCAGCATTTTATGTCTATTGTTTGCCCAGATTTCAATTTGCCATCTCGTTTCACACTTGCCCGTGATTGCTACCAATTGTATCTTAATGAAAAAACTAAGTTGCAAAGTTTTTTGAAACACTCATGTCAAAGAGTCTGCGTAACAACTGATACATGGACCTCTATTCAAAAAATCAACTACATGACTTTGACTGCTCATTTTATTGATAAGGAATGGAAGTTAAGGAAGAAAATTTTGAACTTTTGCCCAATTTCTGGTCATAAAGGTGAGATCATAGGAAGAGCAGTAGAAAGTTGTTTGATTGATTGGGATTTAGATGGCAAACTATACACCATCACGGTTGACAATGCAAGTTCAAATGATGTTGCATGTAAGTATGTGAAGCAGAAAATGGCACGGGGGGGGGGGGGGGGGGGGGGGGGGGGGTTATAAGTGATGGGAAATATCTCCACATGAGGTGCATTGCACACATCATAAATCTTGTAGTTGTTGATGGTCTAAAAGAATCTGAGACTTCTGTAGATCGTGTAAGGGCAGCTATAAGGTTTGTAAGGCAGTCTCCTGCTAGGTTGAAGAAATTTAAGGAGTGTGTGCAAATTGAGAAAATTGAGAGCAAGGCACTCCTATCTCTTGATGTGGTAACTAGATGGAACTCAACATACCTAATGTTAAACTCGGCCTTAAAGTTTGAGAGGGCTTTTGAAAGATTTGGGGAGCTAGATCCATACTTTAGGTTGGAGTTAGATAATATTGAAGGTGGAAATGTTGGAGTTCCAATAGAAAGTGATTGGGCAAATGTGAGACGTTTGTCTACATTTTTAGAATCTTTCTATGAAGTGACTCTTCGTGTTTCAGGGACATCATATGTTACTGCAAATTCATTTTTCTTTGAAATTGCTCCTGTGTATGATCTTTTATGCTCCCACATGTCTAGCAGTGATGTTGAATTGTGCAATATGGCCACATCAATGAAACTTAAATATGACAAGTATTGGGGAAATATTGATAAAATGAATATGATGATCTATATTGCAGCATTACTAGACCCTAGAGTGAAATTAGTTGGGCTAAAGTTATCTTTCATTAGAATGTATGGCACAGAAAAAGGTGAGGTGATGACCAATAAAGTAAAAACAGCCATGTCTGCATTGTTTGAACAGTACAGGAAATTGTATGCCCCAATTGCTTCTCAATCTGGTCAAACAGAAGGAACATCTTCTAGTGGAGCAAATAAGACACTTGCTTGTAGAGGTGTTGGTTTTCAGAAGAATATCATGGAAGATATTAGGAGGATGAGAAATGGAGCAGACAATGGTTTTGTGAGGACTGAATTTGATAGATACTTGAATGAAGAAATGGATGAAGATGAGTCTGATGATTTCGATATCTTGAAGTGGTGGCAACTTCATGGGCCGAGATTCCCGATACTTTCTTGTTTGACACGAGATGTTCTAGCTATACCTATATCTACAGTGGCTTCAGAGTCTGCATTTAGCACAGGAGGTCGACACCTTGATTGTTTTAGGAGCTCTCTCACTCCTAAGGTAGTAGATTTTTTGTTTCTCTATTTTTTTGGTCCATCTTTGCACTTTTATTTTTTATTGACCGTACCAAACATTGTCAGATTGTCCAATCTCTTATATGTGCACAAGATTGGCTTAAATCTACCCCTCACATGATTAATGTGGAAGCTGATCTTGAAGAGTTAGATCAACTTGAGAAAGGTAAATGGATGGTTGTTAGACTTTTTTAATTTTAGAAGTAAAGATTCTTACATCTAACAATATTTGTAAAATCTTTCAGAGCTATCTAATCTCTGTGCAAATGACGTTGTCATTGATGTTTAGAGTTAACATGTCTATTATATTTCGACATGTAAGTGTATTTGCTTCTTAATACATTTTTTAAATCAAGCCTATACATGTCTGTTACATTGAGTATTGATGCATATTATGTATTTTCAGAGTTGGTTAGCTGGATTCAAGATAACATGATCATTTTTTTCTGTTTGGGGAGTTACATCACATGTAAGTGGCCTAATTATAATATTATGTTGCTTAATCTTAATTAAAAATTCTTTCTATATTTATCTTTGTTGTGTTTGTAGTTTCTTTATTTTAGCTGTAGTGCTGACTTCTATTGTTTCTCCTTGTAGAAAATCACTGTCGTGACTCGTGAACATGTCATTCAATATACATCCAGAAGTCATTGACACGTCTTGGTCAAGTGAAGTAATGGACTATGAATTGTGACTTGTGCACTTGATTAGAGTCTAGTAATTGTTACATTGCTCATGTTTTTGTTGTAGTCAATACAAACTCATGTCATGGAGATATTAATGTTACATGTCTTTGAAGTTTAATGTTGGATTTATGTTTGTAGTTTCAAACAATATTTTGAATTTGTTGTATAACAATATAAGCATGTATTTATGCTGACCAAGACAAAATTATTGACTTGATTTTGGCTTTTTTTTACTATTTGATATTCTAATAAAGCAGGTTATATATGCTAGCTTTCGTTTACGTTTTCAGATCTGCATGGGCTGTTACGTTTGGAGAAATACATGGGCTGTTACGTTTGGAGAAATACTTGGACTGTAGTGTTGGACAAAAAATATTGCCCCATTAAACAAAAGTAATTGATCGCCAGAAACTTGGGGATGAACTGTGCTGCATGACTCGTAAAAGTATCATCGTTGAGTGAAAATATTAATGAAACAGAAATTTTGTGCAATGGTACAGCTGAAATTTAAAACAACAGTAATGTTCTGCAATTTCGGTCTGAGCGGTCCGGTCCCGGTCCGGTCCAAATGTTAAACAGTCCGGGTCGGTCCGGTCCAAGCCAGAAACGGTCCGGTCTGCAGTCCAAGTTTTTGCATTTTTCGGTCTTCGGTCCGGTCCGGTCCGGGTTTGGACCGATGCTCAGCCCTAGTTGGAAGGATTCAAGTGGTTTTGAATCAAATTACACTTCCGTAGTTAGTTGTCTATAATTTATTGTATGGTAATGTAGTACTAAATATGAGCTCAACACATAAAAATAATTTTACGTTGATGTTTAGGTGATGACACATTAGAGGCTAGAGAGAGCCAATTGGATCTTAATTGAACACACGTGTGCGTTCCACATGCTAAGTCGTGTGCTATTTGGTCCATTCATGGTCTGTGTTACACCAGTCTGTTTGAGTTTATGTGTTAATTGATCGTGTCATTTTGTATGATTACACATTGGAGAGAGTTAGCTGATAGTTATTAAGTTGCTCTTTCTTAGTGGATTTGTCGGTGTGTTCAAGCAGCATGTTTGTGTGTTAAAGTGATCAAGTTTGTCTGTGTGATTGCATATTGGAGGCACTCGGGTAACTATTAATCATATTGCTCTTTCTTAGTGGGTATATAAATTATTATATGGCATGTAGTACCAATCTGAGAGCAATGGAAAAAAATAATTTTATATTTAGATTTATTTTTTATAATTACACTCAACATGTTGAGAGAATCAACTGCATGTTAATCGAATGCATGTGTGTATTCCAACTTGTTTGTGTGCTCATTGGTCCATTCACTCTTTCTATTCCAAGAGCTTGTCTGTCATGCTAACGAGCAATTAGTCTGGTTTGTTTGTGTGCTTATAGGTTGAAAGGAATCAACTTCGTGGATTCACACCCTCTCTTGGTTGTATACAAATTATTGTATATGACCGTGTAAAACTAATTATAAGCTTGGTGAAAAAATCAATTTTCATGGAAGTTCAATCGTTTGTCTACTTGTCACTCTACCTAGATGTGTCTTATTTTTTATTCAAACTTCCTATTTGTGTAGCTCTATCCGTCTACTTGAAGTACTCAACTTAGATGCGTGCGTACTTCTTTTCAACGACTAATTGAACAGTATCAATCCAATAATACTTTTACAGAAGTGGTGATATTCATTATTCATGCAATTTACATTACATGATTTTTAGTTATTATTTTACAAAAGGGTGACAAAGGTTGTTGTTGGTGCTTTTTGGATGTAACTTTTGTTACTAAAGTGCTTATAAACTTAACTATAGGCACATAAAAGGTTGTCTAAAAAATCTCTATTGGGTCATGTCATATTAAACCCACCCAACATAGTAATTCAGAGACTAGACATGTGGTAGTAAATTATCATGTGTCAAGAGAGTACAACTACTATTCACACCACTTGCTTCTATTTTTTTTTGTACAAAAACAATGACCACAAATATTTGAGCAGCTGACATTTTTTGAATTCTTTTTTTTACAAAATCATTGACAAAGCTTGACGTGGAACGTTAAAATCTAATTTAGTTGCCACGTAGCTTCTCTTAATTCGGATTCAACATCATCAAATTTTACAATGTTGATTTAAATGTGATTCACGTGCAATGTATTAAAAAACGGGAAGCGGGAGGCGTGCGGACGGGACCTTGTAGCCGCTCAAGCGGTAGGCGGGCGCTTAAGCGGACGATTTTTTTAAAAGCGGATGCTTAAACTCTTATATATTTATATACAAAATTACATGTATGTGTATATAAAAAATATATTTCTAAGGAAATCAGTAATACTAACCAGTAGTATCAATTACTAATTAACGAAATCTGCAAGAATATCAGTAAAATCAGTAAAACCGTTAGAAGTATAATAGAGTAATATGATATTTACTTGGATATATTACAGCAGTACCCTATTATATATAG
The DNA here is from genome assembly GCA_963693085.1 of Alisma plantago-aquatica. Taxonomy (NCBI): domain Eukaryota; kingdom Viridiplantae; phylum Streptophyta; class Magnoliopsida; order Alismatales; family Alismataceae; genus Alisma; species Alisma plantago-aquatica. The sequence goes on from OY856415.1 coordinate 323,358,362, forward strand.
CTTACATACAAAGTTTGCATTCTAAAGTAGGACTAGGTATATCATAGAACATTTAATGTATACAAGCTTCATATATTATACTCAATACTACTTGGATTATATAATTAATTAACATTACATGCTTACAGCAATATTTTTTTCAAAAAGCGAGAAAAAAGCGGGCAAAAAGCGGGAAAAAAGCGGGCATTTTTTGAAAACCCGCTCAAGCGGGCGCTTAAGGGCGATATTAGGCGGATGGGCTTTGCTGCCCGCTTAAGCGGCCGCTCAAGCGGCCAGGCAGCCATTTTTTAATTCACTGTTCATGTGTGTTAATATATATGCCTTTATTGAGTGTTTTGTTAATTTACTGTTATATATGGACCTCACTGTAAATGTTCTTTTAGTATAAATACAAGGGTATACACATTGTGTAACCCTAAGCTCTCCATTTCACGTGTTGTTTTACATGGTACCAGAGCAGGACTGATCCAAGTCCTCCCTCACCCGGCGTCGTCGTCCCCTCCCACCCGACCCTCTCTCTCTCTCTCTCTCCTTCCCCGGCCAGGCGTCGGGGCTGCACGCCGCCGGGCTACTGAGTCGTCAGGGCACGTAGGCCGCCGGAGTCGCTTCACCCGCCTGATTTTGGGCTTCGTCTGCCCACGGGTTTGATTTCTGCCTGAAGACCACCGTCGGATCTATTTTTTTGCCTACATGCCCGTGTGACCGGTTGAGTCATCGGGTTCCTTGCTACGCTCCGGTGTAGCCCGTATGTGAAGAGGTCCTTCTGATCCGTAGCTTTGTGTCTGTTGTTGCCTACCTGAAGACGTAGGCAGCCTTCTACTACCTGTTATTGCCTGCTACTGCCTGCCTGTCACTCTACCAGTTCGTCTGCCTCTACCTCATGGCGTCTACCCATGAAGATCTACGCCGTCAAGTGACAACTGTGAAGCTGGATGGGAGAAACTACCAGCATTGGGTGTGCTCTATGCTGATATATGTCAAATCACAAGGAAAAATGTCGCACCTGACGCGAGATTCACCACCGGTGCCTCCTGCAACATCCGACTCAAAAGATGTGAAAGCTTATGATGACTGGGTGAAAGATGACTCCACAGTCATGACATGGATTCTGAATAGTAGTGAGACCAAGATTAGTGTCACTCTTAAACCTGCAGACGGCGAAGCAGATGTGGGATCAGCTTGCAAGCACTTATTCACACAGTCAGAATCCCAAGAAGGTGTTTGATATCAACAAGCAACTCAGCCGCCTGCGGTTCTCTGGATCCGATCTGACGGATTACTTCTCTATTTTCAAGGGACTGTGGGGGGAATTGGAAGCCTATCATCCCTTGTCTACTGATTTGGCTACTATGCAACAACAGCGACAGGAGTTGCAAGTAGTCCAGTTCCTCTGTGGCCTACCTGATTCCTATGCCGGGGTGGTGGATCAGATTCTCGCCAGTGATCCGTTGCCTACTCTACATACTGCCTTTCAGAGACTACAGCGCTTGTCTGCATCGTCATCTGAGACTCTTGCTGATACGGGTGATACTACTGCTTACGCTCGTCCTCCTCTTAGTGTTGGCAGGGGAAGGAACTCTTCAGGTCGTGGAGCATCTTCTGGACCTGCTACTGCTGCTGCTCGTCCTCAGACTGGCCAACGCTTCTGCAACTTCTGTGGTCAGTCTAACCATGTTGAAGAAAAGTGCTAGGAGAAATACAACAAACCAGCTTGGGCCAATGCGGCCACTGAGGCTACTACATCTTCTGAGGTGTCTACCCAGCCTGATGTCTTGGGTACTTCTACTGCTGACTTCATTCGTGCTGAGCTCGAGCGTCTGTTGCTGGAACGTACTGGCTCGTCATCTACTACCACCACCACTGGAGCACATGCTGCGACATACTCTGGTTGTGACACTGCCTTCCTTACTGCACCATCCTCTACTACTGGTAATACGAAATGGGTCATAGATTCGGGCGCGTCTTCTCATATTTCTGGGAATCGGTCGTTGTTCAAAAGTTTATCTAGACCGACTACTAATTCATCTGTTATGCTTACTGATGGCTCCAAGTCTGCCGTTTCGGGGATTGGAGACATTGTGCCTGATATTGTGCTAAAACCTGCCCTATATGTGCCTTGTTTTCCGCTGAATTTATTATTTGTTAGCAAGACTTTGCGTAGCCTGAATTGTAGCCTGACTTTAGTGTCTGGTTCATGTATTTTTCAGGACCTTCGCACGAGGATGAAGATTGGTGGGGGCATGAAGGATCTGATGGCTTGTATTACCTGGACAATCTGAAAAGAGTGGACAATGTGGCGTTGGCTTCTGCAGTATCTTCTTCAGTACCGGCTTTACAGTGGCACTACAGACTTGGGCACCCATCATCTGAGAAATTGCGTCATATTGTATCTGATGTAGGAACAAATGTGTTTCAATGTGAATCGTGTCAGTTAGGCAAACAGACTAGGGTTGTTTATCCTAAACGTTCTCAGATTAGTAGTAAAAATATTTTTGATCTTGTTCATGCTGATGTATGGGGTCCATGCCATGTCCCTAGTCTATCCGGCAACAAATATTTTATTTTGTTCATTGATGATTTTTCTCGGGCCACGTGGTTATTTCTTCTGAAAAGTCGATCTGAAGTTTTGTCCACAATTAAATTCTTTTTTGTTGAGATGAAAACACAATATTCTATGCTTGTTAAAATTTTTAGAACAGATAATGCACTTGAATTTGTTCAAAAAGATGTTGAGTTGTTTTGTAAATCCGTTGGCACTATACACTAGACTTCTTGTGCATACACACCTCAGCAGAATGGCATTGCTGAAAGAAAGAATAGACACTTACTAGAGGTTGCTAGAACTATCATGTTGCATGCTAATGTACCTCGGGGATTCTGGCTAGAAGCCATCTTGACTACCTATTTTCTAATAAGCTGGATGCCTTCTTCGGTAATTGGAAATAAAATACCTGTGCAAATTCGGAATCCTGATAAACTTTTATTTACTGTACCTCCTCGCATATTTGGCTCTACATGCTTTGTAAAGTTGCTTGGCCCAACGCATGATAAACTATCTCCACGTGTTGAAAAATGTATTTTTTTTGGGGTATTCTCGTACACAGAAAAGATACAGATGCTATAGCCCAACTACCAAGAGATGGTTCACAAGCAGCGATGTTATCTTTTTTGAGGGTACACCATACTACTCTACTCAAGGAGATAGTCTTCAGTCTGAGCTTATTGCTTCTCCGCTGCCTATTACTAGTGATTGTGTTTCTGATGCCACTACTTCTGTACAACCGGCACCTCTTATTGTTTATCAGCGTAGGAACAAATCTCAACCTGCACAAGACCCCCCCATCCAAGCCAATCTTCTCCTCCAGAAAGTTCTGCGTCACCTGAGGTAATCTCTGATCTTGATGTACCTATTGCTCTTAGGAAGGGCACTCGTTCCTGCACTATCCACAATATTGCTAACTATGTATCTATTGATCATTTAAGTGTTCATGTTAGCAACTTTGTCACTGCATTATCTGCTTTTGTCATCCCAAAGACTGTACAGGATGCCTTGCAAAGTACAGCTTGGACTACTGCTATGAAGGAGGAAATGCTTGCTCTTTCTGACAGACAGACTTGGGAGTTGGTGGATCCACCTCCTCAGTGTAAGCATGTAGGCTGCAGATGGGTTTATGCTGTCAAATATCAACCCGATGGTACAGTAGAACTTCTGAAGGCATGATGTGTTGCTAAAGGATATACACAGACCTATGGTATTGATTACTTTGAAACCTTTTCACCTGTTGCCTGTCTTAATTCTGTCAGAGTTCTCTTATTTGTTGCTATTAATCTTGACTGGCCTCTAGTACAGCTGGATGTTAAAAATGCTTTCTTATATGGTGATCTGCAAGAGGAGGTCTATATGGATGTTATATGCTTTATTAATGGGTTTGTTGCTCAGGGGGAGTCACATAAAGTCTGCAGGCTGAGGAAATCTATCTATGGGCTCAAACAGAGTCCTCATGCTTGGTTTGATAAGTTGAGTAAAATCTTGACTGCCTTTGGTTTTCTGAGGTCACAGGTTGATCATTCTGTCTTTACAAAAAGGACTTCCTCTGGCATTGTGATACTTATTGTATATGTTGATGATATCATTCTATCTGGCAGTGATTCTGTTTCTATTCATGCCACTAAAGCCCATCTCTACAAGCACTTTGCTACTAAAGATCTGGAAAAACTACGCTATTTTTTGGGCATAGAAGTGTCTAGAACCTCTAATGCTCTTGTTCTATCTCAAAGGAAATATGTATTGGATCCGTTACAAGAAACTGATATGCTTGGTACACGGCCAGCTGACACGCCTCTAGATCCCAATGTTAATTGGGATGATGATTCTTCTCTGTTGTTTGCTGATAACAAGAAATACAGGAGATTGATTGGTAAGATGATATATCTGACGGTAACTAGAGCTGACATATCTACTGATGTGGGGCTTCTTAGCAGGTACTTGGATAAACCCAGACAGTGTCATTGGGATGCTCTATGTAACATTTTGCGATATCTAAAGAAGTCACCTGGCAAGGGCCTCCATTACAGGAAAAATGGGCATTGTTCTCTAGAAGGCTATTTTGATTCTGACTATGTAGGGAGCAAGATTGACAGGAAATCCACTTCTGGCTACTGCACATATGTAGGGTGTAATCTTGTCACCTGACGCAGCAAGAAACAAAATGTTGTTGCTAGATCTAGTGCTAAAGCTGAATATATGGCCATGGCCCATACTGCCTGTGAACTTCTGTGGGTGCAGTCTCTTCTACAAAACTTTGGTATTGAGTCGTCTTCTACTATTCCGATGCACTGTGATAACAAAGCTGCTATTTTCATTGCCAACAATCATGTATATCACGAGCGCACAAAACATATTGAGGTTGAGTGCCACTTCATCAGGGAAGCTATTCTATCTGGGAAAATTTGCACACCTTTCACCCGTTCTGAAGGCCAGGTTGCTGACATATTCACAAAACTGCTGGCAAAGAAGCACTTCTGTTCTCTGGTGGACAAGTTGGGCATGATTGACATCTATGCTCCAACTTGAGGGGGAGTGTTAATATATATGCCTTTATTGAGTGTTTTGTTAATTTACTGTTATATATGGACCTCACTGTAAATGTTCCTTTAGTATAAATATACAAGGGTACACACATTGTGTAACCCTAAGCTCTCCATTTCACGTGTTGTTTTACAACATGCTTAGCACATTTTTTGTCTAGTTATTTAATATACAGAAACATGATTTGTTATGCTATCATTTTATATATCTATGCATGTGAGGGGATTAACTATGAGGATATTGCTAACCTACATAAAAAGCTATTAAACATATATAAGGGAGAAAAATGTTTATGAATATAGTGAAACACATGTATATAAACAAGTAAAATGTGCTGAAACTGATTTTATTAAAAGTTGCCAAGTGCAGGTGTAAAGGAGCACATCCTTGGTGCCTGGTCGCCTGGCAGCCTTAACAAGTGTGGTACCATACTCCCACTTAGTTTGGGTAACCCTTGAAAATCCAGTTATTTTTTTCCATGGTCTGCCTAGCTCCCACAATATATGATGGGTCACCCAACAGTTTACTATATGTTGTTTCATGATTCGGATGTGTTGTGCAGCATATGATACCTTGTTCCACTTTTAGCGATGTATTCATGCTTTATCTTAAAAGGTCTAATGCATGCTAAAATTTCTCTATCTAGAACTCTCATATCTATCCAATTAGATGTGATATAGAGTTCTCAAACAGAAGGTGTAAATTCTGTTACTTTATTTACTTCTTGCACTTTAGAAAGCGTACTCTGGCAACTTTACATATTACAAGAATTCATTTTATGGGGTTAATAGTAGAAAGGTGACAGATAATTCAGCCTCATCCTGTTCCTTTTTCTAACATGATCTTGGAAGAGTGACTACAATAAAAAAGGAAATCAAAAGGCACAAGCTTACTTAATGAATGGGTTTCAATTCATACATGTCAGCTTGCTTGCTGAAATCCTGTTGCTAGCCATCATCTTGAACTATTAGGTATGTACTTTTTGACAGCTTATCCAGCAGAGAGTACCAACATGTAATTTGTGGGTGATGGCCTTTCCACTGAGATATACTTGGCTCTTAGTTGAAAGTTGTCTTCAACTTCTTACCATAATTCTACGGTTAGAAAGAACCATCACTAGTACAATAATCGGTAATCTTTCAAAAACTTACATCTTTAAATGAGGATATCAAATTGACCTTTATTTGTTGACAGTTGCCATTAACTCCTTAACATGATTGAATGGTTCAAATGCATGCTCACAGATAAGAATAACAATGACTGGCCCGTTCTGCAAAAAGTTGAGTCCGAAAACTGGATGTTTCCTGTATGTGTTGTTGCTGAATGACGTCTCCTTCCTTAATCAACATCATAGCACATTTTCATTTCATATGTAACACATGATCCATTTCATTCATCTATTTCACGTTTTCCCTATGCCATGATTTTTTGTGAACTCCACTTGAATTCATGAGCATTGAATATATGGACTAGATCTGAATAGATACAAATCTCAAACGCAAGACAGTTTGCAGGTCAATTTTGGCAAAAAGAGGGTAGATCAAGTAGGTATCATGTGAATAAACATGACGGATACAAAAGGTGGTGGAGATGTGAGCGACCTAGTAACATAAGACTAACTTTTTGGAAAAAGTCCTGATTTTTCACGATATTTTGGTTAGCCGAAGAATATATTCTTACCGAATAAAACCTAGGGTCAGCAACTTTTCAAGACTTTTTGCGACTTTTCATTTTTCACGAATATAACTAACTTATACAATTTTCTACAAACTTTTACATTTTTCTCATGATTCTTTCTTATATAAAACATTTTTCAAATTGAAATTCCATGTTAAGCTTTTTTAACAAGTTTCATGGCCATATTTTATAATGTTAGTATATTTATTTTATTTTGTGTTGTCTTGTTATGCTTTGTGGTATCCAATGAATTTTAATTTTAGTTTTATCCCATATCTCTTATCTTCGTAATTAGCCTCTCTCTCTGTCCTATACAAAGAAAGGTCTTGTATTTGTTTAATTATCTCAATAAATGCTATTCTCTTCATGGTATTAGAGCACTTTGATCCTCCCAAACTATGTTCCCTTTACCATCCTAAACATGTTGCCATTAATTCCCTATTCCACCCTAACCATGATACTTCCCTAATCCTAACCTTGCCGTCGCCACCTTCCCCTTCTCCTTTTCTCGTTGTTACTTCCCCCTGTACCCTCTACAATCCCTTCTCTAGACGCCAGATCCCCCCCCAATCACCTACCTCGTCCGCCGCCATCTTCAGTTGGTAACCTAGTACTACACCAACACCACCAACAGCCCCTCCTCCTGCCGCCATTCCTCCATCTTCCTTCCAAACCCGCACCACCCTCCATTCCACCTACACCTTCCGCCGCCATCACCCCTACCACCACCTATAGCCGTCGCCGCCATCATTCCTACCACCTTCTGCTGCCATAGTAACTCCCTCCTATAACTGTCGCCCACTCCAACCTCTTACACAATTGCCACCATTACCATTCCATCCACTCAGAGTAACCGCAACAATCATCTCTTCCCTACGGCTCCTTCCCTCACCTTCATCTCTCTATGTTTCCCTTTTGACCAACCACAATATCTTGTACCCTTTCTAAACAACATACCTTTCTTCGGCTCTTCTTTTCCCTTCTTAAGGGTGTGCCCCCCTACCGCCTACATCATATGTTGCAATGGATGCCACAACGACATAGGATATTTTCTCTGATTGTTGTTGATGCCCATGAATTGGGTCCCTATGATTTTTCCGCTATTAATCGTTTACTATTGACTTCCTGCTACTACTACTACTACCACGCATGTCTAACCATGTTATTGCTCTTTCTTCTTCTATCTGCATGTTATGACGGTGTCCGTTGAAGCTTTTCATTCCATGTGTGTCACGACCATAAAACTTGATGGGTCGAACTACCATACGTGGTCGGCCTCTTTGAGTTATATCCAAGGCCCAAGGAAAGTACTCCCACCTTATTATTGTTGTGCAGGCTGCCCCTGCTATTACTACTGACAATAAAGCCAAACAATCTTATGACCTCTAGGTCAAAGATGACTATGGAGTGATGCCTTGGATGGTCAACAGTATTGAACCCAATATTAGCCAATACCTTTTCCGCCTCACAAATGTGGGATCAGCTCTCACATGTCTAATCTCATCAACAAAATCCAAAAAAGGTGTTTGAGATCTTTAAGAATCTGACCAATGAGAAATTTTCCATGAATGGCTTTGTCGAAATCTACTACATCAGTGTTGTGCTCTCTGAGATAATCTGAGGTTACCATCCTCTTTCTACGGACATTACTGAAGTCCAGCGTCAACGCAATAAGTTGCAACTAGTCCAATTTCTTGTCGGACTACATGCCACTTTCTCCGATGTTATTGATCAAATTTTTTGTAGTGACCCCATGCCTACTCTTAGTGAGGTTCTAAAAAGGATCCAACATCTTTCATATGTATGTTCCCTACCCTCAATGTCTACTGATGCATATGCACGTGTTGTTCGATCAGAGGATCACAGACATGATCGGGGTCAGGGTCGGTGTCGGGATCAGGGTCGGGGTCATGGTCGCTCTTCTATGAACCTTGGATATGGATGCAGTCGGCATCCTCCTGGACAAAGACATTGCAAATTTTGTGGGCACAATAATCATACAGAAGAGGAATTGTGGGCCAAGGAATGAAATATCTCGTCAAAATTCGCCAAAATTTCGCTCAATTTCAATTATGACTCCATTGAATACGATATTCTGTGAGCACATCGATAGGATCACAAATATCGATAATATTGATAGGTATATCGCCAAATACTGCCAGATTGTGCCAAATTTAGCTAAATACATCTAAATTTTGACAAAATTTTTACTGAACATACCAATAGATATACAATTTTTGTGGTTAACCCTATTTTTGGTGTTTGAGAGGAGAAGATGGGGCTCAAAATTCCATTTTAAGGTATGCCTTTATATTTTCTACCATTTTTCTCACTTACACTTTATCGATCTTAATTAACATATAAATTCACCCAAAGAACCTTATACTGGCAAATGTCCCCCAATCTGCTTCTTTATAAATTCTTCTTAATTGTATGTGATCGCAAATCTACAACACTCTCATAATATACACTATAATCATAATAATCTACGTCAATACTCGACGAAATACAAGTATCATTTACAATCATTTTTTGTAGTAAGCTAATTACTATAAATATGTGCTTATTAAATAGTATTATTTAGCATACAAAGGAAGAAAATGTACTATTTAGCAACACAAACAAATGATGTGAAAAAGTATCGATTTTGTAATTTTCCGATCTTTAATTTGTTTATATGGCACTTGCTACACATATCCCACAACATGGACATGGTAACTATGCTTCTTATATTATCACATCCCCACAACATGCGTATAGTGGACATGACCGGAAAGAGAGCACGGTTGGCAATTTCGATGGTCCTCAATGATGGGATCCGGATTTAAACCACATAGACAAGTATTTCTTGATTTAGCACCTCTCCTGGGTGTCATGTCTCTACCATAGGTTGTAGAAGTGGGGGGAGAAACCTCTCTCTTAATCCCATTTAGTGGATATGGTAGCAATGCCTTTAATATTTATCCCACTATTGTTAATGACCCATGGGAATGTAGTAATAAATGACCACGGAGAAAAAAGGTGCCACATTACATTAGTGTTGGTACCTAACTTCCTTCACAGCACGGAAATTTTTCGGAAATTTCGGCCGAAATTTCAATCTTTACTGTCGTAACAATTTCGGTAACCAAAATAGCGAATTAAATCATGAAAATTTACCCGGAGGGTATAAACGCCAAGATATACTCCAATATGCAATAATATTTCATATTGGATATGTAGGGGGTCCCACGTTTGTAAGTGAAGGAAGATGAACAATTTTGACAGAATTTCAATGGCAAAATGAAGGAATTAAGTTATGAAATTTTGCAAACACAATGTTTAGACATATACACACTAGACTATATAATAAATTTGTATGTTTGAGGTCAACGTGGGACCCATGTCTTGAGGAATGAGTGCATAATGAAAGGAAATGTGAAAGCTGCTAGACAGTTAGGCTGTTAAAAACTTCAAGTCACAGCTACGAATTTAAAACTTACAGTTACAAGTTACAAATTTACGAACTACAACTTGTAAAAGTCTAGTATTAGCATATAACTAGGTTACATGGATCATCTATACATAGATCTAAGAAAGAACTTTGTTATTTTTGAAGTATTTCTCTAGATCTCTATTGAAGATGTAGAAATTGAAGAAGGTAATGTATTATAGATGGTCTGGGAATAGGGGAAACATACCTTAGAATTAAGAGAAATAGCCTCTACTAGCAAGAGATTCAAAAAAAATGCCAAAATACACAAGATGTAGTATTAGCAGCCCTAGGAACAAATTTCTCAAATTTTTAATTGTGTTTCTGTAACATTTCGCGAACTTACGCCCCAAACTGGGCTTTGTCGTGAAATTTCACCTTGTTTTGCAAAATTTCGCACCTAGGATCGAATTTTTTGCAAATTACGCCTCATTCATTGAATTTGTGTTTTTTGATGTCCAATTGAAAAAAAATGAAATTTCAAGCGAAATTTGTCCCATGCTTCGCAGACATGAATTGCTAAAGTCGCATTGAATTTGCAGAAGAGCAAGAGAAAGCCATAGTATAGTTTCTTTCAGAATCTAATATGATGTGTATAGAGACATAGGCCTAGGTTTGTAGAAATTACATGATACCAAAACAATATATTTATCACATCAAGTAACTAATGTTGCACAAAAACCGCCACGAAGGGGAGGTCAACCATCACACCTACCATGTGATTTGGTATTTTTCTTTCACTAAAATTAACTAGCATCTAATCAAATGACATATGTAATTTAATTGTATTTAGTAAACTTTAAAAATCTAATAATTGTTAGAATAATTAGTTTATTATGTACATGGGCTTAATTGTATTGGCCTGTTAGGGTTATGCTTCCTTGTACTTGCCTCCTTTCCTATATATAGGAGAGGAGGTTGTCTTCTATCAATAACAAATATCTTCCTAGCCTCCATGTTATTTTCCACATGGTATCAGAGCATTAGATCCTAACTCTAGAAGGACAGGAGAGAGCCTCCGACTGCGGGCGGACGCCGTCCCTTCTTGACTTAGCCGCCCGCCAAGCATCATCCCGACCTCCATGGTCGTTTCCTTTCTTCCTACTTCGTTCATAAAAATCCAACTTTTTTTTTGTTCCTTACTTGGGCAATTTCTATTCCGGCCGTCATCGTCGTTATCAATCTCCCCCAAGTCATATTATATCTTCATCGTTTTCCTGCATCAGCTCCCATTTACTTTTTGTACATGATGCCCTCCCTAATCTCGCACATCCATCCATTGGCGTCATCAAATAATAGCTCTCCCCCGCAGTTGTGTCCTATGTGCCTTGCCTTGCTGCCAACAAATCTAAAGGAAAATGCCCAAAGGTCCCTCGATTTCTATGGATAAAGAGAAAGACAACACCTTTAATCCACTCGCACGCGGCTACAACAGTTTGCCTTCACGGCTCTTTTTTCTGCGGTGAATAGCCAAGCCACTGTGAATTGCCAAGCCAGAAGCCACAGTGAGCAACCAAACTATGAATCCAAGAGAAATTACAATCAGCAAAATAAATGAAGTCTTGGGCACCCGCCGCAGAGCCCCGTCTTCTTTGTGTTTTCAGCCGCAGCAGCAGTATATTTGCTCTTCATAGCAGCAGTAGTAATCCCCACCGACTCTGCAGCATGCTGATCTCCATTATCTCTTCTAATCCTAGCCCATGCTCAACTTTCCACTAGCATGGGGTATTCACCACGTGCCTCCTTATTTGAACATTAATGGCTATTAGATTTTAAACTTGACGATTGACTCAAGCCATGAGTTTTTGATGATCGCAATAAAGGACTTCCTCGTTTGAAAATTGTGATTGTTTCTCTCTTTCTAATTAAAGATTAGTTGACCGGATCAATGAGCTGGTGGGCTAAGAAAAAAATAGAACTGGAACAAACATATCCTTGAATTGGAAACAGTCAAATTTCTGAATCACAAATGAGAAGAAAGCAATAATGTTCACAACAACAACAAAAAAGAGTAAAAGACCCCGTGCTAAATTATGAAGCACAAAAAAAGGAAGGGGCACATCATTTTTTTCTCTCTTCCTACCGTGTCTTTGTACCGGTAGTGCTTTGTTCTTCCTACCGACATCCATTCCAGTGGTGCTACTCCTCTTTCTACCGAGTTTTCATTCCGGTAGTTCTTTTTTGTTCTGTTATTTATACCATGCTTATTCCGGTAGTGCTTTGTTCTTCTTACCGTGCATTTATACCGTTAGTGCTTTATTTCTGTACCACCGTTCCTCTACCGATATTTATGACTCTCCACCCCAACCACTCTCATGATCTTTTCCATGGTTGGAGTGAGGGGGAGAATAGAGGAAGATGAGAAGAAGAAGGGAGAAGAGATAAGACGAAAAGAACAAGTCATATCATTCGATCATGTTGCCTAGTTTCTACATATTCATCTGTGTCGTTGATACCTACTATAGCGCATATTCCTGTAGTAGTGCATCTCAAGCACATTCCCACCTGCTATGGTGCGATGTCCCTATAGCAGTGCTCTTATCCCAACTACCGTGCATTATTCCGGTGTTGGTGCTTTTTGTGCAGAAATACTTCAACAACAATGGCAAATCATATGACTTCTATGTATGTTATCTACATCTAGATTTTTATGGTTGCTCGTCAAAGATCCAGAAATTTCTTTGTGGCTGCTTCTACTGGTCCAGCAACTATCAATTTCGATTATTGCTTCCTTGTACTTGCCTCCTTTTCTATATATAGGAGAAGAGGCTGCCTTCAATCAATAACAAATATCTTTCTAGCCTCCATGTTATTTTCCACTATAATAATAAATATACAATGTGTCTTTAGACTTGACATATTCTTTACACATAGATAATACATGAAGGATTCCCCTTCTATATTCTATATATGACGTTATTACATAAGTATGTATATTAAGTGTATAGATTGTGTTTAGTAAAATTTCACAACACAGTCCCTACATTTTTTCATTAAAATTCTTCATCGAAATCCCCAGGAAAATTCCTTACCTCCCTACATGAAGAACCCCCACATACCCAATAGAATTTTATTGCAGAAAACGATGCATTAGATGTGAATAATACACCTTCAAAACTTCATAATTTTATTTGTTTGTTTTGGTATCGAAACGGCCAGGATTGTATCCATAGAGATTTTCATCGGTATTACCGGTATATACCTATTTCTATGATGTTGAAACAGCATCTATATTGAATACCTCGTCCCTTGGTTGGGCCAAGCATGGTAAACCGACATGGGCTAATCAAGTCTCTGTTGAAGGTGTTGAATCTAACACGCTTCCCTCTTCTGGCTATGCTACTCTTTCGACTGATTGGATCCACTCCATGTTTGAAAAGTTGCTTCAAGAACGCCTTCATGCTTAGATTGTTTTCACTCGTGCTAATGGAGATTTTGATTTCTTTGTTTCTCGTGTTGCATATGGATCTCCGCAAGAAGATGGGGATTGGTTCAGGCCATGAGGAACCAAATGATATATACTACTTAGCCACACTGCAGTAACTAACATTGTAATGATGTCTTCTATTGTGTCTAGCTTACAATGGCACTATCGTTTTAGCCATCCGTCATAATGCTTCAATTATTGTTTTGTAAGATTCGAGGGAGTCATAATGCTTCAATTATTGTTTTGTAAGATTTAGGGGGAGATCATTTCTTATCAAGGGAGATCAAGTTTATGTATAAGATGTTTTATCTTTTTCATATATTTACAAGCTGGACATGTGTTTCACCCATGCTCCAACTTGAAGGGGAGTGTTAGAATAATTAGTTTATTATGTACATGCGCTTAATTGTATTCCCGTTAGGGTTAAGTTATGCTTCCTTGTACTTGCCTCCTTTTCTATATATAGGAGAAGAGGATGCCTTCAATCAATAACAAATATCTTTCTAGCCTCCATGTTATTTTCCACTATAATAATAAATATACAATGTGTCTTTAGACTTGACATATTCTTTACACATAGATAATACATGAAGGATTCCCCTTCTATATTCTATATATGACGTTATTACATAAGTATGTATATTAAGTGTATAGATTGTGTTTAGTAAAATTTCACAACACAGTCCCTACATTTTTTCATTAAAATTCTTCATCGAAATCACCAGGAAAATTCCTTACCTCCCTACATGAAGGACCCCCACATACCCAATAGAATTTTATTGCAGAAAACGATGCATTAGATGTGAATATTACACCTTCAAAACTTCATAATTTTATTTGTTTGTTTTGGTATCGAAACGGCCAGGATTGTATCTATAGAGATTTTCATCGGTATTACCGGTATATACCTATTTCTATGATGTCGAAACAGCATCTATATTGAATACCTCGTCCCTTGGTTGGGCCAAGCATGGTAAACCGACATGGGCTAATCAAGTCTCTGTTGAAGGTGTTGAATCTAACACGCTTCCCTCTTCTGGCTATGCTACTCTTTCGACTGATTGGATCCACTCCATGTTTAAAAAGTTGCTTCAAGAACGCCTTCATGCTTAGATTGTTTTCACTCGTGCTAATGGAGATTTTGATTTCTTTGTTTCTCGTGTTGCATATGGATCTCCGCAAGAAGATGGGGATTGGTTCAGGCCATGAGGAACCAAATGATATATACTACTTAGCCACACTGCAGTAACTAACATTGTAATGATGTCTTCTATTGTGTCTAGCTTACAATGGCACTATCGTTTTAGCCATCCGTCTGTCACAAAGTTAAATTGCTTACTTCCTATTGTATATAATTATGTTTCTCATTGTGAAGTGTGCCAGCTTGGCAAACAAACTTATTCTATTTTCCTAGCAAAAAGACTATTGGTTCTAAATCTTTGTTTGATGTGGTGCATGCTGATATCAAGGGTCCTTGCTTTGTGACAAGTCTATCAGCTTTTATTACTTTCAAAGATGACTTTTCTAGAGCCACTTGCTTGTTTTTGCTTAAAGATCGGGCACATATTCTACATATTGTCAAAGCTTTCTTTGTTGGAACTAAAAAGCAGTTTGCTACACCCTTAAAATCTTTTGTATTGATAATGCTCTTGAATTTATGCAACACTCAATTAGTACTTTTTTGTAAGAGTATGAGCACTTTTCTTCAAACCTCATGCTCTTACACGCCACAACAAAATTGTGTCGTTGAGAGGAAACATTGTCACCTTCTGGAAGTAGCACGGACAATTATGCTTCATTATCATATACCTAAGATGTTTTGGCGAAAAGTTGTTTCTACTGCTTGCTTTCTGATAAATCGGATGTTGTCTTATGTTCTACACAACCAAGTACCTTATAGTATTTTGTATCCAGATGAACCCCTTTTCTTTGTTCCCCCCCAGAATCTTTGGCAGCTTTGTTCAAAATCTGTCTTGGGTTGACAAAGTTTGCCCCCGTGCTCTACCAAATGGATTTTCTTAGGCTAATCTATAACTAAGAAAGGGTACTAGTGTTATGTTCCTACTGATAAACAGTGGTTTGTGAGTGTTAATGAGGTCTTTTTTGGAAACACGACTTACTTCTCTGAGGCGGGTTCCTCATTTACCACAATCCTCATGGTTGATATTCCTCTACCTATTCCAGTTGAGACTAAATTAGAACATAGTTCTACAGCTCCATCTAAGCCCCTCAAGGTGTGCCAGCGCCACAACAAACTTGCAATTCCCCCCATGGCCCCTCAATCTTACAATCCTCTTATCGACAAATCAACACATACCTCAGATAAATTTTGACTTGGATCTTATTGGTTTGTGGAAAGGAGTTCGCTTTAGTACTTTACACCCTATAAGCAATTTCTATTCAATTGCTAACCTTGGCACGAGCATTTCCTTCTTCACTTCAGCCCTTTTCGTAGTCTATGTTCCTAAAATTACAGCTCAAGCTCTAAAACAGCATGCATGGCGCTAAGCGATGGAAGCTGAAATGCACACCCTAACCTTGGCACGAGCATCATGTCTGATTTTATTTTTGACTGTGAAGCATGCCAGCTTGGCAAAACTCATTTTGTTTTCCATAGTAAAAATATTATTGGTTCTAAATCTTTGTTTGATGTGGTGCATGTTGATATCTAGTGTCCTTGCTCTGTGACAAGTCTATCAGGTTTTTGATATTTCATTACTTTCATAGATAACTTTTCTAGTGTTACTTGGATGTTTTTCTCAAAGACCGTGCACATATTCTAGATATTGTTTTTAACAATACGACCATGTGCACTACTTACAAAACTTACCTTTTTCTTTACCACCTTTCACTGCCACTATCATAGTGACCAAAAAGCAAAAGAAGTAACCAAAGATATTGTCCAAGTAACTTGAGAATTTGAACTGCATAAAGCTAACTTCTCTAAGAACTGCCATCACCCAACAACATACAACAACAGATTACATCATTTCTATGCACAAAGCTATAATCCTATCAATTATAAAAAATTAGATCTAACATAATTTGTTAGTAATCATAACAATTAATGATATGAATATGTATTACCATTCAAAGAAAATCCTTAACTATGCATAACTAGTTGAATCTAACCAAGGTTACTTTGTTGTTGACTGAAACACCTAAGCCCCACAATTACCTTCTTCCTCTCTCTCTTCCTGTTGGCTCAACGTCTAAATTGACTAAACTTGTGTTTTGATGATGACTAACCATTCTACTTATTTGTGTCTAATGCTTCTACTTGAGTAATTTCAGATTAGATAGACACACTCCAAATGACTAAACTTGCACATCCTAATTTGGAGAAATCAAGTCATACAAGCAAAAAGATCAAGATTGAAGAATAGATAGTTTTCTCCTAAGATCTTGATGTAATTCCCTTGTAACGATTGTATGACTTGTAATTAAGCTCATATGTGTAATAGAATTAATTAGGATGAATTATATTGTGCTTAGCAGGATTTGGAACATCTAAAACATAAAGTGTGTCGGTCGAGTTTGTCCTGGGGTAACTCAGCTGACAATTGTTCATAGGGGTTTTCAGGACCTTCCGTCGGCAGAGTATTTTGCCAGAATGCAATTTGACCAACCAGGAAAATGGCTCAGACAGCAACGTCTTTTCAGTCGAATTGTTCTTAAAGGTAACTCGGTCGACCATACTGTAGCACTCATTTTCTAGAGTGAAATATAGCAGTTAGAGGGGTGAAAACGGTGAAAAAAAATTGTTGGAGACACCCAATAACGGCTAAAAGTCGTCCTAAATGGTTTAACAGTTAGGAGACATCCTCAACTATAAATAGGATCCCTTGATCATCCATGGTTAGTCAAGCACTATGAAGGTCCATATACTATAGTTGAGAGAGATTTGCCTCCAAAGAGTCTCTATCCACTTTCATGAGCTTAATCACATGTTACATTTATTAGAGTGAATAGGAGATTTGTAAGAGAGCTAGTCTTACATGTATATCTTGTGAGGCGTTCATTCCTCTACCTCCCAATCTCTTTTTCTACCATGAAGATGAAGATTCTCTCTCTTGGCTAAGAGAGGTGAAGAAGAAGGGAAGGAGTCCCTTAGTGAAAAGTTTCTCCTTGGTGAAGGTGAAGTCAAAGGCGGAAGATCCAAGACAAGAGTGGGTAAGACCTTGAAGGCCGAAGACTTGTTGCAAGAGTGGGTAAGACCTTGGAGAAGGCCAAAGACTCGTTCGAAGAGTACGTAAGTCTTTGGTAAGGCGAAAGATTCTTGGTCATGGTTAGTAAAGTCTTTTGTAATTGTTATTGGTTCATTGATCCAAAAAGGAATGCTAGTTTAGCCCTTGACCTAAAAAATGGTGCTCTTATGTTGTAACTCTTATAATGGAATATAAGGATTGAGATATGGTGAAAATCTTAGAGATTGCCCCTCTAGGTAATGGATGTACATCTCATAGTTTGGAGGTTGGAACCACTATAAATAACTTTTGTTATTTGTTGCTTGTTCCTCTCTCTCCCTCGCTATGCATGTTTAGTTGCAATCAAATTTCATACTTGCAATATTCTATTAGGATATATCTTGAAGGTTTAGTGAATTTTGTTTAAGTGATACTCTAGAGCCCATATAAATCCAACACTTCTCTCCACTCCTTTGATTTTCTCCAGCTCCATAATTGCCTCGGCCATGCCGCCTCAACTGCAGTTCCCTAGTTGTGACCTCCACGATCATCACCGTATTTGTTTCCTCCCTCCCCCCATTTCCCCTCTATTTATCTCTATGTCCCTCTTCCTCGGTCCTTTTTACCCCCAATTTAACCATGCATTCGGCGTTATTTTCTATGTTTTTACATAGTTGCATTTTTTACTTTCTAGATCAACAATGGAAACTAAATTAGAGATGGCTTCTCCATATACATAATAATATGCTTTTAAAATTGGTTCTTTTGGAAGAACAACATTTGTATATTTAAGTAATACATTTTTGGCGTTTGTCCTCATGCATCTTTTGATCAACTAATCTAATTACACTCATTTTTCAATTATAATTTCGGTAAGAGGCTCATACAATGGTTTATGTCACATCTAAAAGCATGTTTTTCCATATATTGTAGCCCAAGTATATCCTCATAATACATTTTTAAACATCTTGAGGATGATAACTTAGACATGCCATCTATATATAATGTTTATTTGTATGTGTCAAAAAAATATAGAAATAACTCCGTTTGTATGACTACAACTTACAGTATTCCAAAGACCCTAAATTTCAAAACTTAAAGCAATTACACTTAGTTCTGAATGGTTTCAGAAACAAGACTGATAATTATCACATACAAATGTGTAAACATGTGCATATATGTGTTTGTTTTGTGTATGCATGGTTTAAATACAAGGGATTCTTCAAAGTATCATAGGGAAATTCCTCGGACGGTACCATAATGTATTCAGCATAAAACAATGTGTTGAGCTACTTCAACAAGAACAAGTCGGTGCATAAGATATCCAGCATCGGATGTCCGTCCAATTGTATCTAGAACTTTTTTACGGGCTAGACAACTCCCTCACACAAATGTGTCAACGTGCATGTGTCACATGTGTCTCGCACATGTCTAGTCATTATTAGAATATAAGTATAGCTACAGATACTACTAAAAAGATAGACATCAGCAGTATGTGTGCACCCACAAGTATGAAGAAAGACATCAAGGTCAACCTTTTTGTTATTCCTTATCAAAATTATGCACCTAAGATTTAAGCTTGCACAATAGGAGCTAATCTAGACTTTCCCACTGGCCAGGATGAAAAGCACATTTATATACATGAAAAGAAAAGGCCACCTTTGTGAGACCCAACAGAGCAGTCTTGGTAACACCATACATGGACATTGATGCCTGTGGATGATAGCCAGCTATTGAGGAAATCAGTATAACAGATGATCCTTTCTGCAGATGGGCAGCAGCATCCTGTAACGAACATTGAGTTGGTAAGATTTATAAGTACAGTTCCATTGCTCAAGATATACTAAACTGTAGATGAACACCTGTAAGAGCAGAATTGAAGCTTTCACATTAGTATCCCAAAGTTTGTCGAGTACTGACTCCTGGGTGCTCAAAATGGGGTCTACGCTCGGATTGGCAGCTGCATTTGACACTATAATGTCTATATGTCCATATTTCTGTAAAAGTTACAAAAGTGTCAGCCCGTATCAGCCAAACTACTACTACCTAAAATAGAGCTAAATCCCATGTAGAACAGAGAGGATAAAAAAACAGAGCTGAATAGAAAACAATTGAAACTTGAAAGCTCACACCAACATGGTTGACATTCAGGCAATACATGATGATAATGGTGACGAAAATGAAGACTTGGCATGGCAATTCTGGCTATTAATTGCAGCCAACCATGTCTTCCTTACATAAAGATTGATCGCCTGTTTGTTTTTCTATATTAACTGTAACAATATAAAAAATAACATCAAGGGAATCGATTCTGCAATCTGTGTTTCTTAAAGGGGGTGAAACTACACTACAGTTATCTTAACGGGTTTCACTCAGAAGGTTCATAACATGTGACCTGGAAATTTAACTAATTGCAACTTCAAATAGACCCGACAGTGCTGGAAGACAAACTCAAGTGCACTCTAGTTAGTTGAAAGATGAAGATAAAAGTGCTTATGTAAGAAAAAGATTGACTATCGAAACATCCCCAGTAGATCCTGAAACGTGGTACCGAATCGAGATATTAAAATTCAAAGGATGGATAGTGTAGTAGATATGGAGAAGGCATATGTCAAAGGATGGATAGTGTAGTAGATATGGAGAAGGCATATGACCGAGCTAATCGAAGATGTTCATTGCGCCTTCAAGAGCAAATGTATATCCTAGAAGTATTGAGATATAATATATTAGTATCTTATTATGTCTTTACTTCTGTTTTGGTTCCACAATGTTTAATAGGCTTTGAACCGTTTACTCTGGCGATCTGGCCTATGTAAATAAACAGTACTAGTGCCAATAATAAACAACCAATATTTCTTCTTGTAAATCTCTACATGGTATCAGAGCGGGAACCCTTAGAGATCTCTCTCTCCTATCGCCGCCGCACTAGTGCCTCCGTCTCTCTTCTTTGCATCCGCCGCTTCTCATTTCTCCCGTCCTCTCTATCTCTACTGCCAGGGGGAGTTCTTGAAGAGAGAGTGCTTCTTCTAGAGGCTCTCTCTCCTGGGAGACCTCTCTTTCTGAACCTACAGTCTTCCTTCAGCCACATGCTCTATGGTTGTCCTTTGGGAATATAGAGATATGTTGTTTTCTGTTATGTTTTGTTGAGTGTCATGTGCATAGCATGTGCCTCACTTATGTTGTTTACTTCTGTAGTTTAGTCCCATATTGCTCACCTCTGCTTTAGTCTCTAGACTGCATTGTACATTGTTTTACTCACTCAATAAACAAGCCTTGGTTTATCTATATGGTATCAAGAGCAGGCCCGGTCCCCGGTTTTTCTTCCCACCCTATCCCCATGCCCTGAAGTGCCAACCCCCCCCCCCGCGCCGCCGGCCTGCCTTGCCCAGCCGACGCCGCCGGCCTGCCTTGCCCAGCCGACGCCGCCGCCCAGCCCCACGACCACCCGCCGCCCCTCTGCCTCCACCACCCACCGCCACCCCTATCCCCACCCACCACCTCTCCCCCCCCCACCTCCTGCTGCCGTCGTAGCACATCTCCCCCCCCCCACCCATCGACTGCCGCCACCCCTCCCTCTCCACCTCCGCCTCCATCTTCTTCCTTCTTTACCACTCCCATCCTTCCTCTTCTCCTAGCGGGTAATCTTACTCTTCCGGACAGCCATAGATCTCTCACGTTGAGAGTCCCCTACGTCTTCGGTTCTTTTTCTGCCTACACCTCATGAAGGATTATTGATTTCCTCATGACGGCGTAGGTTCTTTTCATCTATCTCTGCCCGAATACGAGTCATGCTGATCAGATGCGTCAGATCCCTACTGCTGCTACTGCCCCATAGCGGGTTCATTATTTACTGTCTGTTGCTGCCCATCGTGGGTTATTTACTTGTTGTCTGTTGCTGCTACGTCACCATCCTGCTATTGTCTGCCTCTGCCCAGTATGCCATCTGTGGAGCCTCCTAGATCTCTCTGTGTTACCACAGTCAAGCTCGATGGATCCAACTACCATATGTGGTCGGCGTCCTTTGTTCTATATGTGAAAGCTCAAGGTCGATACTCTCATCTTACTACTGATCCACCTCCTGCCCCTGATGCTACTGCTGACGACAAGACCAAACAGGCTTATGCCCAATGGTCTAAAGACGACTCGGGCGTTATGTCCTGGCTTCTCAACAACACTGAGCCGCGCATTAGTCAGTCTCTCCAGTGCCTTCATGATGCCAAAGCAATGTGGGACCAGTTGTCTCATGTCTACTCACACCAGCAAAATCCAAAGAGGGTTTTTGAAATTTTCAAAAACCTAGCCAAAAAGGAGTACTCCTCAGATGCGTCTATTGAATTTTTACAATCAGTGCTCTGCTCTCTGGAACAAGTATGAGATCTACCACCCGTTGACTGTTGACATCAAAGAAGCTCAGAAGCAGCGCAATGACTCCAACTGGTTCAATTCTTGGTTGCACTTTCCGCTTCTTTTTCAGGTGTGGTTGACCAAATATTGTCAAGTGATCCGCTACCGACTCTTCGCGGTGTTCTAAAGCGGGTCCAGCGACTACCATCTGTTTCCTCTACACCAGCTATTGAGCATCCTGTCTTGGTTGCTCGTACTACTGACTCTGGACGTGGCCGCGGTCGTGCACGTAGCCGTGGAGGACGTCCACCACCTTCTGGAGGAAGAGGCATTGGACCTCGCTACTGCAACTAGCAATCACACTGAAGATAGGTGTTGGATCAAGCACGGCAAGCCAGTCTGGGCAAACCAGGCCTCCACTGAAGCTACTACAGAAGCTGCATCCAATCCACCAGCTGCTCCATCCACTGACTGGCTTTGCTCGGAGTTCGAGAAATTCTTCCAGGAGCGAATGACTCAACTACCCTCGACATCGACGGGAGGCTCATCTGCTATGCTGGCGTCTCCCTCTGCTGGTAACCAAAAGTGGTGTATTGATTATGGGGCGTCTGTTCACATGGCAGGCGACCTCCACTTATTTTATGCCCTATCTAAAACTTCACATATTCTATCGGTCACCATTGCTAATGGCTCGAAAGCACCTGTACATGGCATTGGCCCCGTTCTGTTATCTCGCAAGATGAATCTTCACTCTGTTTTATATATACCTCAGTTTCCTATTAGTTTACTATCTGTCAGTAAAACTATCAAACAACTTCAGTACTCTATTAAATTTGATCCCTCTGGTTGTATTTTGAAGGATTTCCGCACGAAGACGAGGATAGGTTCGGGCCATGAAGGACCAGATGGACTTTACTACTTAGATGGACCACCGACGGCGTCAGCTCTCTTATCTACATCTGTCTCAGGACTTCAGTGGCACATTCGGCTGGGTCATCCATCTGCTGCAAAGATGAAGCTTTTATTTCCTGCTTTAGCTGAAAATAAATTCTCTTGTGAAACATGCGTTTTGAGTAAACAAACGAGGTCTGTTTTTCCTGCAAAGAATGATATTGGGTCTAAAGATATGTTTGACATTGTTCATTCTGACAACTGGGGTCCATGTAGTGTCCCGAGTCAAACTGGTGTTAAGTATTTTTTGACATTTATTGATAATTATTTCCGTGCTACCTGGCTTTTTCTGCTCAAGGACCGGAGTACTGTTTTGGACAATATCTGTATTTTCTTCTCCGAAATAAAAACCCAATTCAATAAAAACATCAAAATTCTTCATACTGACAAATGCCCTAGAGTTTATGCAAAAGGCTGCCACCTTATTTTGTTCTAATAATGGCACCATACACCAAACCACTTGTCCCTATACTCAACAAAACGGTGTTGTTGAACGCAAAAATTGCCATCTCTTAGAGGTTGCTCGCACTCTTCTTATCCATTATACAAAGTCCCTCACCGTTTCTGGCCTGAGGCAGTCACTGAGGCATGTTTTCTTATAAATCGCATGCCCTCTTCTGTTTTACAAAATCGCATCCCATACTCTTATCTTATTTCCTGATGCACCTATGTTTCCTATACCACCTCGCATTTTTGGGTGTACCTATTTTGTTAAAAATATGCGCCCAAGAATGTCAAAACTTGACCCTCGGTCTACTAAGTGCATTTTTTTGGGTTATTCACGAACTCAAAAAGGCTATCGTTGTTTTGATCTGATACTCAGACAGTGGTTTGTCAGTGCGGATGTCGTCTTCTTTGAGCATATGCCCTTCTTTTCTGAGGATGGAGCAAGCCTAACTCCTGATGTGTTGGCACAAACAGCTCTACCGGACATAGTAGAAAATTTGTCTATATCTGACCAGCTTGAAGAACGTCTACTGTAAGTGGACAAACGCCGACCGAAGACAAGAACTCCTTCCATGGCCCCTCCTCAACCAATTCATGCGTCTGTGGATGATCAAATAAACACTGAGGTAACCTCTGATCTGCACCTTCCTATCATCTTAAGGAAAGGTGTACGCTCCTGTACTAAGCATTCTATCAGTCATTTCTGCACTTCTGATAATCTGCATAACAACTTTGCCTACTTTACTTCTCCACTATCTGCTGTCAGTATTCCGAAAAATGCTACAGAGGCGCTTGCTATTCCAGCATGGAAGAAGGCAATGGACCAAGAAATGCAGGCACTATGTGATCGCAAGACATGGGATCTTGTGGATCGCCCTTCTTCTTGCCCTACAGTGGGCTGTCGTTGAATATTTACTATTAAATATCAGCCGGATGGCACTATTGAACGTCTCAAAGCCCATCTTGTTGCTAAGGGCTACACACAGACATACGGTGTTGATTATTTTGAGACTTTCTCTCCTGTTGCACGGTTAAACTCTGTTCGCATTCTGATTTTTGTAGTTGTGAATAAAGATTGGTCACTCTATCAGCTTGATGTGAAAAATGCATTTCTTTATGGAGATTTACAGGAAGAAGTATACATGGAGCAACCACTTGGATTTGTTGCTCAGGGGGAGTTTGTCTCCAAAGTATGTAAGCTGAATAAGGCTATCTATGGTCTCAAGCAAAGTCCACAAGCCTGGTTTGACAAGCTCAGTCAAATTTTAGTCACCTTTGGCTTTCGTCGTTCTCATTCTGACCATTCAGTCTTTATTCGCAAGACAGCAGCCGGACTTGTGATTCTGATTGTTTGTGGATGATATTATATTATCTGGCAGTGACACAATGGGCATATAGGAAACTAAAACTTACTTAGAGAAGCATTTCGTCACTAAAGATCTGGGAAAACTTCGATATTTCCTAGGCATTGAAGTCTCCAGATCATCTGCAGGACTGTGTCTTTCTCAGAGGAAATATGTACTTGATCTGTTGCAGGAAACTGACATGCTTGGTTGCAAACCGGCTAACACTCCACTTGATCCAAACATGGATTGGGATGATGCAAACTCTCCTCTCTATGTTGATCATCACCAGTTCAGGAGGCTGGTAGGCAAGCTTATTTATTTGACTGTCACACGAGCTGATCTTACTATTGTTGTCGGATTCATCAGCCGGTATCTTGACAAATCCCGACAATGTCATTGGGATGTTGTATGCCATATTCTGAGATACCTTAAAAGCTCTCCAGGAAAAGGCTTGATGTATAAAAAGCATGGCCACTGCAACCTATCCGGGTTCTTGGATTCAGACTATGCAGGAAGTCGTTCTGATCGGAAGTCAACTTCAAGCTATTGTACCTTTGTGGGTGGAAACCTTATCACCTGGCGAAGCAAAAAGCAGACTGTTGTCGCCAGATCCAGTGCAGAGGCGGAATACCGAGCAATGGCTCATACTGTTTGCGAAATGTTATGGGTTCAGAGTCTCCTTCAAGAGTTTAACATATCTTATTCTAGCCCTATTCCTATGTTTTGTGACAATAAGGCCTCCATTTTTATTGCGAGCAACCCCGAGAGGACGAAGCATATCGAGGTCGACTGTCACTTTAGTCGAGAAGCAGTTCTCACTGGCAGAATTTACACGCCATATCTCAGTACCGACAAGCAAGTTGCGGACATCTTCACAAAGATACTTCCCAAAGCTCGCTTTCTAACTCTGGTTGACAAGCTGGGCATGATCGACATCTACGCTCCAGCTTGAGGAGGAGTATAGAGATATGTTGTTTTTTGTTATGTTTTGTTGAGTGTCATGTGCATAGCATGTGCCTCACTTATGTTGTTTACTTCTGTAGTTTAGTCTCATATTGCTCACCTCTGCTTTAGTCTCTATTCTCTTCTGTTATATAAGAGACTGCATTGTACACTATTTTACTCACTCAATAATCAAGCCTTAGTTTATCTATAGAGAAACCATACGATATCTCTGCTTTGGACATTATAAAACCACTTGATGTTGGGGCGTCTTCTGGTTATTGTTTGATTATGATGCCCTCCATTCCCTGTTGCTGCATCGTGACGCAATCAGAGCTCCTATTTCATCTTCTATTCTGCCAAAATGGCATTTTACATGGCATGTGATTATCCAACACGTTGTGTTCACGGTGTTTCCGACCGACATGCTAACGAAAACACAACCTATCAACAAATTACACAGCGTGTAACCATATTACACGACGTGTACTTTGTTGCCAGCCTTTCTAACCAACACGACATGTGCTCAATTGACACGGTGTATCTATCGTCGAAGTCCTTTCATCAACACTGTCTAGCCTTATTGTACGCATGTAATTACATTTACACGGTGTGTGCCTATCTTACACAGTTTGTGATTTGTTTTTTACTACATCCGTTACATATATTCCCTGATATTATGACATATGCACGTAAACCTTCTAATAGTCACCCCAGATACGTGACGTACTTTGTTTCCGGCCTTTCTATCCAGCACGACATGTGCTCAATTGACACAGCATATCTATCGCCGGGAGTCCTTTCATCAACATTGTGTGTAGCCTTACTGTATGCATGTGATTACAGTTACACGGTGTGCACCTATCTTACACAGTTTGTGATTTGTTGTTAACTACATTGGCTACATATATTCCCTGATATTATGACATATGCATGTGAACCTTCTAATAGTCACCCCAGATATGTGACGACTGTGAAAATTATCAGGACAAGTTATCTTCCAATACTTTGTTGCCAGCCTTTTTAACCAACACGACATGTGCTCAATTGACATGGCTCTCTATCGTTGGGAGTCCTTTCATCAACATTGTGTAGCCTTATTGTACGCACGTAACTACATTTACACAGTGTGTGCCTATCTTACACAGTTTGTGATTTGTTGTTGACTACATCCGCTACATATATTCCCTGATATTATGACATATGCATGTGAACCTTCTAATAGTCACCCCAGATATGTGACGATTGTGAAAATTATCGGGACAACTTATCTTGTAAGACCAATCTTTTCATATTCATGTTGTAACTACAGGCAAGAGTGTACACATAAATGAAGCCTCTTGTCAAAGATGATATTGGATACAACAAAGGCAACTAGGCGGAAATGGTCTAACTGCAATTCCAGAGTCCTTTCTTGGATCCTTAAGTCGGTGTTCGGTACAGTGGATGTCAGGTAGGATCAGATTCTAATCCATATTTCTAATCCATTCAGTTTCTCGTTTTAGCGTTTGTCTCGGGAATCAATTAATTAAAAACATTCAGCACTGCAGGCAGGATTTGGCTATCCATCTTGAGAATGCAACGCAGTACCACATTCTCAACTAATTCCTCCTTTCACGGTCTCTCATATGTGCCACCTCTATTTCTCTCTTTCCTCGCACTGTGAGAAGAAACAGTTCTGATCTGTTGCAAACAAATGCCCGAAAGGAATGGAACTCCTTTCCTTCCCAATTTCCAGCCTAATCCTTTCCTATTTGGTATACTATCAATATCCATTCCATTGAACTAAACATGGCTAACAGCTATGAATCATCCATCTCCTACAACATGATATTTCTTCAAACTGTTAGGGAAGCATGGGATCATCTTGCTTGTGTTTATTCTTCTAAAAGTGAATGTTTCTCGCACCTTTAATCTCTACAAGAGAATGCATAACCTACATTTAGATGAAAATTCCACTTTGCATCCCACTATGACTCATGCAAAGGCATCTAGAGGGAATTCAAAGCCTACCTCTACTTAATTCTAATATGGCAAAACTACATAAACAGGAAGACAGGGCACAACTCTACCAATCCCTTGAGTCGCTACCCACTTCCTATGAATCCGTTCATCAACAAATTCTAACATGCTAGCCATTGCCTACACTTGACGGGCGTGTACTCCCGTCTACCAAGAATGCTCCTACAACTCCCACAAAGCATCTTGCCCTTGCTATATATGAACGAGGACGTAGAAAGGGTCGTGGTTGTGTCAACCCTTCCTCCCTGCCTCATCCCCTACAATTGTCCGTGGAACCACTAATAACCTTTGATACTGTAACTTCCACAAGTAGCAAAACCGCAATGAGGACAAATGTTGGAACAAACATGGAAACCAGAATGTGCAAATGAGGTTGATACCATGGAACTAAATGTCGTCGACATGGGGCGAAATTTTGCCGATAATGTCGATGTCGACGGTCGGCGACGTCGAATCCATGTAAACATCCTTATTCCACAATATCCTTGACATTTCGTCGAAGTTGTCGACATTTCCCCATATGTCGGAGAAGTTGACCCAAGTCCATACAAAAATTCCACAATGTCCTCGACATTTATCGAAGTCGTCGAAGTTGGCGACATTCTTCTGGTATTTTGTGGAATTGGCTGTGTGAGGGGGGAAAAGTGTTGGAGCTTGAGGTAAGGTGATTTTGATGTTATCTTTTACTATTCTAAGCTAATAGTAATAGACCGACCCTCTCTCTGCTAAATCTAGCATAGATTTACACTATTTTTATGTAGTTTGTTTAGGTCCCGTTTGGATACGGTATTTCAGGGCGAGATTGTATTCAGAAATGGTATTCTAACAACCTGTCATTATCAAGTCGCGGTTTGGATATTCAGTGAGGTAATCAATGATTACCGGTATTTGTGGAGCGGTATTCTTACACTGCTGAATACTGCCTTCTAAATCACGCCAATATCGGCGTCATTCACAAATCCACAGAAACTCTGTCCCGACTCATCCTCCCGATTAATCCTTCCACGCAGCAACATCCCCCTTTGCCCCGCTTCCCCCACCACCGATTCCTGATCCTTCCTTTCTCCATGTAGTAGTGTCTCCCTTCCCCCTCCACCGATTCCTTCTCTACCGCCTCCAGTTCCTCTTCTTTCCCCACCTCCGATTCCTCCTTCCTCTCTCCTCGCAGCAGCGCCTCCCTTCTTCCTCCACGGATTCCTTCTCCACCGCCTCTGGTTTCTCCTCCTTACCTTCTTTCTTTCCCTCCCTCCTCCGTTCCTGCTATTCTAGTTTTCCTCCGCATATGTTTTAGCACCAGCAACAAAGAAATTTTGATAGCTGCTCCTCTCCCTCTCTCTGCAAGTATTCAGCCCTGCTTCCACAACTTCGGCCACCACCAGTTCCGCAACTTCTCTTCCATTATGCAGCACACTGACAGCTCCTTCGTAAACCATGTTCCCGGTGTGACGGGGAAGTCTTTGTTAGCTAGACATTTTGACCCGTGAAAAACCTGCAATTGTGTTTTTTGGTATACAAACGAAAGATTCCTAAACAACAGGATTCACATCTGTAGCACTTACACTCCTGAAAGTTATGAATACACATGTAATCTTGAATGTGTCATCCAAACGGGACCTTATTGTCACAAACTTTATATATGGAAGAACTCCGTAGTTCGGAGACGTCTGTATGTAAGCGCGCATTTATCTACATATGTAAACCTGTATGGATGGCTATATGTAAACATATATTGTGTTTTTTAGCTAGATTTGATGAAATCTGCCGATTTTTCATCACAAAATGACTATTTTTAGCTTAATTTTTGTCGAAGTTGCATCGAAGTTTGGTTGTAAAAATCCTCAACATTTCCTCGATATTTCCACAAACTTCCATGTCCACACCTGTCGAAGTCAGCTCGAAGTCGAAGTCATGTTCCATGGTTGATACCATAGAGACTACCAGATGAAAGTTCTTATAATATGGTAACTCTAAGCACTTTGCTTTGGAACGTCTATTAAGGAATTTAACCATCAACACTAGCCAAGCCAATGTTGCAAAAACTTCAAGTGATACAAAGTTACAAATCGTTGTCATACTTGTTGTGATTGGCAGATTCTTGATTTTGGAGCAACAGCTGACATGACTGGTAGTGAGAAACCTTTTTCTAAATTTACGCCTACTAATCTACAGGTTAAGTGGTTGATGGATATACCTTTGTTGTATCTGATGTCGGAGATGCCCAAAAGCATGTTACTTCCATTTTCTCTGTTCTATTTATACCTAAGTTTCCATTGAAATTGGCGTCTATTAGCAAGTTTCCAAAATCCTTAGACTGCACTATGACGTTTTTCCCTTATTTTATCTCTATTCAGGATCTCAAGATGAGGAGAAAGGTTGGTGAGGGATATGAAGGTGGTGATGGTTTGTATTATCTACATTTCCTTGCTTCTTCCTCGGCTTTGCAGTTCAACCTTCCACCTCCTGACCTCCTTATATCAATGGCATCTTTGTTTGGGTCCTCCATCAACAACCAAGTTGAAAGTTGTGTTTTCTACTAATTACTATTTATAGTTCCACTTTGTTTCAGTGTCAGTCATGAAACCAGCACACAATGTTTTCTAGTCGTCATCATATTCGTAGTTCTAACCTTTTTTGTGTGGACCACTATTATAATATATGTGTACACCGTGTGTGTCAGAGAGAGGGGGGGGTCTTAATCCTATGAGAGCCATACTGCGGTGAGAGCATGAGAGCCATTTGGATAAGCAAACAGATAAGATATCTTTCTGGAATCTAACTGTATGAATGGAAAGAACATTGTTGCCTTTAGCTTTGCACAAACAAATGCTACAATAAAAGAAGGCAGAAAAACTCAATACAGCATTTAGAAGTTTCCACCATGACTGAACAATCTAAAAGGCTGATGGTATAAGATTTTATAGGTAGATAGATGCAGTGATAAACTTACAATCCATACGGTTGGATCATGAAAGACACAGGCAACAATTCATATGGTGGTATCATGACAGACACGCACACGGACACACGTATTTATGAAAATTTTGTTGGTCATTTGTATATTACAGGTAATAAAATAGGAGATTGCTCAAATCATATCAGTGTTCAAGAAATCGGACCACACGGCCGCATATGCGGCCGCTTAAGCGGTTTGGACAGAGGGCCACCCCGCATATATCAAAACGGACCAATATTCGTAATAGGCCCAATTATGAGGTTGATTACCCGTAATGCAGCCACTTAATCATCGCTTTTCCAAACACACATGAACTTGAGGAACAAAAAGTTTATATAATATTGTTGTTGTCTCTTATTTCATCTTTTTACGATATTACTGCTTCCTTTCTTCTTGTTTTCATTATTATATGATATTGTTGTCTCTCATTTTATTTTTATACGATATTGTTGCTCTCCCTTTCTTCTTGTTTTCATTTTTGTATCTGTTGTTGTCTCTTATTTCTATGTTCACAAACTCCCTTTCTTCTCCTTTTTCCCTCCCATTTTCTTTCTTTTAGGTTTCAACAGCAAACAAATCATATTGATTTCCCCTTTTCTTGTTAATTCCGACATGCTGCACTTCTCGTTCCCTTCCCTTATTTTTATCTTCTTCATACCGTCCTTTGATTTCCTTGAATGATATTAAATTGTTCATATATTCTCCCTCATCTTCATTTTCCTACAATTTCCTCTATTTATTTATTGATTTTTATTGATTATGGTCGTCTTTTACATTTCATAAAATAAGAATGGTTCTTTGACTTGTGTCAAACAAATTTCATGTTTATTCAATTGATGTCATACTTTGCCAACATTGCAAATGAAGTTTTGCTTCCTGTTCTCCTCATATGCAATTGCTCAATGTAATATATAATTATATATGATCAACATATAGAAATATAATTAATTTATCAAAAAAATCCAAAACCGCATATACTCTATTCAGTACCCCGTCCGCCCGTATAACGAATACCAATTTTCTGAACACTGCATGGTATAATTTACATTTCCATTTTATACTTTTCCTTAGCACAATAACATTAAATGTTTGTTTCTGTATGTTTTTGACATTTTCTTACATCTTGTTTATAATCAAAATTATGTTGGTAGGTGATTGACACAAAAATGAATACGCACACAGAAATGTGTGTAAAATATTTGTGTATTTTTTGTAACTTTTTCCAAAAACTTGGCCACACTTTTATCAAGCTTTTATTGGGTTTTTCATGAATTTCCCAAATCCGGAAAATATTTAGATTGACAACACAAACCCCAAATTCCATATAAGTGACTATGATATAGAGTTGTAAACTTGGGGAAATTATGTTTTAAACTATTTCTATCATACATGTAATGTGTAAAGTATACATACATACGCACATACATACATATATACATACACACACATGTATATATACTTTTAATTTTGAGAAAAACGCCCAGAGCATCCAAGCATGGGTGGTTGGGCCCATTTACCTGGAGGAGCCACGTAAACAATCACGGTTCAAACTGAAGAAATTGGACAGTGCAGGGTTTCGTTTTGTTCCTCGTTAGGAAGATAATGAACCAACATGCCAAATTGCATATGCAATGATCATACTGACTAAATTATATAAATCGTTTATTTATTGATGTTCATGTGTTTGCCACCTCTACAATACAGTCACTCACACAACCATATTCCTGGCCGTAGCAGTAAATATATTTCCTTGGGAGCAGTATCACTGGTAATTCTTAATTGTTTCCTCAGCAATCTACCGAGTAGAATTACTCCCCCGGTCAAAGATGATTCTAGAGTCGGATGGAACTATGATACTGCATTAAACTAGGCTTTCTCATGGATCAGGATAGGATCTATCATCTCATTGCCAGCTAAAATTACAAGCTGCAAGGTAGATAAAATTGTCTGTAGTATTCATTTAGAGAAGAAAAAAAATCAAGAATGTGATTTCAAAAAGGCTTTCAGAAGTACTTGGAGAGAATATGAATTTAATCACTTGTTTGAATCTGTGTTTTTTAAACAATCTATTTGGTTAGGTGTATTTGTAAAACCGTTTTATCAAAAAAAAAAAAAAAAGATATGCAAATGACCCCTAAGAAATTGTGGAACAAACATAAAAGCTCACCTCAACAGTTTTATCTACGAGATTTTTCCTGTGTTGAGCATTCGAGACATGGCAGATGACGCCAATTGCCTCAATATTCTTGCTTCTGAGTTTCTCTACCGCTTCATCCACGTTATTCTATGATAGTTGAAAATCAGTCCCAAGAGAAGAAACACTCTCGATATGGAAGAGGAAGATAGAAAGCTCAAAGCAGCTTAAGTCCGTAGCAAATTCCCACTGACAGAGGTGAAAAACAGAGCCAAATCTAGCCATGCCAGACAAACCGACAAAGAGACCTCGTCGAGAGTTTTGGTGGAAACAAATTTTACCTGCTTTCTGGAGGATATCACAACAGAAGCGCCTTCAAGGCCGAACCTTTCAGCGATCGAGAAGCCGATCCCTTGAGTGGAAGCCGTGACGATCGCAACTTTTCCTTCTAAACGCTTCATCTTAGAGGTGATCGTCTGGGTGCCGAAAATTGGGAGGTAGCGCCGACTGGAGAGACGAGAGGGCGGGAGGATAGAAGAAGGAAGAAGCAGCTAACTCCTTCGTTTGTCACGCCGGACAATTAAAGAATCTGTCAGGGATCTCCCTTCAGTCGGCTTTCGCCCTTGTCCTCGCACTCCCAAGTCCGAACAATGTGCTCGTGTTCATGTACACAATCGCCTATTTTAGTTAGCAGTTTATTTTTCTGACGTCACAA
This sequence comes from Alisma plantago-aquatica, assembly GCA_963693085.1. Classification (NCBI taxonomy): domain Eukaryota; kingdom Viridiplantae; phylum Streptophyta; class Magnoliopsida; order Alismatales; family Alismataceae; genus Alisma; species Alisma plantago-aquatica. Next base: position 323,392,068 of record OY856415.1, read on the forward strand.
TGAACTCGTCCTTATCAAACTGACTCCTTTTCCTAAACGCAATTGACCATGGAGAACGACATTTCTACCTGATAAACATACACGTTCGAAACCGTTTGTTCAGAACTATTCAACTTGAAGAAGTACTTGTCAGTCGACGTGGAAATTTTTCAAGCGCCTACTTCTAATCCTGTTCTAAATACAACTAATGTGACTAGACACTTTGCTGACAGAAAAATTAATTCCTCTCCTTTTTGGATTAATACTAATATTAACACATGATTAGCACTACTGCTTGGAAAGGACTATCTTTTTACTCGGATTGGAAGGACCAGTTTATTACTCTAATAAAATACGATAAAGCTTATGATGATATTAGCGAAACCAAGGACCTCATTTTTTCTTGACATGTCTCATCTCATTAGGCTACGCCACACAATGGGGTGGTTAGTGCAATGGCGGTGGCTCAATGTTTCTCGAATTTTATGGTCTCTCATATTTTCCCAACTCCTACATGGTATCACAGCCAACTCGTGCCATGCTTGCTCACACGACAAATAAGATGGGAGCTGATGAATTCTTTCCTCCGGTGAGCGATACTCCATCAACTGACAATTGTGAACGGATACGAAATGGGCCCTCTAATATGTTTTTAACATGAGGAAGCTACAATTCGCCCGTTGTGCCACTATTAGACCACTTCTTTTCATTGAACACGCACACCGACAAATGTTCAATTAATATTTCAGATTTTTAAGTCAAAAAATTAGGACACTTACAAAAAAACATTATCCATGATACGGACAATAAAAATAGAAAAAGATTTAACAACAAAAAATAGCAACAACAATATACTCATCCGAAATGTCATAGATTCATGTTGAATATTTTTACATTACAAATCATCTCGACACCTTAGAGCAAAGTAAAACGAGCATTCATATGTTCATTTTGGACATAAGTTGGTAAGTCAAAGGATTTACATCATTGAAAATATCCTAGTTGAGACTAATGATTTCCAAATATTTTTCCTTCGTTAGAGTCCTAATGTCTAGGTGCCTCCCCCTTAATTTTTTGAACTTTCACTCTTTTGGTTCCATATTATGAGTCTTTCGACTCATAGTTTCTGTGGCACTATTGGTGTTATTTGATCCAGTCCTATTTTAGGGTTTCATCTTGTGTCATATTATATTTCAATCATATTTATACCTGTTAGATTACATGTTATTCCACTCAATATGCATACTTATATAAAATACACTTATGGACATTATTTGTATGTTTTTCGGATATTTGGACCACGCTTAATGGAAGAGAGAGAGGAGGAGTGGTCCTAAGATTTATCTACCTTTGGAGAGACCTAAAGTGAAGTCTGATGCTCCCTCAACCTACCCCTAATGGCCAAAGATCCATTGAAGCAAAGATGTCCAAGAAAATCCAAGGAAATAAGTCAAAGTGATGATCCAGAGGCCAGCACGGTCGTGGTACCACAGAACGGTCGTGCTAGCACACTCGCAATCAACAAAGCCATCTTCAAGCAAGGTTAGAATCACCACGGTCGTGCCACATAGAATGGCCGTGGTGAACTGACCCAAAATGGTCGTGCCACCTTGCACGGTCGTGTGACAGTAAAGGCAAAACGTCTGTGGAGCAGAGAACGGGCTATGCATTTTGAGCCACCATGACCATGGTGACCACAACGACTGTGCTACCCTAGCCCCACCACGGTCGTGGTAACCATCACGGTCGTGCCACATTCAATACAGAACCAATCAATTCTCTGTGATTTTTCACCATGGTCATTCTCATCCACCACGACCGTTCTCACCCCTCCCCACCACGGTCGTGCTTCCTACAAAAATCTAGCTACTTTTGCATTGTTTTTTCCATACTACCCCTACTTGACCTATTGTTTCCCCCACACCTATATATACCTAGGTGGCGGCTGGAGGCCGAGTTTAGCTACCTTCTACCACCTCCTAGCTCCTCATTTTCTCCCCTTAGCCATTCCACTCCATTTTCACCTCCATTCCACTCCATTTCACCATTTCCACCACCAAAACCCTAGTTTCTTCTTGTTTCAACCCATTTCCACCATCATCTCATACCATTGCACCTTAGAGGAGAGAGGAGGACGCCGTGCAACAGCTGAAGTGAAGGAATTCTTCATCTACATCGAGCTCCATGGCTTATTCAATCGCTTTCTCCCTTCTTTTTGTATTTTACATTGCTATGAGTAGTTAGGCCCCTTGGGTGGGCAGTTTGGGATGTAAAATGTTACTTTGATACCATGTTGGGTGGAAATAATATGTAAACATTGTAATTTCATTCTGTAATGATTATGTTCTATTTCTATCTTGCTTTTCATAAATGGCTTGTTGGTTTGTTCTTGAAATCAATTAGGAATTTAGGGAAATTACTTATATGTGTGAATTTTGGGATTTGCTCCTAGGTCCAATTCTTGGATCACTAGCTAGCTACCCATCCTTCTACATTCTAATCAATTCTCCTAACCGTAGTTGAGAGATCTAAGTAGCTAGTTTGGATGAAATTGGTGTGTTTAGCATGGAGCTTTCTCAAGGCTAGAATGTGGGTGATATGAGGCCTAAAACCTCACTTCCACTCCCATTACTAACCTCAACCCCTAATCATCCTAAAAGCACCTAACCTAGAAACCTAGACTTGTTTAGACTCTAATTGAATTACACCTAAACCCTAATCCAATTGAGTCTTGCAAGGGTAGTAGGGAGTGTTAGAGACTAGTTCCCCTATACACAACCTAGCATATCCATGGCCAGTTAGTAGCTTAGGCTAATTCATTATACTCTAACTTGTTGTTTGGTTTGATAATCTAAATGGAATCATAATGCTCACATGTCATCCCCAACCTAATTGATAAGTACATCCCCTAAACAGCCCACATCTCCCTTAATTGCTTTAAAATCTTAGTTTCCATCTTGCTTAGCTAGCGTTAGCTTTATTAGCTCTTTTCTTGCTTAGTTAGCTTCTTATCTTGTTCTTACTAATTTAGATCTTTAATTTCTCTTTTGCTCTGTTTGCTAGTCTAGTGTAGTTTAATTATCTCCTTGTCTGCCTTAGGGTAGATTGTTCTCTTCTTGCCTTACCTTGTATTCCTTGCTTAGTAGAACTAATTGCCTAGGGTTAACTTAGGTTTTAATCTTGTTTGCTTTCCTTTACTTTCTTTCTTGCTCAACTTAGTTTAACAATCAAATCAACCTTCAAACCCTTCAACCCTAGACTCCACAGTAGGAACCTAGCACCAATAGCTAATCTAGCTCTAGTGCCCCCTTTTCTCGCTATGGATCGACCATATACTTTCCAGTTGCCACCCTCCTATACTACGACATGACCCTGTGCGCTTGTAGGTGTGATTTTTGTGAGTGTATTGAGTGTGGGTCATTATAAATTCGAAAGAGAATCCACCGTGTGCTTCTGTCGATGGGGTTGCATCCATTCAAACTCCAATTGAGTAGTGTGTAACACCATTGGCAGGAGCGCACCAAGATTTTTGGCACCATTGTCGGGGAGAAAGGCACTCAGCCTAGCTAGTTAGTTTTGCTTTGACTTTTCCTACTGCCTCATCGTTGCTATTATTTATTCTTTATTCCTTGTATTCTTTGTGCATATTGGTTTGCTAACTTGCCCTATTTTGTTTGGATGTACTTTGTGAATGTGACAAGCCACTTGGGAGAAGACAAGATGGACGGCCAAAATGCACCCCACAAGCCACTTCAAGATTACTTCATACCTAGCAACTACAAATCGCTAATTGCTAGCAGGGTTGATCAAATGTCAGGGGAGCAATTCTCCATCCCTCCAGGTCTTCTTGGGCTCCTGCCCATCTTCTACGGCTTGGAGGGTGAGAACCCCTACAAATACTTGGACTCCTTTCTTAAAGTATGCTCCACCTTTAGGACAACGATGGCTAGTGATGACACAATCTGGTTGACCTTGTTCTCATTCTCCCTCAAAGATAAAGCCATAGATTGATATGACTCAAGGAGGGACATCATGAGTTGAGAAACAATGAAAAATGCATTCTTAAGGCAATTCTACTCTATAGCAAGGTTAACACAAATGTGGTGTGTCGTGATAAGTTTTATTCAAATGGGCAATGACCAGTTTCACAATGCATGGGAGAGATTTAAGAAGATTTTAAGAGAGTGCCCGCACCATGAGATCCCTTTGTGGCATCTAGTTCAACCATTCTACTCCAGCCTATCTCTAAAGGACCAAGACACGGTAGATTCTTCTTGTGGAAGATTTTTCATGGCTAGGCCACTTGAGGAGAAATGGCCTTTATTTGAGCAACTGGCTAAAAGGTCAAGAATTAGAGCTTCTAGCATGATGAATGACGAAGGCTATGCCTTTGGTGTGACACCTCCTACTCATAATGACTCAAGTCTGCAAGTGATGAAGATTCTTGGTGACATGGTGAGCTTCATGAAGAACCAGGTGAGAAATGTTCCTTGCCACCCAGTCAATTCTATTGAGTTATATGGTGAAGAAAAGAAGACGCCTCACTCCTATAGCTACCAAGAGCCACAAAGTCCAAGATACAACTCAAGGTTTGATGAAGAGATCCTCTCTAGGTTGAAGAGATTTGAGGACATACAAATGAATGTGACAAGGTTAGAGGAGTGGATAAAGCATCTATCTTTTATAATTTCTCTACAAGAAGAAAAATTGTCTTCAAAAATCATCTTGAGCTTCAATGAAGCAAGTGGACCAATACCCTCTTTACAAGTTTTCTATAGTCCATCTCCCATGCAAGTACAGCCCATATACCACTTCCAAGGTGATCCCAAGCCTTATACACCACCTCCCACTCCATCACCACCATTTTCTCAACAATTCACTTTCAAACCTCAATTCTCCCCTCCACCTCAATTTCAACACCAAGTGTCACATCCGCCTCCTCCACAACAACAACTAGCTCCCCCTCTCCACCATGAGCAAGGAAGTGATGTGACAGTTCTAAGGAGTGGGAAAACTTTTGAGCAGCCCACAAGTCAAAGAAAGGTTGATAGAGCAAAGCAAAGGCAGCTGAGTGGTGATACTGTGATTGAGATTATTGAAGATAATTTTGTGATACATCTTGTTGACTTTGGGATACCATGTGCTCCACCTCATACTCCATTTTTGAGTCCCACCATCCCTAGTGTCCCATCTTATGTTGATAAAGCAAGGCCAAAGCAAGTGAGCTGCCATTCATTGAAGCACTAGATGAGCCACTGGAAGTAAGGAGGAGACAAAAGAAAAATGTTGACATTCCGAGGTGTTTCACCAAGTGAAGGTCAATATTCCATTGTTGGATGTTATTAAGAAAATCCCATCATATGTCAAGTTTCTGAAGATTTTATGCACTGTGAAGAGAAGGTCAACAGGGAGGATACCAAAGAAAGTGAAGTTGACTGAACAAGTGATCTCTATCCTCCAAAACTCACTCCCAATGAAGAGGAAAGACCCAAGAGCCCCAATCATACCTAGATACATTAAGGGACATCACATAGGCAAATCCCTACTTGATTTGGGATTTAGTGTGAATTTGATGCCATATAGTGTCTATGTTGAGTTGGGTTTAGGCAAGTTGAAACCGGCACATTGCACTCTCCAATTGGCAGAATGCTCCATCAAAGTGCCTAGGGAATGATTGGATGATGTTTTGGTAATGATTGACAAGGAAAGAGGAGCAGTGCTCCCGGCTAATTTCATTATTCTTGACATAGAGTCAGATGATAGGAATATCCCCATCATCTTGGGGAAACCATTCTTATCTACGACTGATGCTGAGATACATGTTTACAGCGGCATAATGACAGTCTCTTTCATGGACATGAAGATAAAGATCAACATATACAAGTCCTCAAACTGGCGAGTTCGAGATGAGGATATTGAATATGGTCACTTCAAGAGTCCTATTGATCATTCGACATAGGAAGGTCAAGATGAAGGATTTGATGATAGCTTCAGTGATCAAAGGGATGAGGAACATAGGTTGAATGCAAATTAGAGATGTACCTATTGCAAGAATAGGCACATGAGCATGCCAAATGGATGAATCATTGAAGAATCACCAAGAAGCCTAGTTGAAGGCATGAAACTTAGCGCTTGTGGGAGGCAACCCACCTAGGTTTAGGAATTTTTCACCCAACCTTCTATTTTTGATACTTTTGCTTCATTTTTACACTTTTCTAAGAAAACACACACACCCACACTTGTTTTTAATAATTTTTGTTTAGTTTAAAGATGTGTAGGTGAAAATAGGGTGAAATGAGGAAAAATAGATGAAAATTTGGCAAGTTATCAATGAAAAACCATTTTAGATCAATGATTTGATAGTTTGATGAGATTCAAGTGTGAAACAACAGACACGGTACTCATCACGATCGTGGTGACATGGAACGGATGTGGTGGTGCACTCAAAATTAGTAGGGGAATCGAGAAAAAATCAAAGAAGTTGAAACTAAAGAACAGACCTACCACATCTGTGCAAGGCAGCACGACCGTGTAGCCATTCACTCAGAATGACTGTGTGGGGTACTACGGTTGTGCAGCAAGCAAGCCACCATGGCTGTGTCACACAACAAGACCGTGCTGCAGCTCGACTCCAGTAATTAAGTCAGTGTTTTGCAAAAATCACAAATCATTTCTATTCTCAACTCTATGAGCACCACTACCGTTCTCCATAAACGGCGGTCGTGTAGTACCTCCCAACCACTCCACCACCCTTGAATCACCACTAAATCACCCCCAATCCATCTCCAATCAATTCCCCCATTGTTTCCACTACCTTAATCTCTAGATTCCACCCATTTTCATCCGCAAAACACCCCATTTCTCTCCAATCCGCCCCAACAACCCTATTCTTTGAAGAAAACCTAAAATCCAATTTTCTCCACCAATTTCGATCCAAAATGAAGTAAATGGCTAAAACGGTTGTGTCTAAGACCAAGGCGGTCATCTCCTACAGACACCGGCCCAAGAACACATCCTCTTCAGCTCTGACGGCTCCTCTTGCCCTCCCAGTACCATCGACAGCCTCTGTTCACAAGGGGAATCACCCCATGCAGCTGCGACGGTGGATCCCATTATGGAGGAGTCTTCTAAACAACCTAGAAGAGGTAGGGAAGTAGCCCGACCATCATTCTCAGATGCTCACCCATCAATTTAGGTAGCTCGGCCGTCCTTTACAGTTGTACGACCTTCGACGTCTATGACACCACATCCACAGCCATAGCTGAGAGCATGGCAACGGCTATTAATAGATGATGCAGATGAGGCAATGCCAGATGTACAACAAGAAGATGCACATGAAGTGAGTCATGAGGCAACACCTGACCGTCAAAGTAAGAAAGGGAAGAAGTCAAAGCATCCAGAGTGCTTGACACGCCGAGTGATTGCCACTCGCGACGCGTGCTAGGAGACGATGAAAACGTTGGGCATCTTGAATTTTTTTTAGGATATCGTGGAACCCGTTGGGCTAGTTGAGGTGTTGACCATAGTGCAAGAGACCTATGTGGAGCTTACACAACAATTCTTTGCAAAACTAGATAAGGTCTCGCAGGATGCCATCATTGTCACCTTGGGGAGTAGCACCTACCTCATCATTGCATCCTTTTTGAATGGCATCTTTACTCCCAACTCCCGAGGCAGTAGAATTACTTGATCAAGGAAGCATTGATAGGGAAACCAGTGCAAACTATGCTGCAATGTGAAAGAAACTCACAGGGCAAAGCAATTTTGTGTGGGTAAATCAAAGACTAGTCTGGTTCATAACCCCATCTTGAGATACATTCAGAAGGTCTTGGCGAACACCATCTTTGCCCGATATGAAAATCAAGGAAGTTGTACCAGAAAAGACCTTTTTGTGTTGGGATGGATGGTGTAGGGAAAGCTTGTAAATTTAGGGTCACTTATTATTGATCATATGAAGACAATCCCGTCCAAGAGCAAGAATCCTTTTATTATGGGGGGATTGTAACTTCCATTGCTTTGGCCCTAGGACATGATGTATTTGGCTACACAAAGGTGGAAGGACGAAAGCTAGTTGACTGACATTACTTGACTCACTCATTGATGATATCAGTGGTCCACCAGAAGATTTTCTACCAGGTCAACCCTCCTTATGCAAGGGTTTCACTAGAGTTCCCCTACCATGCCACACCTCTCATAGAGGGATGTGGTCCATCTATGGATTTTCTGGATATCTTGAGGAGGTGGGAAGAGGAGCACCCTAGAGATACATGGCAGCAGCAACCCAGAGATCTGCCCGAGGGGCTTGGAGAGTCACATGAAACTACCGAGAGGAGGAGGATAGCTGAGGAGTGAGAGAATCATAGGTTGAGGTGTCGTGAGGCATAGACATCACAACAGCCCACATCAAACACATATGACATGTCTACCATACATGTGTGGCTAGAGGGTATTCAGAGCACTCATGATCACATATTGGGCACTCAGGAGGATATTTTGAGGGCACAGGAGGGTTTCCAGTGCATTATCAGGTCAACCACTTATATCAGTTCCAGCATGCTCAGTCCCAGAGGAACCCCCAGTGGGGGGAAGATTGGTGGAGTTCACTATCAGCATCTCAGGACAATTACCCTCCTCCATAGACAGACTACTGGGGTTCCTACTACCAACATCCTCCATCTGAGGGAGGAGCACTGCCACCACAGTGATCATCTACCATATAATTCCTAGACTTCAGTGTCATGCTAAGGAGAACATGATTCAAAAGTTTGGGGTGGCAAGGCGGGATGCCCTTATCTCATTTTCACTCTCATTTTGCATTATGTCTGTCATTTACTCTTGTTTGTTTGCTTTTGTTTGGTTTAGTTTAGAATTTACTTGCTTTGCATACCTACATGCCATGTTGTTACTTTCTTGCTATTTTTATGTAATTTAAAAAAAAATGCTCATTTTGCCATGCATTGCACATTATGTAGATTTTTGGTAATTCTTGCATTTTTAGCTAGGATTTGCTTGTTTACTGCTTTAAGTTCAATAATATAGGCTTAGATGAGATTGAAGGCAACTTGGCACCATTTTGGCCAATTTTTCCCAAATTTGAGATTTCTTGCCTAAAAGTGTGTTTTGACCTAATCTCTACTTTTTGGATAAAAATGACCTTTGACAAATGCAAGTGAATTATCATTGTTTATTACTAAATAGTATCAATTTTTGACTTTTTACATGTACGCCACCTCTCTTATGTTTGTAATGTTTTGGTTGAATTGTGACTTGAGCAAGCTATGTGCGCTTAGTGCCTATGAAATCACTTGATAGAAGTATCAATTTCAGGTTGTTCATTCATGTGGTGTGAAATTATTGGATGAAGTGTTGGATTAATTTTCATGCAGGAGACCTTACATTGAGAATCAAGCCATTGACATCTCTTTGACCCGACTAATCACTCACCATCTTCTTACCCCTCCACCTCATGAAAGGATGCCAAAGTGCACATATAAGTCGTGGTCACCTCCAAAAGTTTGGGGTGGCCACATCTACACCTTACCGCTTTACTCTCATCACCATGTGCCCTATGTACTCCAAGGGCAAAGAAAAAGAAAAAAAAATCAAAAAGAAAAGAAAATAAAAGATGCTCTTATTTAAGAGCATCTAAATAAAGAAAATATGAGTGTGTAAAAATCACTCCAAAAGCTTACCGCAATCCTTTCTTCCATTTTCATACCCATTGAGCTAGGAAAGATCAAACCTAGCTCATTTTGCCCTTTCTACAACCACGTGGGTCATTTGGTGTGATTTGAAACATAGGGTTGAATATATGAAGGTGAAACAACACTCCTAGTCATCCTTGATTGACGCCATCATGAAATGGTCTACCTGGAACTACATGAAAAAACTATGGATAGCTTCTGTGTTCTATGCGCTATATTTGAAGTTCACATTCTTTGTGCTCTTTTCATGATTGGTTTGTGAAAGAAGGATAGGAGAGAGGTGGAATGCATGCACTTAGTCATTTTTTATCCCATTCAGCAATAATCATCCTTTGCATTGCATTTGTCATTTCTTGATTGTGGAAAAATTGCAGAGATATTGAGTTGGAGCATACTCGAGGACAAGTATGTTTTAAGTTTGGGGTGGTGATTCAGCCCTATTTTAGGGCTTCATCATGTGTCGTGTTTCATTTCAATCACATTTATACCTATTAGATTACATGTAATTCCCCTCAATATGCATATTTGTATAAAATGCACTTATGGACATTATTTGCATGTTTTTCAAGCATTTGGACCACGCTTGATGAGAGAGAGAGAGAGAGAAGGACTGATCCTATGGTTTTTCTACCCTTGGAAAGACCTAAAGTGAATTTTTATGCTCCCTCAACCTACCCCTAGTGACCAAAGATCCATTGAAGCAAAGATGTCCAAGAAAATCCAAGGAAACAAGTCAAAGTGTTGATCCATAGGTCAGCACGACCATGGTACCACAGAACGGCCGTGCTAGCACACTTGCAATCAACATAGCCATCTCCAAGCAAAGTTAGAATCACCACATTCGTGCCACACAGAATGGCTATGGTGAACTGACACAGAATGGTCGTGCCACCTTGCATGGCCATGTGACAACAGAGGCAAAATGGTCACGGAGCAGAGAACGGGCTATGCATTTCGAGCCACCACGGCCATGCTAACCACCATGACCGCGCTACCCTAGACACACCACGGTTGTGGTGACCACCACGGTCGTGCCACCTTCAGTACAAGTCTACCAATTCCATGTGATTTTTCACCATTTCTCACCATGGTCGTTCCCATCCACCACGACCGTTCTCATCCCTCCAGGGTTTAGGGTTTAGGGTCATGGTGACCACCACGACCGTACTACATACAAAAACCTAACTACTTTTGTGCTATTTTTCCCATACTACCCCTACTTGACCTATTGCTTCCCCCACACCTATATATACCTAGGTGATGACTGGAGGCCGAGGTTAGCTACCTTCTACCACCTCCTAACTCCCCATTTTCGTCCCTTAGACATTTTACTCCATTTTCACCTCCATTCACTCAATTTCACCATTTCCACCACTAAAACCCTAGTTTCTTCTTGTTTCCACCCATTTCCACCATCAACCCATCCCATTACACCTTGGAGGAGAGAGGAGGATGCCCTACAATAGTTGAAGTGAAGGAATTCTTCATCTACACCGAGCTCCATGGCTTCTTCAATCTCTTTCTCCCTTCTTTTTGTATTTCACATTGCTATGAGTAGCTAGGTCCCTTGGGTGGGCTGTTTGGGATGTAAAATGTTACTTTGATACCATGTTGGGGGGAAATAATATGTAAACATTGTAATTGCATTTCATAATGATTATGTTCTATTTCTATCTCACTCTTCATAAATGGCTTGTTGGTTTGTTCTTGAAATCAATTAGGAATTTAGGGAAATTGCTTATATGTGCGAATTTTGGGATTTGCTCCTAGGTCCAATTCTTGGATCACTAGCTAGCTACCCATCCTCCTACAATCTAATCAATTCTCCTAACCGTAGTTGAGAGATCTAAGTAGCTAGTTTAGATAAAATTGGTGTGTTTAGCATGGAGCTTTCTCGAGGCTAGAATGTGGGTGATAGGAGGCCTAAAACCTCACTTCCACTCCCATTACTAACCTCTACCCCTAATCATCCTAAAATCATCTAACATAGAAACCTAGACTTGTTTAGACTCTAATTGAATTACACCTAAACCCTAACCCAATTGAGCCTCGCAAGGGTAGTAGGGAGTGTTAGGGACTAGTTCCCCTATACACAACCTAGCCTATCCATGGCTAGTTAGTAGCTTAGGCTAATTCATTAGACTCTAACTTGTTGTTTGGTTTGATAATCTAAATGGAATCATAATGCTAACATGTCACCCCCAACCTAATTGATAAGTATATCCCCTAAATAGCCCACATCTCCCTTAATTGCTTTAAAATCTTAGTTTACATCTTCCTTAGCTAGTGTTAGCTTAATTAGCTCTTTTCTTGCTTAGTTAGCTTCTTACCTTGTTCTTGCTAGTTTAGATCTTTAATTGCTCTTTTGCTATGTTTGCTAGTCTAGTGTAGTTTAATTCTCTCCTTGCTTACCTTAGAGTAGATTGTTCTCTTTCTTGCCTTACCTTATCTTCCTTGCTTAGTAGAACTAATTGTCTAGGGTTAACTTAGGTTTTAATATTGTTTGCTTTCCTTTACTTGATTTCTTGCTCAACTTAGTTTAACAATAAAATCAACCTTTAAAACCTTCAACCCTAGACTCTGCAGTAGGAACCTAACACCAAAAACTAACCTAACTCTAGTGCCCCCTTTTCTCCCTGTGGATCGACCCTATACTTGCCACCCTCCTATACTACGACACGATCCCGTACGCTTGCGGGTGTAGTGTTTTGGTTTTTGTGAGCGTATTGAGTGTAGTTAATTATAAATTCAAAAGTGAATCCACTGTGTGCTTCTGTCTACGGTGTTACATCTATTCAAACTCCAGTTAAGTAATGTGTAACACCATTGGCAGGAGCGCACCACTATTTAAACTGTGACATCGACACCATTTGCTACTCTTTGTATTTTTTTTAATTGATCATGTGATTGTATGTTAAACTTTTTCTATGTAATGAACAATTCATTAAAAAACATGATACAGAAGCGGAACTGGTACGAGTATGAGATTGAGCATAGTTACGACATATCTTGATGTTTATTGTAAACTTAAATTAAAAAACTAATGTCAATATTCACAAAAATTAAAATTAAAATAATCTAATATCATTCACAATAACTATAGATAAAATTAATCAAGAAGTTCATTAAAATTCAAATCCAATTTACAAGTATATTGTAGTAACTATTAGCACTCTTATTGATCAACAATCTCATATGCTGTTGATAATCATACTTGGGGGCCATAGTCTATTGTAACTAAAAGTAGACATTATATCAAGAATAGTTTATTAGAACTATCTTCAAATCCACATCTAAATGTATGAAAAATAAAGAGTAATAAAAATTAATAGAATTTGAAAAGAGATGGTAAAATATATATGGTTGAGGAGACAAAGGATGCAATGCTTACCTATAAAGGAGATGAAATGGATACAGTCAAGATAGAGATCATGTATAAACATGAATGGATGTAGTCACCAAAACAATAGTTATGCCACAACACTAAAGTGAAGGTTTTTAAATAATCTGGAGGACATCGTTGTGCATAAAACATGCACATCAGCAAGTGAAAGCACCCCAAGTACTATCTCATGGTGAATGAACTAGTTTGCATAAAGAACAAGTAAGAATACATGATTAGGGAGGGAAATTCATTTGAAAATAGGAATCCCATCAGACCAAGGAGGTAGAAACAATAAAGAGAAGAAAAAAGATGGCACTTAGCAAGCATAATGGTGGCTAACCTCATACTAACTTCAAGGGAGAAATTGCAATAGTCTTGCTTCTAGCTAATAATTAACAAAGAGGGCTGAGAGAGGATCTAGTGTCTTGGGTGCTAATTATTTTTTTCATTTTATTAGCTGGATATGGTCAGATACGACTTGGATACTACTAAGAAGCATCTAGTACGTATCTAGAAGTATCCATACAATATTGATATCTTACTACTAAGAAGTATCTAGTGTGTATCCAGGAGTACCCATACAAGTATTGGTCTTTGATATGTATTTGGTATGGGGTGACCTATGTTATGAGTATTTGTGATTCATAGATTAATCTTTTGGGGTGACATGTGTGATGAGTATGTTTCCAAGTGTTTGATTCATCAGCATATGTTCCTTCCATTGTAGTGCAAGCGTCATATCCCAAATGTGGGCTCGAGGTGGATTTCCCATACAAATAGGTGGTAAGTACAGTCACATGTTGTTATTATGACATTTAGATGATAATTTAGTCTATGTATGGTGGGAAACAACTTTCAAAGTCTATCATCCCATTGGACGGATGAAGTATTCACTTCACATATGTGGGAGTCAATGAGCTTCATATGGTGATGTTCAATGAAGAAGGTAAACACAAAGCCACACCTTCCAATATGGAAGTGATGACCTAATAGTTGCTCCTCATTTAGAATTTTGTGATTGAACTTGGACAACTTTGGCAAAGGTAGATTTTTTTTAGTTACTTTGTAAACAATAAGAAAAGAAACATTAATTAGTCACACATTCCCATAAAAATAATAATTGATAGCGACAACACTATCAGTTTCACAGAGTTCTCTTGGTCTAGCCTTATCACACTAACTGAAAATTCACTGGCATTGACCATATCCTATTTGGCCTATTGTTTATTGAGTGCATACTAATGAATGACATGGTTAAAAGCTCAATGTTGAATTAAATACACTCAAGAAAGATATGAGACAAAGGAAATGGTTGTATGAAAGAAAATTTAAGTAGCTTATAAACATTAATATGTCTACCGTCCAAAAAGAATCACGCGATTCACAAAAAATTAATTCATCATATGTTTCATTTGTGCTGACTTGTACCCTACTATTGAAAAAAATAGAACAACGATGTATACAAAGAATTCCTCTTACATACCTATTATATACTATGCACGAAAATGGGACATAGACACTTTGAATGTCAGTGATGGGGGTATGTCATGAGAGATTGTCCATTTTAAGAAGTAAATTTACACAAACCGCCATTAATTTTAGACCTAAAATATAAAAAATGAACATTACACATCATACACAACCTTTTATATACAAGCATGCATATTGAGGTGAGACATTACCTTTCCACAATTTCCAAAATAAATTTTTGAATCAATACTCAATCCTTGATTTGATGGGTGAGTGATTGAATCATGGATTTTAGAATAGAACCATGAGATTTTTACATGTAAAGAGGAAAAAATACTATCATAATAAATATTGCCTCATTAATAAGAATGGGATGTCTAGAGCCCCATCAACAATCTTCAAGTATACTGAACAGTCCCTACATTTTGGTGATATAGTGGAAAATTCCCCCCTCTTTGCCTTACCACACAATTCAACTATAGACAAGGAATGGAGTGATATAATAACATGGTCTGGAATGACAAAAACATATCCCATATAAAAATAAGAACTCATGACAATTTCCCTTTCCTCAAGACCAAAGTCTTCACTCTCTTCATTAGCTAAGCCTACCTCATCAAACCTTCAACTCAATTTTTCTTTCACCAAGACTTGTCGAGCTATGTATGACCTTATTTGAGAAAACTTTCACATAGAGTGTGGTTGGAAAGATGAATATTGATATTCTACTTACATCTATGTGAGTCACCAAAGCCCTGTCATCCCATATCATACACATCACTTTTGCAAAAGGGTCTAAGGACATCCATTACCAATCTTTTAATGTCACCAAGAGTTCAGGTCACCTTTTAGTGGGTACGTCTATGACTAGAACTAAGGTGTTGCTGAGAAACAAATTATCTACACCCTTCATGGTTCAAATTTCATTAATCACCTTTTTGAACTCACCATTGCAAGTTTTATCTTGTGGTAAATTGCAAAATTGATCCCTAAGAAGGGTGCCTTAATGTCTCATGAAGGTGGTATAGGTTGGATGGATATCATTGACCATCTACCACCACACTTATGGAACATATATGTATTCCAAGACATAACCTCCACCTTGGGTGCACATCTCTTTTTCTACACATGGATACATTACAACTAACAAACTGTAACATCCCTGACCTGGGTTATGAATTAACCCTAGGTGTTTTGCCTAAATATGTAATTAAGTTCCTAAGGAACATACATTTTCAATTCTGACCTTTTTAAAACAATGATTGTAGTATTGTTTGTTAATACAGGGACCAATGTGCAAATTACCCAATTAGAGGGGTTAACTTGCAAATTACACAGGTTAAGATGTTCCTCTAACAAATAGACATCATATGAATGAATATGATGAGGTATGATGGATTTACCAAGTTTGGGCACCAAGGTGCAGCTTGTGGAGCAATCCTTGTGCTTAAAACCCTAATTTTGGTGTAAAGTGCAATTTACCCAAAATGAGGGGTGCAAATTGTGATATACACTTTCTATAAAATCTTTTATGACTTTTTACATCATTTAAAGTTATAATAATGAAGGAGGCACTTCATTTGAATAATCATATTATAAGAAATACCTTTGTAATTAAACCACCAAAGTTGTAAGTAAAGGAGACCCTTATATGTATATGTGCACCATAGTGACAAGTTGACCTTCCTTGCCTTTAGTCCTTGGTCTTAGAAGAAGTATTACCTTAGATATGAAAAGGAGGGACGTGCCTAAAAGAAAGGAAGGAATTAGTTGTGAAAAGGAGGAGTAAGTTGTCCTTATGATGAAAATAACCTCAAAGTATATATGATCCTTTCCTTTGCAACCAAAGGCAACATTTCCTTTCTTCCCTTCTTATTCCCTTGCTTAGACCGACTTAGAACAGAGCTCAGGAGTAGAGGAAGACGACCAAGTTCATCTAGGTGAGCTTTTATCATCATCTTGCTCGAATTCATGGAGGAAACCAGGTTACAAGGTTGGTTTCATGGTTATCTTACTTAGTTTTCTCTTCCTAGCCGATCCTTCCCAACTTTTCCTTGAAGAAAAAACCTTGGATGACCTGTGGAGCTCAAGCCACCATTAAAGTTTCGAATCTTGGAAGCTTGTAGTTCTAGGAACAACGTTTGAGGCTGGTTTTATAACTCTAAACTCCTAGCTTTATTATGCATATCTTTGTTCTTACTTTTTGTGCTTAGTTCTTCTTCTACCTCCCTTCTTCCTTGCACTTTTGCAAGCAAAACGGTGGTGTAACCGACCTGAACAGAGGTTGAGGATGATGGGCATGGATTCCTAGGTAACTTTATCAAATGACCTTGGACCCTTTTGGTCCAAACGGTTGCAACCCGTTTAAGGTCAAACGGTTTCAACCCGTTTGATCTCAAACGATCTTGCAAGATCGTTTGGATCAAAACGGTCTCAAGACCATTTGATAGGGTTGACCAAGGGACGACCGTTTGAGGGTCTGTTCATAATATATTGAATTTCATTTCTACAAATAATTATAATCTAATTCCTAACCAATTGAGAGTTGAAAGCACTTCTTTACCCTAACCCTAATCGGGTTGAAATTGCAGGTTTCAAGTATAGATCTTGTTGAGTTTTGGGTTGAAGGACCCAAACGGGTTCAAAACCATTTGGGGGTTCATCCAAACGGTCTCACACTCGTTTAGTGACACACCAAGACCGTTTGGAGGTCTAGGGTTAAGGAAATTTGATGGTTTGAGGGTCCAATTTCAATAGGTTGATGAATTGATAAAAATGCTGATTTTTGATCTATTTAGGGTTTAACCCTTATCCAACCGACTTGGTTTTTTGTAAAACCTTGGTCAAACGGTCTCAAGACCATTTGGAGGTCACCCAAACGATCTCAAGACCGTTTGGGCCAAGTTTGGGCCAATTGGAGGTCAATTGATAGGTTCAACCTTGATTTGATGTCACATTGTGGAACATTGATGATTATCGGATTGAAACCCTAATTGAGATAGACTTAACCCTAATTGGCTTTCAATTGAAGGTCAATTTGGTATCCAATTGGTTAAGGTTAATCCTAATTGACTCAATTTGTAAGTGGGTTCACACTCGTTTGAGCTCAAGTGGGTTCACACTCGTTTGAGCTCAAGTGGGTTCACACTCGTTTGAGCTCAAGTGGGTTCACAGTCGTTTAAGCTCAAGTGGGTTCACACTCATTTAAGCTCAAGTGGGTTCACACTCGTTTGAGATCAAGTGGGTTCACACTCGTTTGAGCTCAAGTGGGTTCACACTCGTTTAAGGTTAAATGGGTTCACACCCGTTTAAGGTCAAATGGGTTCACACCCGTTTAAGGTCAAATGGGTTCACACTCGTTTAAGGTCAAGTGGGTCCACACTCGTTTAAGGCTCAAATGGGTTCAAGGTCATTTGAGATTAAACGAGTTCAAGGTCGTTTAAAACCTAAATGGGTTGAAGGTTGAAGGTTAAACCCTAAACCAATTGGAGATTTTCAAGGTTATTTATACTTAATCACTTGAAGGTGTAAATGGTTCAATGATGATCTAATCTAAAATATAATGGTAACTTAATACATTAAGGGACTAAATGACTAATGAATTGACCCATGATGATCAATGGGTAAATTACCAAAATGCCCTTGAGGGGTTAATTTGAGTGATACCTTGTTCTAATCAAACCCTAATCACTTGATAGTGATGATTTGGTTTATGTTAATCAATGAGGACTTAAACCAACCCTATCTAGAGTGATATAATCACCATCTATTAGTAAGGAGAGAGAGAAAGTACCATTTATGGTTAAAACTCAAATAAAGTACCTTCAATGTATATGAATATGCAGGATTAGGGCATGATCCACTTATGAGAGATCATGAAAACCCTAATTAAGATGATTGATGAGTCTTAACCTAATTTGAAAGCATCAATGATGATGTTTCTCATTCATGATGATACTATGAGTTCATTTTGCTATGATGTGAATAGTAAACCCTAATTTTAGGGTAATCATGAGTAATGTGAATAGTAAACCCTAGTTCATAGTAATATGTTGAAATGAACAATAAACTCTAAACTCATGTTATTCCTTTAAGAATGAATTGTATGATCAAGATATGAGATGAGGAACCATTATTCCTAATCAAAATGAAAGGGTTGAATAACCCTAAATGATATAAACAAGGGAATCTTACCCTTTGTAAGGACATAAAAATAGAACCTTGAATTGAAAGGTTAATTCTGTCTTATTGACTACTAATCTGACTATGAATTGTTGATTATTATCAATTGATTTAATCATGCAGATTCTTATAAGAAAATAATCATATCCAGGTAAAGATCATGACATCATATCCATTGAAAGTATGTCAATAGCTTATGAACCGAAATAACTATGTTGCCTAAATGCAAGTGGCATCATATGAAACTGATATGCCTTGAGGGCCATGAATGACATCAAGGTCATGCTAATAGATGACTTGATGCTGACATGTCACTTGATAGCAAGTGTTATGATGATATAAGGGTGTAAGTAACCATGTTCCTGAATCATAGTGATAAGATGATTAAGAATTGATATCCATCTGATAACTGATATGAGTAATACCTGTTACATTTAGTATTCTTCTGTTATAGCCATGTTTAGTACTTGAATGTTTGAGAACATGTATGATGTTAAAAGAATAATGAAATGTACCTAATAACCAAGTATAATCATATCATGTAGAGCCATGATCATATATCCATCATTGTCAGAGACCAAATGATGGTGAAACAGGTTTTCCTAAGGGGACTCCTGGATCACATACTCTTGAGTATGTGGGGGAAATGGATGTGTAAATCCTTACATCCTAGTGTAGGAATTGATGTAGATTTATCATAATCCATCAACCCTTCACTACAAATCCAAATGGTGATATGTACCACAAATCTCCCAAAGAAGACACAAACACCGCATCGGTGAGAGATAAACAAGAAATCTTCCGATGACGAAGAGAGTACAAAACGCCACTGTAACTCTAAAATAGCGAAGGACCAGATTACCCTGGTAAGCTATAACAACAGAGACACAAAGTGTCCTGCAAGCAATCCTCTAACTGACTGAGGAAGATGAGGTCTTAAGAATCCGACTCTTTTAATGACCTATGTATGATACTGATGCAACTTACTAGTGATCGGTTGGAGTATGAGCGGTATACCTCATCTCCACAGGACATAATGATGTTTGTAAAACATAATCAACCGCGTAGCATAACTGCTTAGGTTGAACTACGAGGAACATTGATTGATATTACATTGCTTGCATTTAATATCCGTTCAAGTATTAGCATACATGTTCTTCATATTCCTTAATAAAGATGAGTAATTGTTATCAAGCCTGCTGTGAATAATCTAAAGTTACCTGCTCATGATATTCCTTTGATTGCTTTTAACAAAGTTTCTAGCGGAGAGTTATAACTCTCGCTGGGACAATTATTTAAAATTGTCTCACGCCATAGATTTCTACCTTTAGGTGGACGTCGAGGTCGAAGGAACCGATCTGCAGGTGGACAGCAG
This sequence comes from Alisma plantago-aquatica, assembly GCA_963693085.1. Lineage (NCBI taxonomy): Eukaryota > Viridiplantae > Streptophyta > Magnoliopsida > Alismatales > Alismataceae > Alisma > Alisma plantago-aquatica. Next base: position 323,412,163 of record OY856415.1, read on the forward strand.
CAGCAGCGGCAAAACTAGGAGCATCAGTGATTTCAGGTGGAAACATTGTGCTATCTAGTCTTGTAGATAGAATAGTCTTATGTCGTCTCTGTACACTCATGTCCTAGGAGTTTGTTGATCTGAGAATTTTGAAGTCTTGAGATTTTGTATCATGATGTATATAATCACTCGAGAAGTGATTTATCAGAGATGTAAACAGTTCATCTTACTTTTATGAAAGGAGTTTCAAGTTTTCGAGATCTCATTTTCGAAAGGTTTTAATTTATCGTGATTTTTCGTATTCCACTGTTAATCGAACCGCTTCCGCTACATTTATCTTGTGTTTTAGAGATCAGATCCCACAATTAGTGGTATCAGAGCTCTAGGTTCACTGAGTCTACAGAGACATAGGACTTAGAATGTCAAGTCTATCCTTAGTAATTGTTTCTTATCTAATAGAGTCTTCTGCTCCTCAGGAGAAGAAGATAATTAAGGATTTCTGGACCACAGGAGGAGTACGAGGTAGAAAGTAGTGTTGCTGCACCTCGAGAAGGTGCAAGGAACCTAGAAATAGAGAAACCTGTACCTGAGCCACCTATGGAGCCACCTCAGTTTGACCCAGTTGACATGGGAAACCCAGTTGTTCAGACCATGTTTGGGCAGTTTATGACTGCCATGACACACATAACATATAGGATGCCTATGCCTGCACCTAGAGCACCTACCCAACCTGAAGGACAAGGTATCAGTAAGATGTTCCAGTGACTTCGACGAGTCGGAGAGACCGAATACTTTGGAACAGCTGATCCGGCAGATGCCGACCTCTGGTTAACTGAGTTGGAGAAAGCTTTCAGAATCCTCAACATCCCCGAAGGTGAGAAGATTAGACATGTTGTCTATCTTCTCAAAGGCAGTGCTGGTCACTGGTGGACCATGGAAGAGCAGAAGAGGCCTGGAATAGAGATCTCGTGGGAAGACTTTCGTCGGGAATTTGTCCACAGATATTTTCCAAAGACCTTCCTGGATGAGAAGATCTCTCAGTTTGAGAGACTGAGGTAGGGTATGATGAACATTAGCGAGTATGAGGCTAAGTTCATGGAGTTGTTGCGATTCTGTCCGCATATGGCTACCACAGATGAAGAAAGGATTAGGAGGTTTGAGAAGGGTTTGAATGCCGACATGACAACTCCCGTGTCTGCACTAGAAAACCGGGAGATATTCTCTACCTTCGTTGAGTCAGTCCGAAGGATAGAGAGATTTGTAGTCGAGAAAAGACAAACCCAAAAGAGATATCCACAGTTCCAGGGATCTTCATCTAGAGACTTTAAGAAGCCTAGATTCTCTGCACCTCCACCTCCACCACCCAGATCTAGTTCTCAGACTCAGTGGTCCCCATGTAGAGGTAGAGGACGAGGTTTACCGCCACAAGCGACTCGCAGTTCATCATCAATGTCAGTCACAGGACCACCAAGACCCCAACAACTGGAAAGAAGTTGTTATAATTGTGGAAAGGTGGGACATCTGGTGAAGGACTATAGGTCTAGGCCTGTCAGTATGACACAGCCTCAGAGGCAGAATCAACAAGGACCACAGACAAGGCAGTCTCAAGGAGCAACTAGAGGACGTGGGCAAGCGTCTCAGGCTGGATGGTCAGCACCAACTCAACCTCAGGTGACAGCGAGGTTCTATGCTATGAACCCACCAGAAGCAGTGGTCAACCCATGGGTTGTGGAAGGTCAGATGGAACTTTTATATTCTGGTATGTCTAAATCCTATGTTGCATCTGTTTTGATTGACCCGGGTGCTACACACTCTTTTATCACTCGAAGAGTGATTTGTAACTGCAATATGACAGTTAGTCATAGGGCAGACAGCTTGTTGCTTGAGACTCCGTTGAGAGGTTTTGCTGTTTTGTAAGAGGTATGCTCTCCCTGCATTCTCTTCTTTTTTTATCATCACATTCAAGTGGATCTTATACCACTTGATATGCAAGGATTTGATATAATCCTTGGGATGGATACCTTGGAAAGGTATAGAATTGTCTTGGGTTGTGAATCCAAGCAGGTTGTGTTTGCTGATGAGAGCAACACATGGATCTTTCAAGGAGAGAGAAAGATTCTACCCACCTGTCTTGTGTCTGCTATGGTTGCTGATAAGCTGATGAGGCAAGGATGTTATGCATTCTTGGACCATGTGATAGATACCACCATGAAAAGTCCTAACCTTGCTGAAGTTCCTATAGTCAGGGAATTTGAAGATGTATTTCCTGAAGAACTTCCAGGTATGCCACCGCCTCGGGAAATTGATTTTGAGATCAATTTGATCCCAGATACCCAACCTATACCCCAGACACCGTATAGGATGGCGCCTGCTGAGATGGCAGAACTCAAGAAGCAGCTTCAAGAGTTGCTTGAGAAGGGTTTCATCCGACCAAGCACTTCACCTTGGGGTGCTCCGGTCCTTTTCGTTAAAAAGAAAGATGGATCAATGCGGTTGTGCATTGATTACAGGCAATTAAATAAAGTAACAATAAAGAATAAGTACCCTCTGCCGAGGATTGATGATCTCTTTGACCAGTTGCGTGGTGCAACCGTCTTCTCAAAGATAGATTTGAGGTCTGGATATCATCAACTTCATATTAAGGACAGTGACATACCCAAGTCTACTTTCAGAACAAGGTATGGTTACTATGAGTTCACAGTTATGTCATTTGGACTAACTAATGCACCGGCTGCATTTATGGAACTCATGAATAGAATCTTCCGACCTTTCCTCGATCACTGTGTTGTTGTCTTTATAGATGACATTCTGATCTATAGTAGAGATGCTCAGCAACATGAACAACATCTTTGTCAGGCTCTAACTTTGCTAAGACAACATGAGTTATACGCTAAGTTTAGCAAGTGTGAGTTCTGGTTGCCGGAGGTATCTTTTCTTGGACATGTGGTATCTGCTACGGGAATTCGTGTTGACCCTGAAAAGGTAGAATCTGTTCTACAATGGGAACAACCGAAGACACCGACAGAGATTCGTAGTTTCTTAGGGCTGGCTGGCTATTATCGAAGGTTCATTAAGAACTTCAGTTCTATAGCCCTACCCTTGACTAAGTTAACCCGGAAAGAAGTTCCTTTTGACTGGAGCGATAAGTGCCAGCAATCTTTTCAGCTACTAAAGGAGAGGTTGACAAGTGCACCTGTACTTGTGCTACCTGAGCAAGGCAAAGTATACATAGTTTTCTGTGATGCCTCCAAGAATGGACTCGGATGTGTGCTGATGTAGGATAAGCATGTGATTTCTTTTGCTTCTCGACAACTTAAGAAACACGAGGAGAATTATCTGACACATGATTTAGAGTTAGCTGTTGTGGTTCATGCTTTGAAAATCTGGAGACACTATCTATATGGAGAAACATTCCAGGTTTTCACTGATCATAAGAGTCTTAAGTATATCTTCTCTCAGCATGACCTTAACATGAGGCAACGTCGCTGGATGGAGTTAATCAAGGATTATGATTGTACGATAGATTACCATCCAGGGAAGGCCAATGTAGTTGCAGATGCCTTGAGTAGGAAATCAGCAACCTCATCCTCTGATAGGGCACAATTAAACTCTTTAGTATGCCCTAGGAGAGATATGCTTATCTCCTTAAGGAAAGACAATGTACAGATGAAGATGTCATGGATTGTCGGGTTGTTGGCTGAGATGCATATCAAACCCACCCTAAGAGAGCAGATTAAGGAGGCACATCAAGTTGATGTTGCAGTTCAGCAGATCAGATATGAGTATGGTGATGAGAGGCGAGAAGGTTTTCATGAATCAGATGATCAAGTGGCATGCTATCATGGGAGGATGATAGTGCCAGATGTGGATAACCTGAGGAAGTTAGTCCTGGAGGAAGCTCATTCTTATATGTATGCTATGCATCCAGGGAGCACCAAGATGTATCAAAACTTGAAAGATATGTATTGGTGGCCTGGGATGAAGAAGGATGTAGCTGAGTTTGTTCTGAGGTGTCTGGTGTGTCAACAAGTTAAAGTTGAACACCAGAAGCCTGCAGGAACAATGCAACCTTTACCCATACCACAGTGGAAGTGGGATCATGTAACCATGGACTTTGTTGTTGGCCTACCTAGAACAAACAAAGGACATGATTCCATTTGGGTAATTGTTGATAGGTTGACTAAGACAGCACATTTCTTACCTGTCAAAACAACCTATTATGCTGAAAGGTTATCCCAGTTATACGTTCAAGAGATAGTGCGTTTGCACGGAGTTCCTATCACCATAGTTTCTGACAGAGGTCCTCCGTTCACAAGACGTTTTTGGGAACAGCTACATAGGGCACTAGGCACCCAGTTAAGGTTTAGTACAACCTTTCATCCACAGATTGATGGATAGTCAGAAAGGACTATACAGACCTTGGAAGATCTGTTGAGAGCATGTGTTCTCCAGTTCACAGGAAGTTGGGATTTGCACCTAAGCTTGATAGAGTTTGCCTATAACAATAGCTATCAACATAGTATTGATATGGCACCTTATGAAGCCTTGTATGGCAGACGTTGTAGATCACCCTTATGCTGGTATGAGACTGGTGAACATCAGTTGTTAGGTCCTGATCTTGTGCAGCAAACTACGGAGAAGATTAAAGTAATACAACAACAGATTAAGACTGCACATGATAGGCAGAAATCTTATGCTGACAAGCGTCGTAGACCGTTGGAGTTCCAGGTTGGAGACAGAGTGTATCTCAAGGTCTCGCCTTGGAAAGGAGTTATTCGCTTTGGAAGGAAAGGGAAGTTAGCTCCTAGATTTATGGGGCCTTATCCAATCATTGAATGGGTTGGAAAGGTAGCCTATAGACTAGAGTTACCACCAGAATTACAAAAACTACACCCTGTGTTTCACATTTCTATGTTAAGGAAATGTCATCCCGATACCGAGTCAGTTCTACAACCTATAGAAGTAGAATTGAATGAAGATATAACTTATGAGGAAGGACCAGTGTCAATCCTTGATAGCAGAATTAAAAAGCTAAAGAAGAAAAATATAAGTCATGTAAAAGTCCTCTGGAATCACCGTGGTGTTGAAGAAGCCACTTGGGAACTAGAGGAAGAGATGAGAAGGAAATACCCTGCTCTTTTCTCTTAATATGTTTTATCGATTTCGGGGACGAAATCCTTGTAAGGGGTGGATAATTTGTAACATCCCTGACCTGGGTTATGAATTAACCCTAGGTGTTTTGTCTAAATATGTAATTAAGTTCCTAAGGAACATACATTTTCAATTCTGACCTTTTTAAAACAATGATTGTAGTATTGTTTGGTAATACAGGGACCAATGTGCAAATTACCCAATTAGAGGGGTTAACTTGCAAATTACACAGGTTAAGATGTTCCTATAACAAAGAGACATCATATGAATGAATATGATGAGGTATGATGTATTTCCCAAGTTTGGGCACCAAGGTGCAGCTTGTGGAGCACTCCTTGTGCTTAAAACCCTAATTTTGGTGTAAAGTGCAATTTACCCAAAATGAGGGGTGCAACTTGTGATATACACTTTCTAGAAAATCTTTTATGACTTTTGACATCATTTAAAGTTATAATAATGAAGGAGGCACTTCATTTGAATAATCATATTATAAGAAATACCTTTGTAATTAAACCACTAAAGTTGTAAGTAAAGGAGACCCTTATATGTATATGTGCACCATAGTGACAAGTTGACCTTCCTTGACTTTAGTCCTTGGTCTTAGAAGAAGTTTTACCTTATATATGAAAAGGAGGGACGTGCCTAAAAGAAAGGAAGGACTTAGTTGTGAAAAGGAGGAGTAAGTTGTCCTTATGATGAAAATAACCTCAAAGTATATATGATCCTTTCCTTTGCAACCAAAGGCAACGTTTCCTTTCTTCCCTTCTTATTCCCTTGCTTAGACCGACTTAGGACAGAGCTCAGGAGTAGAGGAAGACGACCAAGTTCATCTAGGTGAGCTTTTATCATCATCTTGCTTGAATTCATGGAGGAAACCAGGTTATAAGGTTGGTTTCATGGTTATCTTACTTAGTTTTCTCTTCCTAGCCGATCCTTCCCAACTTTTCCTTGAAGAAACAAACTTGGATGACCTGTGGAGCTCAAGACACCATTAAAGTTTCGAATCTTGGAAGCTTGGAGTTCTAGGAACAACGTTTGAGGTGGGTTTTATAACTCTAAACTCCTAGCTTTATTATGCATATCTTTGTTCTTACTTTTTGTGCTTAGTTCTTCTTCTACCTCCCTTCTTCCTTGCACTTTTGCAAGCAAAAGGGTGGTGTAACCGACCTGAACAGAGGTTGAGGATGATGGGCGTGGATTCCTAGGTAAATTTATCAAACGACCTTGGACCCTTTTGGTCCAAACGGTTGCAACCCGTTTAAGGTCAAACGGTTTCAACCCGTTTGATCTCAAACGATCTTGCAAGATCGTTTGGATAAAAATGGTCTCAAGACCGTTTGATAGGGTTGACCAAGGGACGACCATTTGAGGGTCTGTTTATAATATATTGAATTTCATTTCTATAAAGAATTATAATCTAATTCCTAACCAATTGAGAGTTGAAGGCACTTCAACACCCTAACCCTAATCAGGTTGAAATTGCTGATTTCAAATATAGATCTTGTTGAGTTTTGGGTTGAAGGACCCAAACGGGTTCAAAACCGTTTGGGGGTTCATCCAAACGGTCTCACACTCATTTAGTGACACCCCAAGACCGTTTGGAGGTCTAGGGTTTAGGAAATTTGATGGTTTGAGGGTCCAATTTCAATAGGTTGATGAATTGATAAAAATGCTGATTTTAGATCTATTTAGGGTTTAACCCTTATCCAACCGACTTGGTTTTTGGTCAAACCTTGGGCAAACGGTCTCAAGACCGTTTGGAGGTCACCCAAACGATCTCAAGACCGTTTGGTCCAAGTTTGGGCCCAATTGGAGGTCAATTGATAGGTTCAACCTTGATTTGATTTCACATTGTGGAACATTGATGATTATCCGATTGAAACCCTAATTGAGATAGACTTAACCCTAATTGGCTTTCAATTTAAGGTCAATTTGGTATCCAATTGGTTAAGGTTAATCCTAATTGACTCAATTTGTAAGTGGGTTCACACTCGTTTGAGTTCAAGTGGGTTCACACTCGTTTGAGCTCAAGTGGGTTCACACTCGTTTGAGCTCAAGTGGGTTCACACTCGTTTAAGCTCAAGTGGGTTCACACTCGTTTAAGCTCAAGTGGGTTCACACTCGTTTAAGCTCAAGTGGGTTCACACTCGTTTGAGGTCAAGTGGGTTCACACTCGTTTGAGCTCAAGTGGGTTCACACTCGTTTGAGCTCAAGTGGGTTCACACTCGTTTAAGGTTAAATGGGTTCACACCCGTTTAAGGTCAAATGGGTTCACACCCGTTTAAGGTCAAATGGGTTCACACTCGTTTAAGGTCAAGTGGGTCCACACTCGTTTAAGGCTCAAATGGGTTCAAGGTCGTTTGAGATTAAATGAGTTCAAGGTCGTTTAAAACCTAAATGGGTTGAAGGTTGAAGGTTAAACCCTAAACCAATTGGAGATTTTCAAGGTTATTTATACTTAATCACTTGAAGGTGTAAATGGTTCAATGATGAGCTAATCTAAACTCTAATGGTAACTTAAGACATTAAGGGACTAAATGACTAATGAATTGACCCATGATGATCAATGGGTAAATTACCAAAATGCCCTTGAGGGGTTAATTTGAGTGATACCTTGTTCTAATCAAACCCTAATCACTTGATAGTGATGATTTGGTTTATGTTAATCAATGAGGACTTAAACCAACCCTATCTAGAGTGATATAATCACCATCTATTAGTAAGGAGAGAGAGAAAGTACCATTTATGGTTAAAACTTAAATAAAGTACCTTCAATGTATATGAATATGCAGGATTAGGGCATGATCCACTTATGAGAGATCATGAAAACCCTAATTAAGATGATTGATGAGTCTTAACCTAATTTGAAAGCATCAATGATGATGTTTCTCATTCATGATGATACTATGAGTTCATTTTGCTATGATGTGAATAGTAAACCCTAATTTTAGGGTAATCATGAGTAATGTGAATAGTAAACCCTAGTTCATAGTAATATGTTGAAATGAACAATAAACTCTAAACTCATGTTATTCCTTTAAGCATGAATTGTATGATCAAGATATGAGATGAGGAACCATTATTCCTAATCATAATGAAAGGGTTGAATAACCCTAAATGATAAAAACAAGGGAATCTTACCCTTTGTAAGGACATAAAAATATAACCTTGAATTGAAAGGTTAATTCTGTCTTATTGACTACTAATCTGACTATGAATTGTTGATTATTATCAATTGATTTAATCATGCAGATTCTTATAAGAAAATAATCATATCCAGGTAAGGATCATGACATCATATCCATTGAAAGTATGTCAATAGCTTATGAACCAAAATAACTATGTTGCCTAGATGCAAGTGGCATCGTATGAAACTGATATGCCTTGAGGGCCATGAATGACATCAAGGTCATGCTAATAGATGACTTGATGCTGACATGTCACTTGATAGCAAGTGTTATGATGATATAAGGGTGTAAGTAACCATGTTCCTGAATCATAGTGATAAGATGATTAAGAATTGATATCCATCTGATAACTGATATGAGTAATACATGTTACATTTAGTATTCTTCTGTTATAGCCATGTTTAGTACATGAATGTTTGAGAACATGTATGATGTTAAAAGAATAATGAAATGTACCTAATAACCAAGTATAATCATATCATGTAGAGCCCTGATCATAGATCCATCATTGTCAGAGACCAAATGATGGTGAAACAGGTTTTCCTAAGGGGACTCCTGGATCACATACTCTTGAGTATGTGGGGGAAATGGATGTGTAAATCCTTACATCCTAGTGTAGGAATTGATGTAGATTTATCATAATCCATCAACCCTTCACTACAAATCCAAATGGTGAGATGTACCACAAATCTCCCAAAGAAGACATAAACACCGCATCGGTGAGAGATAAACAAGAAATCTTCCGATGATGAAGAGAGTACAGAACGCAACTGTAACTCTAAAATAGCGAAGGACCAGATTACCCTGGTAAGCTATAACGGCAGAGACACAAAGTGTCCTGCAAGCAATCCTCTAACTGACTGAGGAAGATGAGGTCTTAAGAATCCAACTCTTTTAATGACCTATGTATGATACTGATGCAACTTACTAGTGATCGGTTGGAGTATTAGCGGTATACCTCATCTCCACAGGGCATAATGATGTTTGTAAAACATAATCAACCGCGTAGCATAACTGCTTAGGTTGAACTACGAGGAACATTGATTGATATTACATTGCTTGCATTTAATATCCGTTCAAGTATTAGCATACATGTTCTTCATATTCCTTAATAAAGATGAGTAATTGTTATCAAGCCTGCTGTGAATAATCTAAAGTTACCTGCTCATGATATTCCTTTGATTACTTTTAACAAAGTTTCTGGCGGAGAGTCATAACTCTCGTTGGGACAATTATTTAAAATTGTCTCACCCCGTAGATTTCTACCTTTAGGTGGACGTCGAGGTCGAAGGAACCGATCTGCAGGTGGACAGTAGCAGCAGCGGCAAAACCAGGAGCAGCAGTGATTTCAGGTGGAAACATTATGCTATCTAGTCTTGTAGATAGAATAGTCTTATGTCGTCTCTATACACTCAGGTCCTAGGAGTTTGTTGATCTGAAAATTTTGAAGTCTTGAGATTTTGTATCATGATGTATATAATCACTCGAGAAGTGATTTATCAGAGATGTAAACAGTTCATCTTACTTTTATGAAAGGAGTTTCAAGTTTTCGAGATCTCGTTTTCGAAAGGTTTTAATTTATCATGATTTTTCATATTCCGCTGTTAATCAAACCGCTTCCGCTACGTTTATCTTGTGTTTTAGAGATCAGATCCCACACAAACTATATCAAATCTTTTTATAAGATTTTGATTGCCCATTTTATAATATGTTCAACAAAGTCAGAGTGAGTAGTGGTCAACACATCTATATCATATACATCATGTTGAAAAACTCTATATATCATGACTACTACCTTGGATGACCCACATGAGTACCATATGTTTTGTTCTATTCCCTGAGAATATCAGTAGAAGAAATATGACCCCTCTCTAGATTTATTAAAAATGATGATTTGTTGCATCCTCGATTGAGCTTATTCTACAATATAAGGGCCATGTGTGGGTTCCATAGATTTCGTCTCAATATTGTTAGAATACATGTTTGCTTTGTTAGCAAAGACACCAACTCCTGTATCTCAGGCACCATCCTGAATAGGACAATTAAAACTCACAACACAATAAAATGTTCACAAAAGACCTTGCTTCAAAATCCACTTTATTTGAGGAGGCAAGTCTAAATTTTTTATTTCTAAACAATGCCATTAGACAAGTAGACATAGGGCTTTGGGAGACTCTAGATGCTAAGACCAATATGTATGATGAGGCACATGATGATATTGTATGAATCTCATGAATGAAAACAAGCCAAATAAAATTTTCTTTAGAATCCTTTGAGCAAGATTTATTTGATGCAACAATATCGGATTAGGGTTTACAAGTTTATACCTCATCATGGGATAGGTTCCAACAATTAAACTTGTAGTGTGGTCTATATTTGGACCCTTAATCTGTGTATCTTTTTTAATTTTTTAGATCAGCAATCAGAACTCATTTCTGGTGTGTCTAGTACTCTGAAAATTGTCATGGGATGCGTGCAAAAATCTAAATTTCTTTTATGGTTCATTGCGGCAATCTGTTGTTGAGTCTTAGTGGCAGATCATTAGATTCTGCCAGCAAATGGCATAGATCCTAATCTCACAAAGGTGGTTCTCTTGACCCCAGATCTGATCCCTTCTAGCGGATTGCAATTTTGTGCCATGAACACATGTTGTGAAATGTGTCATTCCATCCTAGAGATCTTCTCCTCGATTCGCATGTCGCCGTTGAAGATCTTCATTCAAAACAAATTGTTGTCTTCAGAGCATCCAAGCAAGCGTTTAAATATGGTCTAGAGTTTCTAGCCTCCCCCTCTTCCTCTTTCTTTCTCTAAGTTTCTCTTAGGGTTTCTCAAACCTTGGAAGCAATAATGACAATATAGGAGTGCGGGCCTTAACAACCTCCTCTCATATAATATATAGAGGCACAGAGAGGTTGGGGTTTCTAAAACCCTATTTTTCCAGGTTGTGGACTCCCTTGTAGAATAAGGGACCCACTATGCACTGGATCTCACAGAATGCACCATTCTACGAGTCTTAGGGTCATGCAGACTCACTTCTTTCCTTGATGAGTAGTTCCTTGACTTATGGAAACTAACTTTCAAAGTTTAGAATCATGCTTATTTGTGGGTCCTCTAAACTTAGTTTCAGGTCCATGGATTCATGGTAACAATTACAATAAGGTCTAATTCAACTTTTCTTTAGGCTATCTCTATGTGTGTGACCCTGTAGGCACCATACTAAATTAGAAATGAATTTACTAATTAATATTATGATACATAAGCAATAAGCGGTGTCTAGCCACACATCATTGCTACCCAAGTAGTAGGATTAGTCAGATAAGACTAAGACATCTGTGACAAGTGTTACCATGTTGTATAATCCTTTTGTCACAGATATCCAATTTGAACAAGAGGCATGGAAACACCATTCTCATTATGTTCAATATTATTTCCTTAGTCTCCAAGTAGACTATCAAGATATATATGAGCTTAGTATCATATATTGTCTTGCATGAGCATGGTCGTGCATTCTCTAGTCTCACTTATAAAGAGTCTTTGGATGTCACTCTCATTATTATGAGAGAGTCAAATTCCTTCTACATCACTCACAATGTGTAACATGATTCTCATCACTCCCAATCACTACATTTATGTAAACCTTCTTCAAGATCACATTGGGCAATGTCAAATCATGATGATTGTTACATCACCATTATAGTGACTTTAGGTTGGAGGACCACAACATTATTGTCACATTTGAGAGTTGATTGTGACTATCATATAGTGGTACAATAATCACTTTAAAGGTGGGTATGTCCAGTACACTCATTCTCTAACAAGTATTTATGTGTCTGAATTGATATCCAATACCTATGGCCCATGACACACGGTCATCAATCACCACATATACTAACCTCATGTGCATTATTGCTTGCAATCCATAATAACCCTTGACTAGGGATCTTTATGAATATTGTACTTAGCATCCATTAGGATCTCATGTTAAGGTCATGTACTTGAAATCCCATGGATTTGAACCAATTATTCTAAGGACATATATATATCACATCAGTTAGTTGTGCAACAATAATTTATAGTTGCCTTTATCAATCAAATGAAAAGTACAAAATATCCTTATATCCATCATCTAATGATTGTCTTCTAGGGCATATACACCAACAACCTCCCACTTACACTAAAGCCAATCACTCATGTGTCGTATACTGAGCAATCTAACATCCATCATGCTTCTATTACGATAAATCCTTTTTCAATGGTTTTGTAGTATTTCTCTCTGTCGGTACCCTACTAATCTGCACATCCCATTTCTCAACAATCTCTTATTCGATACGGAAGTGCCAAAGAATATGCTTGGAAAGATGATGTTATCAGGGTTCTGTAGCTTGTGAAATAGTCCCATTGTTTTCACAATATAGTTCCAATGCATCAACTTTGCTGGAACAACTTCAAGTCACCCATGAACTTCTTCATCCATGCAACTTCCTTTGAAACATCTAATGTAGCAATATATTCAACTTCTCTTATAGATACAACTACCATCACTTTCTTAGAACCCATCAGACTGACAACACCATTATTAAGGTAAAACACATAATCAAATTGTGATTGATAATCATCTTTGTCATTTTGGAAGCTTGGTTCAGTGTAACTACTTATAATAAACTTTTCTCACTCCATATGTCAGGAGAGCATCCTTGATTCTTCTCAAGTACTTAAGGATTTTTTTCATTGCAGTCCAATAATCTTTGTCTAGGTATGTCAGGTATATAATCATCATGTTGCGGGCATATGAGACATATGGACATGTACATAACACTGCATACATTATAGATCTAGTTGCGGGGACATATGGAGTCTTACTCATGTTGCCCCTTTCTTCTAAAGATTTGGTACATTTGGCCTTATAAATACTCACCCTAGGAGATGTTGGTGAGTTCCCTTTCTTAGACTCTTGCATGTTGAATAATTTCAACACTTTGTTAATGTATGGACTTTGAATTATACCAAATAGCCTTCTAGATCTTTCTCCATTGATCTCTATACCTAGAATGTAGGTATCTTCTCCTAAGTCTTTCATCAAGAAACTAATTCCCAACCACTTCTTCACCTTTTGTAGTATTGGAAAATAATTTCCTATGAGTAGTATATCATCCACATATAGTATGAGGAATACCACAACACTCACTAACCTTCTTGTAAACACAAGGTTCATCTTCATTCTTCATGAATCCAAACTCTTTGATTGATCATCAAATCAAAGATTCCAGCTTTTGGATGCTTTTTTCAATCCATAAAGTGACCTTTGCAGCTTATGTACCTTTATAACACCTTTTGGAGATTCAAATCCCTTAGTTTGTGTCATATATAGATCCTAATGCAGATTCCCATTAAAGAATGCAATTATTACATCAATCTACCAGATGTCATAGTCATTATAGGTTGCAATTTCTAGCATGATCCTAATGGACTTGACCATCTCCACTAATTAGAAAGTTTCATCATAGTCAACACCTTTAACTTGTTTCAAATCTTGAGCCACTAGTCTCCCTTTGTAGGTCTAAATATTTCCACGCATGTCATTCTTCTTCTTGAAGACTCATTTGCTCCTAATGGGGTTTACCCCTTAATAAGGTTCCACTAAGATCCATACCTTGTTGGTATACATGGATTCCATTTTAGACATCCTGACCCCAAACCATGTACCAGATTTTGGCCCCTCTACGGCTTCCTTGTAGGTGGTTAACTCATCTTTATTAATGACCAACATCTCACCATCTCGATTCACACCAAATTGAAAATCTCTCTGGCTCATGGTGACTCCTATTGGATCTATGAGGTTTGTGTGTTTGCCAAGGGGGTGTCTATGCTACAACAACTTGTGGTTCCTCCTAATGTTACTCTTCAGGTTATTTGTCATTTTGTGTATCTCAAACTTCTTTGAATTCTATTTTCTTCACACTGGTATTTCTAGAGATGAACTCCTTCTCTATGAAGGTACCCATTCTAGAAACAAACACTTTGTTTTGAGAAGGAATATAGAAATAGTATCCTTTTGTTTCCCTAGGATACCCCACAAAATAACAATTGTCAGATATGGTTCCCAATTTCTTAGGAAATGGATGCTTCACATAAGCTTCTCAACCCTAAATATTTATAGAAGACATATTGGGATGCTTCCTAGTCCATACCTCATATGATGTCTTTGGAACCGACTTATAAGGAATGCGGTTACGTGTAAACAAACATGGCGATTTATAGAGCATGTTACCAAAAGGAATTAGGAAGTCCATCTTGGCTCATCATTAGCTACACCATGTATAACAATGTGTGATTCCTTCTCTCAAGAACACCATTATTTTGTGGTGTTCTTGGTAGAGTCAATTGGGATATAATGCCACACTCCTTAAGAAGATCCTCAAACTCTTGGCTCAAATATTTGCCACCTTGATCAAACCAAAGCATCTTAATTTTCTTACCAAGCTGGTTCTCTGCTTCATTCTTGAATGCCTTGACATTTTCAAAGGATTTTGGTTTGTGTTTCATGAGATACACATTTCCATATCTACTAAAATCATCAGTAAATGTAATTTAGTATTGATTCCCTCCTCTAGTTGTTGAACTAGAAGGACCACATACATCCATATATGTATGAGTTCTAAAAGTTCATGTGCTCTCTCATTATTCCAAATAAAAGGCACCTTTGGCATCTTCCCCAACAAACATATGTGCATGTCTTGAGATATTAAAAATTAAATGAATATAAGTATCAACACTTGTGGAGTATAGAAATATGCTTCTTGCTTATATGGACCTAGAAACAATGCCAGAGGTGTGTCATGTTTGAATCATATTTTTTAAGCCATTAGATATTTACTTTATAAACATGTGTCTCAAGATATAACAACAAAAGACCATAGACATTATATGACTACCATAAAAGATATCTTCCAAAATTAAAAATCAAACTTGATTCTTTATTAGGAATGAAAAATCATTCTTGTCCAAATAAGAAATGGAAATAATATGTCTACTTATAGAAGGTACATAAGAACAATTATGTAATTCTATCACAAACCATGAGGGCAGAGAATCACAGATAAACTATATGTTCCTACAGCCACAACAAAAACCTTTGCCCCATTAGTGACCCATAGCTCCACAACTCCCTTCTTAAGAGTCTACTTCTTTTAGATCCTACACATTATAAAATATGTGGATTCCACATCTGGTATCCAATACCCATGGTGAAGAAGTATATAAGTAATGTAGATACATGAGGTGGATATATCTATACCCTTTGACTTCTTAAATTTCTCTAGATAGACTTGAAAAATTTTCTTCCAATGTCTAGGTTTATGACAATGGCAATTTCCATTCTTGGCCATACCTCCCTTCACCTTCAAAGAAGAAGATCAGGACTTAGGCCTAGCAACTTTCTTAGCCTTTTTCTTGTCCTCGGTCCTCTCACTGTATTGACCATTACTACATATCCATTCTTGACATTCTTCATGTTTAGTTCAGCAATTCACAACACATTGAGTAGTTATGGCAATAAGTTAACCATTCATATTGAAGTTCATGACAAATTGATTACAATGTTCAAGCAATGATTGTAGAATCACATCCACACCCAAATCTTGGCCCATGGGGAAAGTCAATATCTCTAGGTTCTTGACATACATAATCATTTTGAGTACAAGAGGAACAAATCAATCTCTCCCTGTCATCTTGCTCTAAAATAATGCCTTTGATACATCATACCTCTCTTCTCTAGCTTGACCTTCAAACAATTCTTTGAATTACTAAATTATTTTAAAGTCCTCCATGTTCTCATGTTTCCTCTGTATATCAGGTGCCATGGATGCTATCATGAGGCATGTCACATCATTGTAATTATCGAAATACACCTTGAATGCATCCCTTTCAGGATTTGGCACATTGGGTGTGGACCCTTCTAGAAAATCACCATCTAGTACATAGAGTCTACAATTATGCTTGAGAATAATTCCCAAGTTTTTGTACCAATCTAAAAAATTTGTCCCATCAATGTTGTCCTTCTAAAGGACCAATCACAACATAAGGATATTGTTATTTCCATGTGAACTAGAAAGCAAAATAAGCAAGAAGTATATTTTGATTTATAAAATCTTTGCAATTAATTAGGTATTTAATTAACACTCTCTCACTATTTTATTCAAGTTAATATCTCTCACTATCAATATTTAAATCTAAAACAAATAAATATCTAGTGGGACAAGGTCCATATTTTGTTGAACCGTGAGTCAACTTTGTTGTCCTCTCACAACTCAATTATAGATAACTTTTTCCAATTCCATCAGACACAACCCTTGGATGGAAGGGGAACAACCATTATTAAATTCCATCCTATGAAACACCCATCCTCATGTCTATAGGCACTAAATCTTGTTAAATCTACCTAGTTAAGCCAAACCCTACCACCAGTACTGATAAACTATGTTCCCTATTTTGGCATATCCACATGTTACCACACACCCCACCAAGATGGACAATGCACCTCACTTTAGTGAGCCCACATTAATCAATTGAGGCCTTGATGTGTATTGCATATTGGAAGGCAAAGCTTAATATTGAATGTTGGATTTGGTATAATACATATACATATCCAATCACCACATATGTACACATTATAAATCATATATATAAATAAGAACCACAAACATTAAAGATAAAAATGTGTTGATTATGGCCTCCTAGAACAATATTTCAAAGCTAATGAAATATTGACCTCATCTATGGTTTCTTGCATCACATGTATAAAAAAAAGACATTAAACCCTAATTCTTGGATTCCTCAATCATAAACGGTCACCATGGACAACCCATCATTGCTGATGATTATTATGCATTCATCCTTCTTCATGTCCACCATGTTGGATATCATATTTCCTACACTTTCATAAAATTATTATATCATATGTAAGAGAAACATCGAGTTACATTCGATAGGAATAAGATGGGAAGCCATACACATGGAGCCAATAGAGAGGTACAACATGAAATCCATATTAAGAATCACAAACAATCAACCACAAGGATTAAAAGAAATCATAATTAGGGTCTAGTTATAATTATGCATCACACACCAAATAAAACTATTTTGAGGCATCTCTTTGTATTTGTGCACACACACACATATATCATAAAATGATTGTGGTGATACTTAATCATGACATTCTCATTAATCATATTTGTGCATTAATCAATTTCATCATATGAAATATTTGTATTACCATCATTTAACAAAAAACTTGATTGATAATAAAACATCTGGTAAAGAGAACAAGACTCAGATCCAGTACCAATATAGGAATATTGGAAACAAAAAATTCACCAAGAATAAAATTTTCCATCTAATGCGATAATAGTAGATTAGGGTTTACAAGAGGTTCTAATGATTCAACTTGTAACATTTGATGTATTTATAAACCCTAAAATCTATGTCTCTTTTGAATTTAGTTTGACCAACGATCAAAACTCCTTTTCACTTCTTGAAATGTTCCTTTCATTATTCTTTGGAAATCAAGCTTGGTGATATTTTGGTGGTGACCTTTGAAGGTGTCTATTTATGCTATTTTGACCTCTATATCTCTCACCTTATACATGATTTCTCTCATAATACAATCCACAATGTGTCAGATCTTTAAGCAAATTGTGAGTGCAATGTTGTTACTAAGCATGGATGAGGTGGGTATCAGTATGGTCCTAGAACTAGAGGATAGTTCCTAGGTGGTGGTGGAGGGCACATTGTGGGACTGACTGTATCAAACATCCTCAGTTGTGTTGGAGTTGTAGTCTTTAAAACTTTTGTAACTTTTGTCTTTCAAATTTGATAAACAATGATTTGTGATTGTTCATTGAATTCTTCGATCTGGTCATTAGTTGGGTTGTTTTGTCGAGTGATTGTGTATGCCATAGATGTATTCTTCCACAAATTCTTGATGCAACATTCTTGCATTGGTATATTATTGGTAGGATTTGTTTAGGATGGTGTAGTTGTTTACCTTGTAGGTTGTATCTTGATGATAGTTGCACATGACATGTAAAGGGGAACACCTATATCTATGGCTTTAACTAACCACTGCTAGCTTTGATTATCTACTTGCCATCTTAAGTGTTGTTATGATATATGGTTCTTCAACCTGCCATGAATTTTGGATGGATCATGTGTCAACCTAATCCTTCACTTTATTGGTAGTATTTATTTAGGACGGTGTAGTTTTTTACCTTGTAGGTTGTATCTTGATGATAGTTTTACATGTCATGTAAAGGGGAACACCTATATCTGTGGCTTTAACTAACCTATGATAGCTTTGATTATCTACTTGCCATCTTAAGTGTTGTTATGACTTGTGGTTCTTCAACCTGCCATGAATTTTGGGTGGATCATATGTCAACCTAATCCTTCACTTTATCATGAGAGTCTTGGACTAGTGCCTTCATTAACTCACCAGTTTTGGATTGTCCATTGGTGCTCACCATCTCACACATCTCTTTCTAAAACTGTCAATAAGTGTTCTTCTGCCTGAGACTTTTGTGATGTCTTCCTCCGTGCTGAAGGTAGAATTATTAGCACTTAGGATTAGGAGACCAACTGGGAATCTGCTCCTTGTGTAATAAGGAGTTGAAAAGGGAAGTAACATGGTTGTAAACAAACTGTCCCTTGCATTATATAAATGGCTTCAACATATGGCATTCATATTTTTATATTTCCCTTTATAGACAGGGTTCAAGAGAAACTTTCCCTTTCATGGAGTAGGGTGCCAAAAATCATGACAGTAATAGATATCATTGTTGATCTAACAGTTATACATTGTCCATATTTTGATGATGACTTAACCATTCCATTTGTATTTATCTAATATGTCTACTTGAGATAGTTTTCAGGTATTAGGTACATGAAAAAGTATCAATTTAATCAAGCCCTGGCTTGATCAGATACAAGCCAAAGTCAATGCAAATGCACTTTTGTGAAAAATGCCCTAAAACCCTTAGGACAATTTTTGAAATCATTTGTATTGATGCTATGACAAGTAATTAAGATGAGGAGCACTTAAAACGAATATTTAAGCACTCAAACAGCAATTTTCAAAATTCATTACAGGGAGTTTTATCGGCCAAGTTTCATATTTGATAAACTCAATTGACACCCTTGATGAATTTAGAGAAATTCCAGGGTCAGTCTAGTTTTCCCAGGATAAAATCAACTGACACCCCTACATAGGCAAATCAAATTTAAGCCATCGGCTGAGTTTCATCCAGGATAAATTTGACCGACACTTCAAATTGACTTTATCACATAATGCTATTGGTCCAGTTTGCTTTATTGAAACTCGACCGACCAAACTGTATGAAATGTGTAGAAAAAGTGTTTCTAGACTTTGAGTGTTGAAAACATCAAAACATTATCTGTTACAACACCCCAAATGACTAGAATTCATTCCCAAGTGGTTCTACTATCCAGTAGACATCCCCAACTATAATTAGGGACCCTTGGGCATCATCCTAAGTTTGCTTCTTATACTCCTAGCTATAAACGAGTGTATTTGTCTATGAAGAGTCCCTTTCTCTATTTCTTACTAATCAATACGTCAATATGAGTGAGATAGGTTATTTGTGAGAGAGATACTTCATTGCAATCATTGTGAAGCTCTCTAATCTTCCCTTTCCCAATCCCTTTCTTCAAGCAAAGTTGGTGAAAGCTTCTCCTTGATGAAGGAGAAGGTGAAGGCTGAGGATCTTTGAGAAGAGTGGGTAATTCCTTTAAGGTGGAGGACTTGTTGCAAGAAGGAGCTCCTTAGTGAAGGTGGGTAATCCCTTATAAAGGTTGAAGATTCTTGCTCAAAGTATATGTAAGACCTTGTAAGGTTTATTGGCTCCTTTTTATCCTTAAAAAGGAAGTCTAGTTATCATTGCCCTATAAAAAAGGTCTTATTGTATCTCTTATAATGGAATATAAGAAAGGTGCAATGGTTGCAAAATCCTAGAATTTGACCTCTCTAGGTAGTGGATGTACACTCGTTGGAGTTTGGAACCACTATACATAGCTAGTTCTTGATCTCATTCAATCTCTCTCATCCTTGCTATGTATGCTTAGATACACATCAAATTCCATATTTGCACTATTATTTCTTGAAGTAATTTGATGGTCTAATAATTTTGGTTTAAGTGTTTTATCTCTATTCAACCCCCCTTCTATTTCCCATTGATCCACCAATCACGTCCCTTGCGTGGAGAAGGAGACAAAGACTATCTCAAAATCAGAGACTTCACCCTTTGCAGAGAAGGGATTTTTCATGTATCAATGGATATTGTTAGATCCAATGATATGAAGAGAGGGATGTGCTCCTAGATTGAGTGATATGGAAGGATTTTTCAGTCTTGTCATGAGATATATCCAATAGCACCATGATAAAACATATAGATTGTGGTTTGTTGGTTTAGTTGGGAAGTTAGAATGGTGTCTGGGGACAAGGTGACCACTTGAGGATAGAGATTATAGTTGAAGGTTGATGTGTGAGATTTCTCTCTCCTTAGGAAGAGAAATACTCTTAATGCATGAAAAGGATATCCAGGGACAAGGTGACCCTCTTAGGGATAGAGATTGGTTACAGGTGTACGATATTCCTCTCTCCTAGGGAAGACTTTATGAGAGAGATACAATAAAAAAATCTAGGGTCAATGTGACCCCCTAGAGGCCAAATACTGTGACTGGATATGGGTGTGTGAGATTCCCTCTCCATGGGGGAGATTTGAAGTGAGAAACACTCACAAGGGAAAAAGGCTATCTAGAGACAAGGTGATTCTCTCAGGGTGAGAACTATAGATGGATATGGGTGTGTGAGATTCCTCTCTCCTCAAGGGAGGTTTTATGATAGAAATGTTCATAAGGAAAAGGGTAATAAAGGACAAGGTGTCCCTCTTAGGGCTAGATATTGTGGTTGGATATGAATGTGTGAGATTCCTCTCTCCTTAAGGGAGCTTTTAAGAGAGAAACACTGATAAGGAAAAGGGTATCCAAGGACAAGGGAACCCCTTGGGGCCAGGGACTGTGAGTGGAAATGGGTGTGTGAGATCCTCTATCCTTAGGGGAGATTTTATGAGAGAAACACTCACACAGAAAAGGATATCTAGGGACAAGGTGACCCTCTCGGGACCAGAGTTATGTATGGATATGGATGTGTAATATTTCTCTCTCCTTAGGGAGATTTAATGAGATAAACAACCATAAGCTAAAGGGGTGTATTGGTTCAGTTTTAGGTCATGGTTTGGGACCGTATATATATATATATATATATATATGAAATGGGTATAAGCGATGCAATTGTTCGATTTTAGGTCATGGTCTAGCACTGTGTCATAGGGTAGACAAAGATGGGTGAACCACACACTACTAGGTCACATATCAGTAAAACTGGAACAACCTCTAGATCAAATAGAGTTGGTATGATTGGGGCATGAGTCGATATTTGATTCATGATTTTGAAGTTATACCAAGATTGTTGATAGAGTAGTCATACAACATAATGGATAGGATTTGTATTGCAAGGATCAATATGAATAGAGGCACTTTAAGGAACTATATTGTTGAGTAAAATATGAGAATGAGTAGCTCAAGGCTGAAGAGAATGATAAAAATTGAGACGTGATTTGATAGTAAGAGCATACAACTTGTAGGTAAACTAGACAGCCTTTTGACACAAGCTTGAAGGTTTGGAAATTTAGCCCCTAGAAGGTCAAGGCACTAGTTTCCTGAAATGGATGATTTTTTTAATCATGTGTAATCAAAGGCAAATATTGAAGAGAACTCAAAGGATTTGAATAGACTTTTAGCAAATATTAAAGGTTTCATGTATGAGTGGTGGCACATGAGAAGAAACCACAATCGAACAATTTTTAGATGTGGATCAAGTTGGGAAATATTTGAAAAGTTTTCCAAGTTTGATTTTTTTCTCTGAGTTTTGAAAATAGTTTTGAATTCTGTCTTTTTAAATTTCAAAATACGACTCAACTTTGATGAGTTTCTTTTTCAACTTTTTTTAATTTTCAAAGATTTTTTCAACTTTTTTGAAAACATTTTTCAATTCTTCAACTTTGTGAGTTTTGAAAGACAGTTCAACTTTTATTGATCTTTTAAAAAGATTATTCAAATTTGTTGAGTTTTGAAAGATAGTTCAACTTATAATGATTTTTTGGAAATATCTTCTTTTCTTTTGAAAGATTTTCTCTTTTGGAAAATATTTTTCTACTTTATTGGGTTTTGAAAAAGAATTACAAATGTAATTTCAAAAAAAGATGTTCTTCTTTTTAAAATTTTAAAAAGATGGTTTTTATTTTTGAAAAAGTTTGTTTGAACTTTTTTGTTGAAAAGTATGCTCTTTTTTACTTTTGGAAATATTGTTTTTCTTTCTCAAAAAACGTTTTTTAAGGTTCTTATTTTAAGAAGAGTGTTGACAAATTTCATTGAAAAGATTATTCTTTTTTGTTTTGAAAAAAAAGTGTTATTTTCTCTTGAAAATATTACAAAACTAAGATCGTTCCACTATATACATGTATAAGAAACATAGAAGAATGAAAAAATGAGCATTTCATCATTTTCTATGAGGGATGATTTGTAACATTGTCAATACATAAACATTTAAAGAAGTGCCTTCCCTGAGGAGCAAGCTAGAAATTAGACTGCCAACCCTTTTTAAATGGCAAATCCCAATAATTCATTAATATTATTGAATGAGGATTTTCTGATGATAGATATTATTTGATATTCTTAGAGATCATTCAAATATTTTCAAGTTCAAAAATGTTGTGGATCCAAGACTATTTTGATGATTTGAGATCAATTCGAATCATGTAGGATCTGTTGAGATCATGCAAAATCATCGGTAGGATATGAATGTTGATTTTAGATTATTGTTTGATAAGACTATTTTAAAATGAGGATTTTAGAAAATGAACAATTTGAGCCGATGATTACTTAAAGCATAAATATTATGACAATTCTAGCTTCCAAAAACCATTTGTCAATTTTGAAAATTTTGTATAACAAGCAACCATAAGATGCATATGTAGAAGAGAAAGTCCCCCCTGTATCCCATGAGTTTAAATTTCATTTACATCCTCATTCGAGCATGATCTATTTTGGAGGGGTTGGTCCTGATCTCATCTACGGCACGATGTCACTCATCATGGGGGTAACCCGGGTTCTTTGATTATGGGTACTACTCCCAATACACCTTGTGACCATAGAGACCGCAATTAGTCGTGAGTGGTAGGATAGGGGGTATTCTGAATGCCTCTAGAAGTTCAACTTAATGTTGTGTTGATACCTTTACTAACATACCCATGACACTTCTAGTCCATGATTCATGAGTTTGTTGGTGTACATAGTGCAAGTGTAAGCTTTTTATATTTTTTTAAAGCACGCCTACAATAAAAAAAATACAAAAGATAAATGAAAAGCATATAATCAAACAACCACATGATTATTAAGAAATAGAAGATCTTGCTCATTAAAAAAATACCACTCTCTTTCATTTATTTACTTTATTTCTTAAAAAAACAAGAAAGGACATCAAAGAGAAAGAAAAGAATAAGAAAAACTAAGAGGGGAGAATAAGCTAATCTGAAAAGGGAAATCGAAGCAAATCCTATGATTGAAGTGGAGAATAACCTTAAAAATGAAGTAGAACCAAACCCAAAGAGGGAAGCAAAGACTAATCCTAAAAGTGGAAATTGTTATAAAATGAGAGAGCTATCTGATGAATGTCTATTTTTCATGTTTTTATGTTTTATTTTATATTTTTATTTATATTTTTTTTTGAATTTCACTTATTTTAGCTTTTAGTAGTGTATTCAATTTGTTTCATATTTAGTTAGGTTTTATGTTTAATTTGTAGGTTGATGCAAGGATAATATGAGAAGTCATAAACTTTCTACTAAATTTCCAATAAAAATTTCACAGAATTCATACAAGGAGAAGAGAAGAATCCATAAATGCTCTATGCATTCCCATTATATAAGCATAGATATTAAATTCTCACTTCCCAACTCTATTAATTGGAGAGAGGACCATTAAAGTGTATCCAGTTAGTAAAATGGCTCCATATTTCACACCTAACATCAGAACTGGATGATTCAAAATAAATTATATGTATAATTCAATTATTTACATAATGAGTTTATTCACCGACCATTTTCTGTTGGAGGACAGGTCCTTAAGTCACACATTTTGATAGATTTGTAAATATACAACAAACTGCTCATAGTCGTTGGATAATGTTAGTTTACCTTGACAACATGGATCGTGCTATAAAAACACCAAAGGTACATGTAGAGAGGATATAAATCATTCCATAAAACGTTCATACACATCCCTATCCATCACCGAGGAAGGTCAGAGATGAAATCCATTAACTTAATGTGGAGACACACTTCATCAAAGTACATGAGTGGAGATTGTAGTTGTTGTTTAGAGGGTGGTTTTTCAAACCACAAAAATTCTCTTCTAACATCACTACCTTATTCATGAGCACATTCTTCTCTCTTTTATCTTGTAGCTTTAATGTGTGTAGATAATGGTTCATCTTATAGGGGCATGAGGATTAGCTCTACTTCCTGTAAGACCCCTGACCTGGGTTTTGGGCTAACCCTATTTACTTTGTCTTGATGATGTACTTAGAACCTTTATCTAATCATTTGAGATGATCTTAGAGCTTGTGGAGAGCTTAAGTCTCTAGTTTGATCTTGTTTGGATGATGTTTGTGCCTTGAGTGTTAGTTTTGGTGCAAATTGTAATTTACCCAAAGTAGGGATGAATGTGCAATTTGTCACCTCTATAGTGTTCCTTCTCTTTATTTACATCATATACATGAGAGAGAAATAATTGTTCACCTTGTTTGAACCTTAGTTGAGGAGTGACATCCTTAGTGGTGATTGGGGTTTCTAGGGTTTGTTGTGTCTCGACCATGTGTACATGGATGGGTGTAGTAACCCATGGTGCAACCTATGTTGCAACCTAGGTGGTGTTTGGGTGTATCTCGACCAAGACACTTCTCTTGATCATGTTCATTTCAACCTAGGGTGTGAGATGGAGGTCGAGACAGTTTGTCTTCTTGTGTCTCGACCTGGTGGTGTTTGGTGCTTTGTCACGACCATGGATGGTGTTCCAAGGTGGGGCACGACTGCAACTATGTTGGGTGACCTAGGTGGTCGAGAACCAACATAGAGTGTATTACCATCTTGTGCATGTATGGATAAGGTGGTTTCATGTTGGTTTCTTGGGTGGACAAGTGTCCCTTTGGTGCTTTAGGGTGTTGACACCTCATCTCCACCCTACTTCCCTCCTCTTTTGCTATATAACCCCATATATCTCCATGCAAGTGGCACCTTTTAGGCCTTCATTATTCCTCCTTCTCTTTTTATCATCCTTTTATATTGGTGGAGCAAGGAAGTTTGGTCTTGGAGCTCTTAGTGGTCAGACTTTCCTTGTATGTGGTGCTTGTGGTGATCTTTGCTCATCTTCTACCTTGGTAAGTATATGCCTTCTTTGCTACATTTTCCTTGGATCCCCTACCCCATATTATTCTCCTTCATTTGACCTAGACTATGTTTTGATATGGTGGCCTTTCTTGAGAAGATATCTCCTCATCAAAAGGGTAATAGGCCATGTTTTGACAAGGCAATACCCAAGTGAGAGGGAGTTTCTCCTCTCTTTTCTCCTTCTTTCTTTGGTTCAGTCTAGAGATTCTTTGCTCTCTTTTCTTGAGAAATATTTTACCTTGGTGTCTTCTTCTTCTTGAGGTGATCTTGTGGCCAAAGGCGGAGCCGTTTGTGGAGTTTCAACATCCTTGATGATCATGTGCTTGGAGTTATCACCCTTGCAGTGATCTTCTCTAAGGTGGGTAATATAACTCTTAACCTTCTCTATTAATGCACTTTGTGTAACATACTAAACTCTTAACCTATATGCACATTGATGTTTTCTCTTTGTAAAACGTTCCTTTAGCATGCTTATGGATGATTCTAAGCCCTAGGATTTGTTTGATGCTAAAACTATGCTTGGTTTGAAAGAAATCTGATACCCTAGTTTTGATACCCGATTTTGGTGATTATGGTGTAATGGTGGTTTTCCCCTATCTCTTGATCTAGGTTTTGATCACATGTAGGATGGACGAGTGTCTTGATGTTCTATGAATTTTAGATTCTATTTTTATGGCATCAGATGTGGTTTTCTCTCTCTTGCATAAGGGTCCTTCATGATGTTTTCATGAATCAAGTTCTACGGTTTGGGTGACTATTTTGCATGAGGTTTTCTCCTGCATGTGGATGATGGATTATTTTGGTCTTACATTCTATTTTGCTTGTGGATATCTTCTCTTTGATCTTGTTTAATCATTATTGGATGTTGGTCCTTTCCCTTATGGGTAGTTTGATCATTAGTGGTCACTATACCTTGTTCTCCTCTAGGTCAGTACACTTCGGTGCTTGGTTTAGTTTTAGATCTAGATGCTTGAATTAGTGTCGCACCTATGACCTAACCTAATAGGTGGAGGGCCGCGACATGGCCTGGTTTTGAGGTTGAGACAGCCTTGGTTTTGGGTTGAGTCATGATCTTGTCCTTGAGGTCGAGACACCATGGTTGTAGGTGGTTGAGACTCCTTGAGAGTGGGTGGTCGTGACCCACATGGGTGGTGGTTGCAACCCATGTGTGTTGGGTGGTAGCTACTCTTAGATGATGGTTGGTTGGAACCCATGTTTGCTTTTTATGGTTAACCCTAGCCATGTGGTCAAAATCCTAGTTGATTAGAGGTTGTGACACCTTAGTTGCATTAAGGTCGCGACACCTTGGTTGTTTGTGGTTGTGACCCTAAGCCATTGGTGGTCAAGACGCCTACATGTTATATGGTCGTGACCCAGGTATGATTAGTGGTCATGGCATATGTATAGTGGGTGGTCGTGACACATAAATAGTGTGTGCTTGAACATGTACTTGGAGACACAATTAACACATGTATATGAGTAATGATTGAACTATATCTAGTGTTATTCAGATGATGGTTTAATCAACCTTAATCATGGTCATCAACACTAAATTGTTTCAAGGATATGGGATATGGTGTACCTAGGGTTGGTGATGAGAAATAACTACAAACCCTAATTGGCTAATTATGGAGCCCTAACCCCAATCTAGAGATATTGATGTGTTGCTTCCCTTTCTTAGAATGGCTATAATGTTATGATGATTTATCGTTCCTACTTATGAACCTATAACCATGTAGACAATATGTTTCTAAATATCATGGCTAGTGTATGCTATGGTGACTATGATATGCTATAGGTTGAATGATCCCTGGTGAGGCATGATGAGACACATGGATACGTGAGTGATGTGACTAGGGTCCTGTGACCTGACAGATGCTTATGGCTAGTGTGAGGTGATTAGCCTCTAGTGATATGGTTGAGGGATTGATATTCCACAGTAATGTGACTTTAGTGATAGCCTTGTGTGGCTGTGTGACAGTGATGACGTCCTTGTGAATGGCAGTGCTACAGTGATATGTGATGATGTGACAAGTTCACACATTATACATTTTATATCTTTTAAAGTAGTATTATGCCCTTATCCTTGTAGAGTTATTTATGGTTTTATATGTTGTAACTTGATTGATGCAAAAAGGTACTTAATTGGCATAACTAGTCAAGTGGAACCATAATCATGTAGGTTCCATGTGCCATAGATCCATTCCAGTATCAATCTTAGAGTTGGATGGTGAACGAGCTCTCCCTTAGTGGAAGCTCAAAGTCATATACTATTGAGTATACACATTCACATGATTGGTTGTGGGCCATACCCTGGTAGGAGTGTGGCTATGGGTTGTAGCTCATTGATGTGACTCGATATATACTTCCATAGGATTGTCTATGGGCCATACCCTGATAGGAGTGTGACTTTTGGTCATAGCTCAATTTCACTAGCATTGTGTCTATATACCAAGGTGGGCTAGGTTGTCTTGCAGATGATTTGTATGTTATGTCACTACGATGTTTCTCTCGTGTTGATCGGGAGGTGTGGAGAGGTTGTGGATTTGGGTTCTTCTATAGACCTTTTATGGCACTGATTTCGACTTAGCAGTGGTCAGTTGGAGTATGAGTGGTATATCTCATCTCCTCATGACATCATAAAATATGTAATACAACCGTGTAGTGTAATTGCATAGGGACAAATGTGGATAACATTGGTTGAAGCCTTGCCTTGCTTTTTTATAGTTTAGTTGATAAATGAGGTACATGTTCTTCATATTCCTTCTTGGAATATTAATTGTTCTACTGCTCAGTGATAATTGCCTAGTATTGCTTAACCTACTTTATCTGTTGGATACATATCATTAAGTTGAATCTACTCAGTTGGTAATCATGTTATCTATCTACTTCAGTTTATCTATGCTTTAATAGACATTGGAGGAGAGTTATACCTCTCACTGGGACATTTGGTATTGCCTTGTGGGTTTTCACATCTTTTAGGTGGTTGTGCACAACAAGGTGGTGTTCGTGCAACTGAGAAAGAGCAGCAAGAGTAGTAGTTGTTTAAGTTGGAAGTGTTGCTAGTCTTTTGGTGATAAAGTCCTAGAGTCATCCCTGCACACTCAGGTATTGGGGGTGATTTTAATGTGTTTTGTGGAGATGTTATCGATATGAGGTTTTTGGCATATGTGCGTCTTGTTGTATAGTTATGGCAGATGTATATGTACATATATATGCGTGTATGTGGAACATGTTCTTCATGTAATAGGTTGATGATAGGAATGTTTGAGAATAATGATGTAAGCACCTTATGTTATGTGCTATGTGATCCAGGTGTCTTGTTGTGGACTTATATGTGAAAGTTTTTAGCCTATGGTGCTTTTATGAAATTGGTTTGAATTTCTTGTGTTTTTCAGTAATATGCTTGCTTAGTGTTAATTTTGCAATTTGGTTTTGAGTTATCTCCGCTTTGTGTGGCGTGGGGCATCACATTTTGATTGGTATCAGAGCTTTAGGTTCAATGAGTCTACAGGGATCTAGAACTAGGGTTGTGTTTGTTCTAGTGTCCTCCAATCTATCTTATCGTGACTTCTGCTTTATGCAGAAGAAGAAGAAGAAGAAGAAGGACTGAAAAGATGGTTGGAGAATATGAAGAACACATTGCTGAGAGTGGTGTTGCTACACCAGGTGGAGGTGCAAGGAGGCAGTATGTTGAGGAGAGGGCACTTGGGATGCCCTAGTTAGACCCTGTAGTGGAGGCCAATCCTACTTTTTAATCCATATTTAGACAGTTTATGGCCACAATTACACACATGGCATACAGAATGCCCATTCCTCAAACAAAAGCAACAACCCCAAATGTGGAATCTGCGATCTTGGGGAAGACTTTTGAGCAGTTAAGGTGTGTTGGAGATGTGGAGTATGATGGTACATCGGATCCGGCGCATGGATATGTGGCTGACAGAGTTGGAGAAGGCCTTCAAGATACTCAGCATCCCCGAAGCAGACAAGGTAAGCCATGCAACATACCTTTTGAAAGGGAGTGTTGGCCATTGGTGGGCTATAGAAGAGGAGAAGAGACCAGATCTTGCTATCAGCTGGGAGGAGTTCTGACATGAGTTCATCAATCGGTACTTTCCTCGAATGTACCTTGATGAGAAGACTAGTCAGTTTGAGAGGATCCCACAGGGGTCCATGAAGATCAATGAGTACAAAGTGAAGTTTATGGAGTTGTTGAGGTTTATCTTCACATGGCCGCTATAGATTAGAAGCGGATCTGTAACATACTAAGATCTAGAACCTTATCCTATTCCAAGTTTACGAGGTTAGAGAACTTAGTTTTTTGGGCTTCGCCAAACAAGGTTGAGGATATACCTAATAGTAGTCTATTTTAATCCCAATATGTAATGCATGGATAAATCATCCTAACATATATGCCAGAAAACAAATATGACATAATATCCTTGTATTAATCATAAGACCAATAATGGATACATAAAATATGTCACATGAGATCAATGATAAATATAATATATAATCCTTTTGGTTGTAATGTGTAGATATGGAATACAATTGGAAGAATGATAGAATAATATTAATATAAAGTTTTCTATGGTCTTTTAGAATAAGGAATGAGAAAAATAAACAAAAAAATGACTCCCTAAACAAGATAATGTAATGTTGTATTATTTAATATGAGAAATAGTGGTAATCATGGATAACAGGCTAAAATTCATAAAAGAAAGACTAAATGGATAAAGATAACTTTAGATTCATTTTCTTTGGATATGTTTTGGCTTGGAGGCTATCACAAATTTGGGATAATAATAACAACATCAAATGTATCTAGAAAATAAGATGTGATTTTCTTCCAAAATATGAAACAAAATAATTAATGACCCCAAAAGAGAAAACTAATATTAAATTCGAAATCTACTTGCCAAAACAAGTATATGGGAAAATTTTCATGTAATTTGGATAATCTTTAATGTACATGTGTAGACTAGGAGAGAGAAGGTATGAAAAAGCCCAAAGTATTAAATTATGTGCAAAATAACTTCAAAGGAGAAAATTAATAGCCAAATTGTGTTCCATATGCTTAAGTTTTCTTATGGGTGAAGTTCCACATTAATTGGGTAATTCTAGAAGTCCCTAATATGATAAGAAAGAGAAAACATGATTTACTTTAAAATAATTAAATAAAATATCTCAATCTCTAAAAGTAAAAACTAATGCCATATTCAGATTCCTCATGTCCAGAATAGGCTAGATGTGAAATTTCAATTAATTTGGAGTTTGTTTGCACACTCAGTTGAGGAGAGAGAAAAAGAGAGATTATTTAGTATGCCACTTCATTCCAAATCAAAGTTGGATTGAAATTAAATGTCACACCTTCCTTGTTTTTGCACTTGTTGTGAGCCATTTGATCAGGATCCAGTGATGGCCCTATTTTCTTCTACCTTGAGTCCTTTCATTGTAGGACACCTATAGTAGTCACGCTATATCTAGCCCTCGTTCTCTCTCTCATTGCCTCCTTGCTTCTATTTATGTTTCCCTCCTCAATCTTGACGCATCGCCGGTCAGTTTGATCCCACATTTGGTAGGGATTCATCGCCCCAATCGCCTGATCTATAAAAGGGGGCTTCACATCCCCTGCTTCCCATCTCCATCGAGGATCCTCGCCTCAATGGGTTCCCTAACCTATAAATAACCCCTCGTACACCTTTTCCCAACCATATGGAATCCTTCCTCACTGTGTTCCTTCTCTGTGTCCTTTATGGGGACAACTCCCCAACTTCAGCAGTCTATTCGTGTTCCTGGGAGTTAGGCGTCACTGTTATGATAGTGGGACCTCATCGTGAGGTGCGTTTCACATCCGGGAGCTTTGTTGAAGCTTGTTCTCATGTCGATTTCATCTTCTAAGGTGTGGTTTCCCTTTCCCCTTTATGGCTTGTCAATGCTGCTTCGTGGAAAATTTTCTACATTTTATCAAATCAATGCATTTTTTTGCCCGATTTCTCATTATCTGCCTTTGTATAGATGTATCAAAGTGAATTGTGTATTGGTTTGCCTCATTTGGCATCAGTAAGGGCCTTCGACTCTTTCACTCAGCCTGCCATGGTGGTGGTTGTCGGGTGAGATAGAGTTCTCCTTGCGACCAATGTTTGGGCTTAGTGGGATCGATAGGATAGGGCAAGGCTTATGCTCAACACCCATGGTTCCCAATGGGTAAGGTGTGAGGATTGAATACTCAAGTTGCATCTGCGTTTCTCTTGTGTAGACGTCGCAGGAGAGAACAATCGAAGAAGATGATTGCTTGACATTTTACGAATTCGCCAATGGTTTGATTTCGGGTTGTCACACGCCACATGGGCTTTTTGGTCCCTGTGTCTTTCATTTAACCAATAATTGCACGAGGATGGATTCATTTAATAATGACTTTTGATGCCCTATCACGCATGTATGTTTTGATGTGTGATGCGAGGGTAGTATCGTCTTTCTATTTTATTTATTTTCCAAAAATTCCAGTAAATCAAATTAACTTGCAAAAAACATATCTTTTAATTAGTTGTCCAAAAATTATAAATGAATATGTTTTGGAATTGGGGAAATGAGCTCTATCTAATAATGGTTTTAATGTATAATTTCCATGTTTTTTAAGAATGATTTTTGGAAAATGAAATATATGCATAAAATTCATAAAAATTGTAACTTTGTCATATAAACTCCAAAATTAACACAAAATATGTTTTCTTGATCAAAAGAATCTAATAAGTTGATTGGTGAGTTTTTCAGAGTCAAAATATTAGGTTTTTCAAAAAGGTCTAGATTTAGGGTTTCTTTACATATTATAAAATCCTAATATAATTTATAATTAGGAAAAAGTGATCTTGGAAACAACTAGGTTAGTGAAGAGTGTTTCTAGGACTCTGAAATAAGGTATGTTTACATCCCCTATTATTCCTTTTGAGCAATTCACCTATTTTCATCTTTCTCTTGGTCCTATGGACAATAGCCTATACAATATCTCTTTCTTTTGAGAACATATTTCTAGCAGAATACCTTTTTTGTTTTTGATCTTGTGATCAATTTATTATGATGGACATTCTTTTGGACTCTATCCTATATATTGTTTCATGGTGGAACTTTACGTGGTAATACATGCTCTTTCTATCCACTTTTGTGGGGGTTGCTTACTTTGTCATTTATGTGGTGACAAATCTTGTTCAATCTGATTATATTTTTACTTGCCTCACTATTAAGATTGTTATGTGACCCAGTATCCCTAGAGTAGTGTAATTGCATCAGTTTTGGGTTATGTGCCCTTATTATATTTTTGGGATGGAGGTTATGTGCCCCATACCCAAGTTTCAAGTTTATGAGGCTTGGCCCACACACTTTATATTGGGGAGTTTGATTATGTGCCATTCTCTATCAGGTTTTAAGTTTATGAGGTATGGCCGCCTTTGTTATTTATATTGTTCTAGTTCTATGTTTATCTCACATACATGTGGCTTGTTATTATAATGATGGGTTTTGTGCCCAAAAGATTATGCGTGCTTTTGTGGCACCACTTTTGATATTGTTTTTATGGCAAGTACCCTCTTTGGGTACTCCTTTTTCTTTTCTATGGAAGCATTCTTTACCTGATTACCTTTTATTCCATATGTTTCTCAATTCTATTTTAGTATGCACATACCAACCTTTTTGTTGATGTCATCTACTTCTCTTCTTGTTGGGGTATGCTTCCAACCCTAGATGTAGGACATGGAGGACATGGTATGCAGACATGGACCTAGCTTAAGGATGTTGACGCTTGGAGACAAGCTTGATATGATTTAGATTTCCCCATATTAGATTATTATGTTGTAACATCCATGTAAACCATATATTGAACATGATGATGTACCTTTGTAAAATTAAATATAGTCATTACTTTTATTCCACGACTATACTTGGTCTTTTGTATACCATTATATAAGATTTGAAAATTTTACACCTGCTCCATCATAACTTTTTGAATGTGTTTAGAATGGATGTTTTATTTTTCAAATTTTAGTATGGAATGACCTATCGGGTCCCACTCCTTATAGCATGGTATCAGAGCCCTTGGTAGTTGGACACCAGTACATGAATGGTCTGTAGCGTCGGTTTTTTTAAGCCTACAACGTCACTTTTTAACCGACGCCTAAGTGATCGTCGCTATAGAATTTGCTCTATAGCGTCGGTTTATTTAACCAAATAAAACTGACCTTACATAGTAAACACCGACGCAACAAATTGTAAAAATTCTGACCTAGGCGAGAAAAAAGGAGCCTGTAAGGTCAATTATTCGAAAAAAACCGACCCTGTAAACGGTCTCGGTCGAGAAAATTGTCGACAGAAAGTTTTTTGGTCGACAATTTTCTCGACCGAGAGAGTTTACATGGTCGTTTTTTTCGAAATAACCGACCCTAAATATTGAATAAACATTTTAGTGTAACACTCGGTCGAGAAAATTATCGACCGAAAATAATTTGGTCGACAAACTTCTCGACCGAAAGGTACACTGAAAATATTTATTCCATCTTTAAGGTCGGTTTTGGTAAATAACCGACCTTATAGAGGACATTTAGAGTTGATTTTGTACAAAAACCGACGCTAAATATTGAATAAACATTTCAGTGTAACACTCGGTCGAGAAAATTATTGACCGAAAATATTTTAGTCGACAAACTTGTCGACCGAGGGGTACACTGAAAATATTTATTCAATCTTTAAGGTCAGTTTTTGTAAATAACTGACCTTATAGAGGACATTTAGAGTTGGTTTTGTACAAAAACCGACGCTAGAAGTTATACTTCGGTCGAAAATTTGCTCGACCGAAGAGGGTACACTGAATTCAATCTTTAGGGTCGGTTATTTAAAAAACCGACGCTAGAATTTACGATTTTTTTTAAATTTCTGCAGAAATTGAAATAGAACAGAAGAACAAGAAGATTCATATATTCTGGGAGAGGGGAGCATTGATGCTCAACCGTCACCATTCAAAACCACACATTCATAACAAAAATGATTCATAATCACATCATAATTTACAAAATGATAGAGTGCAAGTCTGAGATGACAGATACAAAAGTAAATATGAAAGAGTACTCAAACCACATACATAAATGGAGCCGACATATTTAATCCAATGCTATATCGACTTCATTTATAAAAGACTTTGACCACTTTTCTCGGAATTCATCCAAGTCCACATGTGTGTAAGGCCGGGTTGTAAAGATCTGTAACAGAAAATACACATGCTAATATTTTATAAAATGACTACAATCACTTGTAAATTTATGATGTTATTGTTTATTACCTGACTTATAGTCTGAATGTCATGTGGTGCTTGTTTGACAATAGCTTGCATATATTTCATTACATAGTAGCCACAAGCCCAGTCATTATTTTACATAGGACACTACAAATAACAAATTATACTTAATGTTAGTAAACTACTATAAACATCAATTGAGATAAGAGTATAAGAGTTGACATATTACAGTTGAAAATTAATACATATAAGAGTAAGCAGTTGTCAAAGTAGCTACCTTGACATTTTTCAAAGTCAATGTCTTTAATTTTGTGGGTATTTGTCCTCCAGCTTCACGAAAAGCCTTTATACCCCTATCAAATTAAACGACAGTTGGTAAAATAGAAATATCATGTTGAAGCATTGATTAAATTTATGCTTACTCCATAGCTGGCAATTTCAGTTTGTGACTCCTTGTTGTTTTACCCATTGGGTCAAGATAATAAAGAGTCATCAATTTTGGGGCAATCACCACTAATTCCCAATGTCTAGCTCTAAGTAAGAATAAAACAAACATTAAAATAAATAATTTTATTCATTATTAAAATTATATTGAATAATAATACTTACTGGACGTTAAAAGGAATTAGGATAATTTCCTTCCCCTCACTAGCAAAATATTTGAATGCATCAGAGAAGTACTCATTCACATCCTCAATATGTGTCTCCACCTGACTACTGACCGAAGGAACTAAGAATCCAACATTCTTTATATCAAAGTCTGTGGCCTCGGTATATAAATGGCTGTTAAACATTTGTAATTATTTTCATATGTAAAAATAAGCTAAAAATGTGTATTGGAATTTTCTATATATATTGATAGATCCTTACCTTATCCATACTTCTATTATCAAAGTGTTCAGCCAATCATACCGGAACAACTCTATAATATCATCAAGAAAAACAAAATTATGAAAGTCCCTCCCAGCTGCATCTTGTGTTAAATTGACCAACATATGTGATCCCGATCTTTAGTGGCTAAGTATCGACACAAACATTTAGATTTGCTTTCCAATTCGTCGAATGTAGTTTCGGGAATGAAAGATGGCTTGGGCATAGGAGGAGGACTAGTAGAAGTTTTATTTTTTGGTTTATAAACCTGTTAATTAAATTACATACTTATATTACATGAGTTCATATATGTAGTCAAATATGAAAAATATGAGAGAAATAAGGTATACCTTGTCATTGATAACCAAGTGTCTAGGCCAACCCACCATAGCACCCTCAGCTTCTTCAATTGTACTATATTCAGGATTAGGTATGGGTAGTGGTTTGTCCCTCATTCCATCATACACAAGATGGATGGACACACGGCAAATGTCATCAGTAATTTGTTGGCAATGCAATGTACCACCAAGGTTGTACACCTTGCCCGCTGCCACAACATTATATTATGGAACCTCCACTGCAAGTTTACAGTTCATACCAACCTAGATTGAAATAATATGAGTTATATAAGAAACAATAGAACAGATATATGTTACAACTATATATATTATCATATATTTATCATACTAATAACACAACATATAGAACAAAAACTTACTGTAGATTGTTGTGGTGGGTCATCGGGAGTGCTCCCATGACCTTCTACAACTGGAGAATGGGCTTGTACCTCATCACTTGAGAGACACGCAGTATGAATAGGTTGAGAAGGTTGAGTAGGATGAAATGAAGACATTATTTCTTTTACTTTCTGCGCTACTAATGCTTCAACATCCTCTTGTGTAAGACCTCCTGCACGACCTCTTTTAGATTGTGAAGGGCCAAAATAAGACTTGAATCCTATGCCAGCTCCTAATCCCCTAACACGGCCAGGATGCTCCTTCGTACTAAGAGCAACTGCTAGTTCATCCATGTATCCAATTGGGATGAACTTTCCTTCCTTCCTTTGCTCGTGGAGATCAATCTATTCATAGTTAATAAAAATATTAAATCACAATATCTATTAGATATAAATAAATCTAAGTTTGTGGGAGTTACTCTTTACTTAGTTGGGATAAACCTATCATCTTTTGTGCCACCTCCTTAGTTGCAGGGTTGACAATTTCACCGGCTCGATTCTTTCTAGCATCAATCCATGTCAAGTGTCGGGGTGGACGCTCAACTTGAGTTGTACTAGATTCTTCTCCAGAAGATGATTGCTTCTCTTGTAGTTGGCGGCAGAAGGCATAACCACCAGGCCCCAAGAGATGGTCATGCACATTTTTAGCCTGTCTTTCCTTTTGAGCCTGGTGAATAGTCTGATCATTTAAAATGAGGTAGTGCAATTTAGACTTGGCAAACATGTATAAAAAGATTCACCCTCCTTAATTGTATAAAATTAAATATTCATACAATACATCACAATCTTTATTACCTCAAACTCTTCTGATCTCCTAGCTGCAACAAATCTTACCCACACCTCATGATCTATAAAAATATGTACATCTGTAGTTTTCTTCTTTTGTTTAGGATTATTTATAAATTCCCTTACAAGATATGTCTTAAAACCCCTCCATCGTACACCACAACGTTGTAGCACTCTTTTCTTGTGATCTTTTTCATTTAGATGAAAAACACCCTATACATACAAAAGAAGCAATTAATAATGTTGTTTTGAAAAGGAATTAATTCCAAGCAAACTAAATTAGAATCAATAGATAAAAAATATATTAAAATAATATCACTTCCACTCACAGATATATCTTTCCATATGAGGTCTTTTTTGGCATTAGGAACATCATGTCAATTTTCTATATCTATTGACACCTTACTGCGCGCGGTTGCCCCTACGTAATGCTTGAAAGCACTAGCATGTTCCCCAACAAGTGCTCCTGTCATATCAAACTGGACTGGCAATTTATCCCCTTTAGCCCTGAGCTCCTGCAGCCTACGCATCAATGTAGGACCTCTAAGTTTCTTAGCATCACCACTACCATCCTCATGGTGCTCATGCTCAGAATGTTCATCTTCACTCGCCATTTTATAACCTGCAAGTATACATGATAAAAAAATAAGTGATAATAAAAGCACAAGTGATAAGGTATACATGATAATAAGATAAATAATTCAAAGAATACATGCCTTTAGTATTGGTTGAGTTGTTAGTCAAGGAAAATTCCTTCAGCATGGTCTTGACGTTTATAATATTCATCGGTGTTATCTTCAACATTTACACTTGGCAAACCAACTGAGAACGGACTGGAATCATCATACTTTTCGTAGTATTCTTCTTCATTTATAGGATCTACAGTAAACTGTCTTTTCCATTAAGAACGACAAACCAATTTTTATTTGTCGGGTCATCAATATAGAATACTTGTTTTGCTTGGTCTTCCATGATGAATGGCCCATCTTTGAAACCAATCTTTTCAAAATTCACCAATTTGAAACCCAACTCATCCACTAAAACTCCTTTGTTGTTGTCAACCCAATTACACCTAAATATAGGAACTCAAAAATTTGTATAGTCCATTTCCCATATGTCCTCAATGACACCGTAATATGACATCTCAGCTTCGCGTGGTCTTTTATCTTTGGCTCTAGCAAAATACAATGAACAAGCTTTAACAATGACCCCACTATTTTGAACTACACTACTTTCATCTTGACACTTTGTTTAGTATGAAAATTTGTTAATGTCATAACCTTCATATGACATGACATCCATTTTTGGCTTAAAGGCGAGCCATTTTATGTTCTCAGCAACATTATTTGGTGATTCAGATAGTTGCTTAAATACTTTCTCTTCAAACCACCTAAAAAATGTTCGATTATGCTCTCTTTCAAGCCACATTGAACTGGATCACGGGTGATTTCTCTTGATAAGATCATTGTGTTCTGTGATGTAGCTACTAACTTCATCGATGTTGTGTAAAATATACAAATGCGCTTGTTCCCACAACTCACGACTCATTCCTTTCACTCGTCCTCCCAGAGTTCCTTTGCCACAATAAGATCCAGTGTGATGGGAATTTTTTTGATCGCTACAAGTTTCATTGCAATTCAAAAAATCATTACAAAAGTCCATCATCCCTAGCCACGTAACCCTCAACAATACTCCCTTCAGGACGATAACGATTCCGAACATCACCTTTAAAAACACTCATGTAGCGTTCAAATGGATACATCCAGTGTAAGAAAATTGGACCCAACATCTTCACCTCCCTTGTAATATGTACTACAAGATGAACCATGATATCAAAAAATGAAGGAGGAAAGTACATTTCAAGCTGACACATGGTAATAATTACATCTTTCTGTAATTTATCGAGAGTATCAGGATGTATCACTTTGTTGCATATTTCATTGAAGAAGAAACAGAGTCTTGTGATTGCAAACCTTACATGCTTCGGCAATATAGATCGAATAGCCACAGGTAAAATTTGTTGCATTAAGGTGTGACAATCGTGAGATTTGAGACCTATCAGTTTCAGATCCTTCATTGATACCAATCTACAAATATTATAAGAGTATCCTTATAGAACCTTAATATTATATAAGCACTCACAGAAAGTCTTTTTCTCTTTCTTTTACAAAGTGTAACAAGTCGGTGGAAAATATGTGCGGCGACCCCTGATCTCCACTGATAATTCTTTTCTAATACCCAACAATTCTAAATCTTTTCTAGATTTGATGCCATATTTAGTCTTTCCTGGTATGTTCAATAGCGTACCGATGATGCTATCACAAATATTTTTTCAACATGCATGACGTCAATGCAGTGTCTAATTGCCAAAGATCTCCAATAAGGAAGATCCCAGAATATTGACCTCTTCTTGTATAGAGATTTGTCACATGCGAGTGTATGACTACTTGAACTCTTTCCAAATTCATTAATAATATATTTCACCCTATCATATATAACATTTCCTGGTATAGGTTTAGGAGCACTTCGCTCCTCAGCTGACCCATTAAAGGTTTTGTGTTGCCTTCGATAAGGATGCACTAGTGGGAGAAATCTCCGATGACTAAGATATACAATTTTACCACCATGTTTCAGTCTGATTGAAACAGTATTTTCCTCACAAACAGGACATGCTTTGTATCCTTTTATGCTATATCCAGACAAATTTCCATAAGCTGGAAAGTCATTAATCGTGCAAAATAACATAGCACGCAAACTGAAGATCTCTTTATGTGAAGCATCATATGTCATAATACCTTATTCCCATAGTTTCATTAGGTCATCAATTAGATGTTGAAGGTAAACATCAATATCATTTCCAGGTTGCTTGGGCCCTGATATCAATATTGACAACATCACATACTTATTTTTCATACACAACCAAGGAGGAAGATTGTATATAAAAATCATAACAGGCCACATGCTATGTTGGCTGCTTAATGTACCATAGGGATTCATTCCATCTGTACAGAGTCCAAGTCTTTGGTTTCTTGGTTCTTTACCAAATTGAGGGTATAATAAATCAATTTTCTTCCATTGTGGTGAATCAGATGCATGTCGTAGGACGCCATCATCATTGACCTTTAACTCCCCATGCCAAGACAAATTTTGCGCATCTTATGTATTAGCAAATAAGCGTTGAAATCATGGTATTATTGGTAGATACCACATCACCTTGGCAGGAGAGCCATTTTTAGCCTTAGCTGAATTTGTAGTCTTATACCTTGACGCACCACATTTTGGACAATTTATCAAATTACTATAGT
Organism: Alisma plantago-aquatica; assembly: GCA_963693085.1. Classification (NCBI taxonomy): domain Eukaryota; kingdom Viridiplantae; phylum Streptophyta; class Magnoliopsida; order Alismatales; family Alismataceae; genus Alisma; species Alisma plantago-aquatica. The sequence continues at coordinate 323,453,037 of OY856415.1, forward strand.
CCTTCGGAAATAACACACAATCATTTGGACATGCATGAATCTTCTTAGCCTCCATTCCCATTGGGCACATTATTTTCTTTGCTTGATATGTTGAAATTGGAAGCTCGTTGCCTTCAGGAAGAATTTCCTTTAACAAAGAAAATAGTGAAGTGAAACTCTTATCGCTCCACCGGTTTTGAGCTTTAAGAGTATATAATCGCATCACAGCACTCAACCTCGTGAACTTAGTACAACCCTTATATAATGGTTTTTCAGCATCATGGACAATGTTTACAAATAAAGAAGGTGGATCAATGACATTGTCCCGACAACTACGTAGCATCTCATCAACCATATCATCCTGAATCTGGTCATCTTGAATCGGTTCATCATTAACATTATCATCATTATCTATATCTTCTATGCCACAACGATTAGTATCGACATTTTCTGATCCATAATTCAATTTCTCTCCATGACAATACCATTCATTATAACCTTGTATGATCCCATTGCATATGACATGATTCTTAATTTCCTCACCAGTATCAACTTTCAAATTGTTACAACAATTTCTACATGGACAATATAGCCTATATGTAGGTAGTTTCCTATGTTCCTCAACAAATCTGATAAATTCATCAAAACCTTTGGCAAACTCTGGACTGCAACGGTTCTTGATAGACATCCAACTTTGATCCATTTTCTATATCACATTAAAATTAATTATAAAACTAACAGTTTAATATTGATACTATAATAATATGTACGTTTTTATTGATAGGAAGTTAATTACTTATATACTAAAGTGTACCACCTATCCCATTTTTGAATATTTAATCTCACTAGTAACAGTATAATGTATGTTTAGTTTTGAAGAAAATTTCAGTAGCATTTCCCCTAAGTTCTCCAAGTACACCGATGTAAATGGCAAATAACCACTCACATGTGTACCCAGAGAACAAATGAAGAAATCATACTGAAATAATCTACAAAACTAAACATACATTATACACGTACATCCTAAGTGAGATTAAAATATCCAAAAACAGTCCCAAACCGGGGACTATCCAAAGTTTACTCCTAATGAGTAAATTTTGAATGGGTTTCTAAGTTAATATATAAATGCATCAACCCTAAAGTGTCAATCTAAGAGTACACATGTCTAATCTCATATTAATTTCTAGATTTTATATAATTATTACATATGAAAAAAGACATTTTTATTATTGGGTTATCAAATCATATACATTGAAAAATACTTGTACAAATTAGCAAAGTAAGGCCGTTTCCAACAGTCCAAAGATTGAAATCATTATAATATTCAAAACTATTTGTGAACATTACAACAAATATGATTAAAATATTTATAGCTCACACATAAATAAGGAGAAGGTCCACTCTTGGTCGACAATTAGTCGATCGAGTGCCCACCTACACGCAGTGTCCTGGTCCACTCTCGGTCGACGAATCCGTCGACCGAGAGTGGACCTGAACGCTATGCGTAGGTGGTCACTCAGTCGACTAATTGTCGACCAAGAGTGGACCTGGACGCAACCATGGCGGCGGGCGGGAATGAAGGAAGGCGGGAACGAAGGAACGGAAGCAGAGAACTTACTTGAAAATGGCGGCGACCTTCGTGGAGGATGAGACGACCTTCACAGAGAGGCGACGACCTTCGTGGAAGAGTGGAGAGGCGACGACGACGAGCTCTATTTGGCGGCGAAGACGAGCTCTCTCTTTTGCGGCGACGACGAGCTCTCTTTTACGGCGCGGAGAGGTAACAACGGCCCGGATACCACGATCCCCTTGGCGGCACGGAAATGTGGCACGACTTCACAGAGAGGAGGCAAGGGCTTCGCGGCAGGAATCACACAAGAAAGCAAGGGTTTCGCGGCACCGCGGGAGATAAAAATAGAATAGAAAGGTTTTCGCGGGAGGAAGAAAGACTAGGTTTCGGATTTTTCACTTAGAGAAAGACATGTAGCGTCGGTTAAGCCAAACAAACCGACGCTACAGATAAGCGGTGCCCATGTCGGGTTATTTAAAAACACTCAAACTCATTCTCGGTCGACTAATTTGTCGATCGAAATTCTACCGGTCGACAATATTGTCGACCAAATATCCCTATAGGGTCGGTTTTAAGGAAATAACCGACGCTACAGGTGCTTATAAGAAGGAATCTGGCTCAAGATTTCCTTCGGGTTATTTAAAAACACTCAAACGCATTGTCGGTCGACGAATTTGTCGACCGAAAAGACCTCTAGGGTCGGTTATAAGGAAAAAAACAGACGCCAAAAGTGCTTATACGAAGGAAATCTGGCCCCTTTCGGTCGACGATTTGTCGACCAAGAAGGAGCAAGATTTCCTTCATATAAGCACCTCTAGGGTCGGTTTTTTCCTTATAACCGACCCTAGAGGTGCTTATATATGTGTGAAAAACTAAATTGGATCCTAAGTTTATATCGGTCGACAATATTGTCGACCGAAGAGGACTTTAGGGTCGGTTATAAAGAAAAAACCGACCCTAGAGGTGCTTCTAAGAAGGAAATCTGGCTCCTTTCGGTCGACGAATTTTTCGACCGATATCTATCGGTCGACAATAATTGTTGACCGAGGAGCATTTTAGGGTTGGTTATAAAGAAAAAACCGATCCTGGAGGTGTTTATACACGTAAAATCAGACTCTTTCTTGGTCGAAAAATTCGTCGACCGAGGGAGCTCTAAGGTGCTTACACAACCCTAATAATGATGTTATGTGAAACCCTAATATATGGTGATGTCGTATGAAACCCTAATATGGGATAATGTTATGTGAAACCCTAATATGGGATGATGTTATGTGAAACCCTAATATGGTAATGTTATGTGAAACCCTAATATAGGGTGATGTTGTGTAAAAACCCTAATATGGGACACTATTGTAGGGGATGACCTATCTAAGTGTTGTAAATGGCTAGGTAAGATCTAACGCTTGATTTAAGTGATATCTAAGTACTTGTACAAGATTTTACATGATATCCAATATAATCATTTTGTATGACTCTTTAGTTCTCCCCCTTAATTTTATGCTATGCTCCCCCTTAAAGAGATATTTAATTTTAAAACCAAGTGATGCTTTGTCAAATTTAGCCATAATTTATTTTTCAATCATTTGAAATAACAATATTCTTATATAACATGTATATGTCCAAATGAAGCCATGGAAAACACTTTTATTCATAACAATTTAATGCCCATACACTTTATAAGATGAAGCATGACATACTTGTTTTATAAAAATATATCCATTACAATCATTACAAAGATATCTCATAATCTCACTGAAAAGACCGAAGGATTACATCAATGTCTGGGTCTTTTCCAAGAAAGGACTCAACTCCATAATATTTGACTAGTGTCTGCCACTCCAATGCACCTGTCTTGGTTAAGGCATAAGCCTCCAAGAAGGTGGGAACACAATCAAAGCGAAAGTGGGTAGCAATGTCTTGAAGTTGAATTGGGGAAAACTGAGTATGTGTGAGATCAGGAGATGGTGGAGGTGGAATTTGATAGTAGTTGTAGGAAGGATTGTATGGATTTATCATGCCAGGATTAAGGGAATAGGGATATTCATCAGGTTGGTTAGGAGAGAGAGTTTGCATCCTTTGGTTTAAATAAGTCATGGCATGGTGATTATAATCCAATTGCCTACTTAGGTGATATTGGGATCCAACAATGTATGTCAAGGTGTTTGTATTAGGATCATGGGGTAGGTTGGTAGGAGGAGGTGGTGGAGGTATGTCTTGGGTGGATGTCTCCCCTTCAGTCCTAGCCCTTTTGTGGCCAAAGTCGATTCCCATCTTTTCCACTGTATTTTTACTTATCTTTTGGGGTTTTCTATCCCATGTGTAACCTAAGTCGTCCTCAATATTCTTCTTAAGAAAATGTTGAGTGATTTGGCATAAAAAGTCAGCATAAGGTGGATTGCTAGAAAACTCAAGCATATTCTTAAGGATGATACGAATAAAGTTTATGGGAATACCTTTGAGAATGGCATAGATAAGGTACATACAAAAGGTGGGTACTTCAGATTTGTTTTCTCTAGGATGGATATTGGTGGCAACAATGAGATTTATGATCCTAGCTTCAGGTTTTAAATTTATGGCATATTAGGTACCCCTATCTTCATGACAAGTCGTATTTGATTGAAAGATGGCTCTTTTGACATCACTAAGGCTAGTTGTAGTGTCATCTTGGGAGAGTTTGTTGAGTGGATTTCCTGTGGTGAGATCAAGAAAATCTTTATATTCTTCTATGTCTATGTCAAGCATATCAATAATACCCTCCTCAGTAAAATGGAATCCATACCCACCAACCATAGAGGAGAAGGTATCATGGTCAGGATGTGGGGTTAAATCGGCATAGAATTCATTAACTACTTTGGAGGAGTAGGAATGAAAGGAGGGATTTAGAAAATCAGTCAAATGTTGCACCTCAAAGAGTTCCTCCAAATCGACAATGCTGTGGAAGTCCATGACGTCGACTGGACGTCGTGGAAGAGGAGTTTTTGAGGAGAGCCTGAGGTAGCGGTCGCCTGCAACTGCGTCGTTGAAGGGGACGTCGTTGATGAACGGCAGCATTGGAGAGACTGTCCTTCCTTTCCTACCTGCAACTTGCTTCTTTCCACGCGTAGATGATGAAGCCATTTCATTGCTTTGAAGTGGAGAAGTAGCAAGCAAGACTTGGATGTAGAGAAGCTAAATATTTTCACAAGAATACACTAGAGAGGAGCTAGAGAAGTGAGAATGTGAAGGTGTGAAGAAATGGATCATTTTGGGTGTTATTTATAGCAAAATAGAGCCCATTTCGGTCGACAATTTGTCGACCGACGCCCGCAACGGTCGTCTCCCGGTCGGCCAACGGTCGATCGAACTAGCCGTTACGATGATCGATTTTCTAGCCGTTACGATGGTCGATTTTCTAGCCGTTATGATTTTTTTTTAATTTATATTTTAATCAGAATATTGCCTTTTTAATTCAAGCAAATGGAGGTTCACAGGGTTGGCCTCGGTCGAACAATTTGTCGATCGATGTTGTCTCGGTCGAAGAATTCATCGACCGAAAAAGAGCCAGATTTCCTTCGTATAAGTACCTTTAGGGTCGGTTTTTTCCTTAAAACCGACCCTAGAGGTACTTATTCATGTGTGAAATACTAAACTGGATCCTAAGTTTATCTCGGTCGACAATATCGTCGAACGAAAATCCCTCTAGGGTCAGTTATAAAGTAAAATCGACGCTATAGGAGCTTATACGAACGAATCTGGCTCTATCTCGGTCGACAAATTCGTCGACCGAGAAACAGCCAGATTTCCTTCGTATAAGTACCTTTAGGGTCGGTTTTTTGCTTATAACCGACCCTAAAGTCCAATTCGGTTGACAATATTGTCGACCGAGATAAACTTAGGATCCAGTTTAGTTTTTCACAAGCATGAACTAAATTGGAACCAAAATTCATCTCGGTCGACAATATTGTCGACCGAATAGACTTCTAAGGTCGGTTATAAGCAAAAAATGACCCTAAAAGTTGCTTATACACTTGAAATCTGACTCCTTATCGGTCTTCGAATTTGTCGATCGAGATTATCGGTCGAAGTATTCGTCGATCGAGTAAAGCTCTAAGGTCAGTTATAAGTACAAATCTGACGCTAGAGGTGCTCATAAATGTGTGAACTAAACTGGATCCAGAATTGATATCGATCGACGAATTTGTCGACCGAGGAGCCTTTAGGGTCGGTTTTAAAGGGAAAATCGACCTTAGAGGTGTTGAACCGAAGAGGACTTTAGGGTCGGTTATAAGGAAAAAATCGACCATAAAGGTGCTCGTATACGTGAAATCTAGCTCTTATTCGGTCGACAAATTTTTCGACCGAGGAGCCCTTTAGGGTCGGTTATAAGGAAAAACCGACCCTATAGATCATGGCACGAAGCCAAAATCAAGCAAATTTTTTGCCGCGGGAAACTTGTAATTGACTTTCTAAACCAATTGTCAATAAGGTCACTTATTTTATAAAAACCGACCCTATAGAGATGCACTACAAGGTCGGTTATTTTAAGAAAAGCGACCCAAGAGGTCTTAAGTGGTGCCCACATTTTTATAGACATATAAGGTCGGTTATTTGGAAAACCGACCCTATAGAGATACACTATAAGGTCGGTTATGTTAAGAAAAGCGACCCAAGAGGTCTTAAGTGGTGCCCGCATTTTTTATAAACATATAATGTCAGTTATTTGGAAAACTGACCCTATAGAGTTACACTACAAGGTCGATTTTTTTAAGAAAACTGACCCAAGAGGTCTTAAGTGGTGCCCGCGTTTTTTTAGACATATAAGGTCGGTTATTTGGAAAAACCAACCCTACACGTAGGGACTTTATAACCCATTTCTGTACTAGTGGGAATTTGATTATTTCAATTTTATCGCTCTAATTAGAATCCTTGCCTTACATATTTCCCCTCTATGTGAGATGTTCACCCTAGTTTTGACCTATGTTTTTCACGAGATGATGAAAAGATGATTTAGAATAATATGAGGTGCACATTAGAACCATGTTTAGTAAATCATGACGTGATGAGGTTTCATGTGAGCTTACCCTACCTTATAGGTTAATGGTGACATATATCTTTGGATGTTATGAGGTATTGGCTTGAGTTTGGAATTAGGATATGAGGATGAGGTACTGGTAGGATAAGAAGATCATATTATGGAAAAATTGTGACTTGGTTCCCGTATTGATTTTTTCCGACATGTTTGTTTTACATCACAAAGTTTTTCATCATCAGAATTATTTTCATTATACTATTATAAGTACAAAAGAAGTTTTCTTTGGACTTTATCAAAGTTTCTTGAATGGAGTCACAAATAAGAGATATGTGAAGTATGGATAGTGAGACCCTAGAATTCGTTTGACATAGATACCCTAAACTCTTTTCTCTATGAAGAAGTGACTAGAGATACATGGAATAACATTGAGGTGTAGTGGACCTACCCTTTATACCTTATGACTTTTTGGTTTGACAATATGAATCATAGGTTTGTGAGGGTTAGAGACACAAGGACCTAAATCTCAAACCTAGATGGTTATAACTTTTTAGTTGGATAAATGAAGAACTTAAACCCCTAAAATATCCAAAACTAAAAACATGCAAAGTAACCCACAATACCATAGTTAGACTTTAAAGTTATGTTTCTTTTTTTTGCATGATACCATTGTGGATGAATGTAAGGAAGTGTTTGAGGTTATCTTAGTACGGTGGTAAATGGTTGTTTGTTAATTATGGACGTTTACATTTTGAGGAAGGAATCCCTTTAAGGGGTGGTATGTTGTAACATACCAAAATCTAGAACCTTATCTTATTCCAAGGTTAAGAGGATATAGACCTTAGTTCTTTGGGCTTAGCCAAACAAGGTTGAGGACATACCTAATAGTAGTCAATTTTAACCCTAATATGTAATGCATGAATAAATCACCCTATATGCATGAAAACAAATATGGCATAATACTCTCGTATTAATCATAAGACCAATAATGGATAGGGCACACTTTGTCTTCTCTCTAGCTCTCTTCCCCGGCGGCGCCGCTGGGGGGAGGGGAGATCCTCTTTGGATCCTCCCTCCCCCTAGCCTCAATGACGATCGGCTAGGTTTGGTCTACGCGGTTAGTCCCTAGAGGTATTAGGAGCGTCGTCTTCAGTCGATCCGTAGTAGCCTCTTGTCCCCTGGTTCATAGCAGAAAGGATGCGCTGTGAGGTTCCTGACTTAGACTGTTGATTCGGCATTTTTGACTTCGTCGGATCTTTCTATTCAAGAGTGATGGAAAGATGGGAGCTTATCTAGGTCCAGATCGGCCCTTATGTTGCTGTTCCGAGCTGGAGAAGCCAGGTGGTCTCCACGCCATCTCATTTCCCAACAACTGCTCATCTGGTGGTCGAGATATCCCCCAGGATAATGGTGCTCTTCGGCTTCAACTGGACGGAACGTGTCTTGGCGCTGGTGATGATGGCTCCCTCAATGGGTGACCGGGTTCCCCCTAGTCTGCTCAGAGTTGTGGCCTAATCCCTGCTGTGATGGTGGCACCCCGTTCTGGGGTTCAGATCCTCGACCTGTTCTAGGTCCTGGGTTACATGTCGGTTTTCGAGTTTCTCTGGTTGTACATGGAGGTGGTGGGTCTCCGTCCAAGTGTGGCCAAGACACGTTGGTTGGTTGGGTACCCCTGTCTGGCCGGCTGTGCTCCATGTTTGGCGGCACCCCTAGCTCTGGATTCCTTGACTTAGCAGTCACGCAGTCGTGTACTCCCTCCGTTCGCGTTGAGGTTCACTATTGATTGAAAGTTTGTTGAGATGATGTTGTGCTGCAATGGGCATTTTCTCCCCACTCTGTTGCTATTTGATGCTCTCATGGTGTTTGTTGAAATTCATGTATGCAAACTGCAGCTTGGGGCGTCTTCCCCGGTATGATGGTTTGGTGCTGTGTAAACAACATCTACCGAAGATCAAGGACATGGCCGGTCTGCTACTGGGTTGTTGGGCGGGATGATAGTTAGAAGGGTCTCTATAATCTTGGCATAGTACCTCACTTTGTGGGTACTCTTAATAGATAGTTGGTATTGTGCTTAGCATAAAGGAGTGAATTGGAGCTGTTCATTTCCCTCCCACACTCTGTTGCTTAAATGTGTTGGTTCTTGATTCTGTTTCCACTGGATTAGCTTCTTTGTTGATATGGTATCAAGGGGTTTCTTTTTTGGGTGACCTTACCCTTGTTAGAATCCTAATGTTCTAGTTGATAAGAAGGTCAGAAGCTTCAAGGCGTGCTATAGGCAGGAAAATCAGTGTTTGTTCTATGTCAAGCTACTGTTACTACTTGTGGGTACGTTGAATGCATGTAATAGTGGTTTGGAATAGTCTTCTTCTGGTAGGATTGCTTGCAGCTAGCTTGTATAGCTAGATAGGTCTTCTTAGTTTTATCTCGTCTAGAAAAATTGTGTTTCCCCCTGTGTGGGGAGTTTGATCTTTGTTTGAGCTTTTCTGAGCTCCTGTTGATGTAATGGGGTACTTAGTGCCCAAAGTTTTTGGTTTCTATAGTAACACGCCTTTTGACCGACCAAAAAAAAGACCAATAATGGATACATAAAATATCTCACATGATATACATGATAAATATAATATATAATCTTTTTGGTTGTAATGTGAAGATATGGGACACAATTGGAAGAATGATAATAATAATGATAAAATAATATTTCTCTAGAATTTTCTATGGTATTTTGGAACATGGAATGATAAAAAGAAACAAATAATGACTCCCTAAACAAGATAATGTGATATTGGATTATTTAATATGAGAAATAGTGGCAATAATGGATAATGGGCTAAAATTCATAAAAGGAAGACTAATTGGATAAAGATAACATTAAATTCATTTTCTTTGGATACGTTTTGGCATGGAGGTCAAGTTTCACAAATTTTGGATAATAATAACCACATCAACTTTATTTAGAAAAGAAAAAGGTGATTTTCCTCCAAAATATGAAATAAAATAAATAATGACCCCAAAATCAAAAAGTAATCTTAGAATCAAATCTACATGCCAAAACAAGTCTATGGGAAAATTTTCATGTAATTTGGATAATCTTTGATGTACATTTGTAGATTAGGAGAGAGAAGGTATGTAAAAGCCTAGAGTATTAAATTATGTACAAAATAACTTCAAAGGATAAAATTAATAGCCAAATCATGTTCTATATGCTTAAGTTTGCATGTGGGTGAAGTTCCACATTAATTAGGTAATTCTAAAAGTCTTTAATATGATAAGAAAGAGAAAATATGATTTACTTTAAAATAATTAAATAAAATATCTCGAGTCTTCAAGAGTAAAAACTAATGCCATATTCAGATTTCTTATGTCCAAAATAGGTTAGGTATCAAATTGCAATTAATTTCAAGTTTGTTTACACCCTCATCTGAGGAAAGAGAAAAAGAGAAATTATTTAGTATGTCACTTTATTCCAAATCAAAGTTGGATTGAAATTAAATGTCACACTTTCCTTATTTTTGTGCTTGTAGTGAGCCTTTTGATAAGGATCCAGCAGCAGCCCTATTTTCTTCTACCTTGAGTCTAGCTATTGTAGGACACCTACAGTAGTCATGCTATATCTATCCCTTGTTCTCTCTCTCCTTTCCTGCTTGCTTTCATTTATGTTTCCCTCCTCAATCATGACAAATAGCGGATCGGTTTGATCCCACAATTGACCGGAATTTGTTGCCCTAGTCGCCTGATCGATAAAAGGGGGCTTCACATCCCCTATTTCCCGTCTCCATCAGGGATCCTCACCTCAATGGGTTCCTTAACCTATAAATAACCCCTTTTACACCTTTTCCCAACCATCTTGAACCCTTCCTCACTGTGTTCCTTCTCTGTGGCCTTTGTAGGGACAACTCCCCAACTCCGACGACCTATGTATGTTCTTGGGAGTTCGACGTCACAATTCTGATGGTGGGACCTCACTGTGAGGGTGTGTTTCATATCCAGGATCTCTTTTGAAGCTTGTTCTCATGTCAATTTCATCTAAGGTATGATTTCTCTTTCCCTCTTTTTGGCTTGTCAATGCTGCTTCGTGGAAATTTTTCTACATTTTATCAAATCAATGCATCTTTTCGCCCAGTTTCTCCTTATCTTCCTTTGTATAGATGTATTAAAGTGAATCATGTATTATTTTGCCCTGTTTGGCATCAGTAATGGCCTTCGTCTCTTTCACTCAGCCTGCCATGGCGGTGGCTATTGGATGAGGCCGAGTTCTTCTCGTGGCCAATGTTTGGGCTTGGTGGGACCGCTAGGCCAGGGTGAGGCTTCTACTCGACGCCCATGGTTCCCAATGGGTAAGGCGTGAGGATTCAATACTTGAGTTACAGTTGTGTTTCTCCTGTGTAGAAGTCACGGAAGGGAATAATCAAAGAAGATGATTACTCGATGTTTTATGATTTTGCCCTTGGTTCGATTTCAGGTTGTCATACGCCACATGGGCTCTTTGGTCTTTGTATCTTTCATTTAACCATTAATCATGTGGAACTGGATTCATTTAATAATTACATTTGATGCCCTATCACACATGTATGTTTCGATGTGTGATGCGAGGGTAGTATTGTCTTACTGTTTTATTTATTTTCTGAGAATTCTAGTAAATCAAATTAACTTTCAAAAATCATATCTTTTTATCTAGTTGTCCAGATATTATAAATAAATATGTTTTGGAATAAAAAAATGAGCTCTATCTAGTAAAAATGGTTTCAATGTCATATTTACATCTTTTTTAAGGATAATTTTTAGGAAATGAAACATATGCATAAGATTCATAAAAATTGTAACTTTGTCATATGAACCCCAAAATTAACATAAAAATATCTTTTCTTATACAAAAGAACCTAATAAGTTGATTGAAGAGATTTTTAGAGTCAAAATATGGGGTTTTCCAACAAAAAAGTCTAAATTTAGTGTTTCTTTACACATTATAAAACCCTAATACATGTGAATAATTTGCAATTAGGCAAAAGTGATCTTAGAAACAACTAGGTTGGTGAAGACTATTTCTAGGACTCTAAAATAAGGTATGTTTGCATCCCCTATTATTCCTTTTGAGCAATTCACCTATTTTCATCTTTCTCTTGGTCCAATGGACAATAACCTACACAATATCTCTTTCTTTTGAGAACATATTTCTTATGAATACCTTATTTGTTTATGATTTTGTGATCAATTTAGTATGATGGACATTCTTTGGACTGTATCCTATATATTATTTCATGGTGGAACTTTACTTGGTAATACATGCTCTTTTTGCCCACTTTTGTGGTGGTTGCTTATTTTGTCATTTATGTGGTGACAAATCTTGTTTAATATTACTATATTTTTTACTTGCCTCTTTATTAAGCATGTTATGTGACTCGATAGCCCTAGAGCAGTGTAATTGTAGTGGTTTTGGGTTATGTGCCCTTATTATATTTTTGAGATGAAGGTTATGTGCCCCATACCCGAGTTTCAAGTTTATGAGGCTTGGCCCACACACTTTATATTGGGGAGTTTGGTTATGTGCCATTCTCTATCATGTTTCAAGTTTATGAGCACCTTTGTTATTTATATTTTTCTAGTGATATTTTTATCTCACATACATGCATGTTTTTATTATAATGATGGGTTTTGTGCCCAAAAGATTATGTGTGCTTTTGTGGCGCCACTTTTAATATTATTTTTATGGCAAGTAATCTCCTTTTTATTCATCATTTATGAATCTCTTCTTTTATGCCCTCTTTGGGTAGTCTTTTTTCTTTTCTATGGGAAGCATTCTTTACTTGATTACCTTTTATTCCATATATTATTCAATTCTATTTTAGTATGCACATACCAGCCTTTTTGCTGATGTCATCTATTTCTCTTCTTACAGGAGTATGCTTCCAACCCTAGATGTAGGACATGGGGGACATGTCATGCTGACATGGACCTAGCTCAAGGATGTTGATGCTTGGAGACAAACTTGATATGGTTTAGATTTCCCTCTACTAGATCCTTATGTTGTAACATCCATGTAAACCCTATATGGGAGATTATGATGTACCTTTATAAAATTGAATATAGTCAATACTTGTATTCCACTACTATACTTGGTCTTTTGTATACCATAATATAAGATTTGAAAATTTTACACCTGATCCAGCATACCTTTTTGAGTGTGTTTGGAATGGATGTTTTATTTCTCAAATTTTAGTAGGGAGTGGATTCCTTATCGGGTCCCACTCCTTACATGATCAACCATTTTGAGAAGGGGCTGGGTGAGAAGTTGATGATGTCAGCAACAACCTTAGAGAATAGAGAGTGCTTTACCGCTTTTATGGAGTCCCTCAAGAGGATATAGAGATTTTTGGTTGAGAAGCGAGAGAAAGATGCCAAGAAGAGATTTGCTCGGTACCAAGAACAACCGTCAGGTGGCTTTAAGGAGTCTAGGTTCTCATCACTGCTAGCACAATAGAGGTCTAGTGCACTGACACAGTGGTCACCAAGTAAGGGAAGAAGTCATAGTTTTCCACCTACTGGAGCCCACAGTACAACATCAGTGTCAGTGATGAGGCCGTCTAATCCACTGTATGAAACCAGGACTTGCCATAAGTGTGGGCAAGTAGGACATCTATGGCGGGAGTGTCTAGTGAAAGGTGATGAGGTAACCTAGTAGTCTAGGCATATCCAACAGGGCTCACAGAGAGAACAATTTAGCAATGGTGGAGGACTAGGACATGAACAGATGTCGCAGGTTGGTACCTCTGGACAGTAGATAGCTAGGCTTTACGCCTTGAGTCAGCCAGAAGGAGAGTTCAACCCACGTGTAGAGATAGGTCAGATGAAGTTATTTCATTTTGATATGTCTGCACCATTTTAAATCTATTTTGGTTGACCAGAGTAGGAGTTTGAGGTAGAGATGTGGAGGTCGTATCCGTCTCTTTTCGTTGAGGATTTTGGGGGCAAAATTCCTATTAGAGTCTTATGGTTTATAAGACCCCCGGCCTGGGTTTTGGGCTAACCCTATTATCTTTGGCTAATTTATGTGCTTATAACATTGGTATAATCATTTGAGATGATCTTAGAGCTTTTGGAGAGCATAAGTCTCCAGATTGAGCTTGTTTGAATGATGTTTGCGCCTTGTGTGCTAGTTTTGGTGCAAATGGAAATTTACCCAAAGTAGGGGGTGCATGTGCAATTTGACACCTCTATAGTGTTCCTTCTCTTTCTTAACATCATCTAGAGGAGATAGAAAGAAGTGGGCACCTTGTTTGAACCTTAGTTGAGGAGTGACATCCTTAGTGGTGATTGGGTTTCTAGGGTTTGTTGTGTCTCGACCATGTGTACATGGATGGGTGTTGCGACCTAGGTGGTTTTTTAGTGTATCTTGACCGAGACACTTCTCTTGATCATGTTGGTTTTGACCTAGGGTGTGAGGTGGAGGTTGAGACAATTTTCTTCTTATGTCTCGACCTAGTGGTCTTTGGTGCTTTGTCGCGACCATGGATGGTGTTCCATGGTCGGTCGCGACCGCAACCATGTTGGGTGACCTAGGTCACCGAGACCCAAAATAGAGTGTATCACCATCTTGTGCATGTATGTCTAAGCTGGTTTCATGTGGTTTCATGTTGGTTTCATGGGTGGATAACTGTCCCTTTGGTGCTTTAGGGTGTTGACACCTCATCTCCATCCTACTTCCCTCCTATTTTTCTATATAACCCCTTATCTCTCCATGCAAGTGACCCCTTTCAGCCTTTATTCTTCCTCCTCTTTTTCTCATCATTGGAGCTTGGTGGAGAAAGGAAACTTGGTCTTGGAGCTCATGGTGGCCGAACTTTCCTTGCATGCGGTGCTTGTGGTGATCTTTGATCATCTTCTACCTTAGTAAGTATATGTCTTGTTTGCTACGTTTTCCTTGGATCTCCTACCCCCATCTTCTTTTCCTTCTTTTTCCCTAGACTATGTTTTGACTTGGTGTCCATTCTTGAGAAGAGAGATCCTCATCACAAGGGTAATAGGCCATGTTTTGTCAAGGCGACACCCAAGTGAGAGGGAGTTTCTCCTCTCTTTTCTCCTTCTTTCTTTGGTTCGGCCTAGAGCTTCTTTGCTCTCTTTTCATGAGCAATCTTTGATCTTAGTTACTTCTTATTGATGTGATCTTGTATTTGAATGTGTAGCCTTTGGTGGAGTTTCAACATCCTTGGTGACTGTGTTCTTGGAGCTATCACCCTTGGAGTGATCTTCTTTAAGGCGGGTTATATAACTCTTAACCTTCTCTACTAATGCACTTTGCCTATATGCACGTTGATTTTTTTTCTCTTTCTAAAACGTTCCTTTAACATGATAATGGATGATGCTAAGCCCTGGGACTTATTTGATGATAAAACTATGCTTGGTTTGTAAGAAATCTAAAACCCTAGTTTTGATACCCGATTTTGGTGATTATGGTGTAATGGTGGTTTTCCCCTATCTTTTGAAAAAGGTTTTGATCACATGCATGATGGACGAGTGCCTTGATGTTCTATGAATTTTAGACTCTATTTTGATGGTGTCAGACGTGGTTTTCTCTCTCTTTCACTAGGGTCCTTCATGATGTTTTCATGACTCAACTTTTAGGATTTTGGTGATTGTTTTGCATGAAGTTTTCTCCTCCATGTGGATGATGAATTCTTTTGGTCCTACTTTATGTTTTGTCTGTGGATATCTTCTCTTTGATCATGTTTAATCCCTACTGTATGTTGGTCCTTTGCCTTGGGGGTAGTTTTATCATTGGTGTTCACTACACCTTGTTCTCCTTTGGGTCGATACACTTTGGTGCTTGGTTTGGTTTTGGGTCGAGATGCTTGAACTCATGCCGTACCCATGACCTAAACCCTAATAGGTGGAAGGTCACGACATGGCCTAGTTTTAAGGTCAAGACAACCTTGGTTTTGGTTTGAGTCATAATCTTATCCTTGAGGTAACCATGGTTGCAGGTGGTTGAGACTCCTTGAGAGTGGGTGGTCACGACCCACATGGGTGATGGTCGCGACCCATGTGTGTTGGGTGGTAGATACTCTTAGATTGTGGTTGGTTGGAACCCATGTTTGCTTTTTATGGTTAACCCTAGCCATGTGGTTGAAGCCCTAGTTGATGAGAGGTCGTGACACCTTATTTGTGTTGAGGTTGCGACACCTTGGTTTTGTGTCGTTGTGACCCTAGGCCCTTGGTGGTCAAGACATCTACATGTTAGATGCTCGTGACCCATGTATGATGGTTGGTCGTAACATATGTATAGTGGGTGGTCACAACACATAAATAGTGTATAGTCGACACATGTACTTGGACACACAATTAACACATGTATATGTGTAATGATTGAACTATGTCTAGTGTTATTCATATGATGGTTTAATCAACCTTAATCATGTTCCTCATCCTTAGAGTGTTCTAAGGATATGGGAGATGGCGTACCTAGGTTTGGTGATGAGAAATAACTACAAACCCTAATCAGCTAAGTGTGGAACCCTAACCCTAATCTAGAGATATTGATGTGTTGCTTCTCTTTCTTGGAATGGCTATAATGTTATGATGATTTTTCTTTCCTACTTATAAACCTCTAAACATGCATATGATATGTGTTTAAATATAATTTCTAGTGTATGCTATGGCGACTGTGATATGATATAGGTTGAATGATCTCTAGTGAGGCATGATGAGACACAAGTGATATAGGAGTGATGTGACTAGGGTCATGTGACCTGGCAAAGGCTTATGCCTAGTATGAGGTGATTATCATCTAGTGATATGGTTGAGGGATTGATATCCTATAGTGATGTGACTTTGGTGATAGCCTTGTGTAGCTGTGTGACAGTGATGATGAACTTGTGGAGTGAAGTGCTACAGTGATATGAGATGAGGTGACAAGTTCACACCTTATACATTCTATATCTTTTGAAGTTGTACTATGTTCTTATTCTTGTAGTGTTTGTTATGTTTTTATACGTTGTAACTTGATTGATGCAAAAAGGTACTTAATTGACATAAATAATCAAGTGGAACCATAATCATGTAGGTTGCATGTGCCATAGATCCATTCCAATGTCTGTCTTAGTTTTGGATGGTGAGATGAGTTCTCCCTTAGTGGAAGCTCAGAGTCGTATAGTGTTGAGTATATGCATTCACAAGATTTGTTGCGGGCCATACCCTAGCAGGAGTGCAGCTATGGGTCGTATCTCAATGATGTGACTCGGTATATACTTTCATAGGATTGGCAGTGGGTCATACCCCGATAGGAGTGCAACTTCAGGTCGTAGTTCAGTTTCACTAGCATTGTGCCTATATACCAAGGCGGGCTAGGTTGTCGTATAGATGACTCATATGTTATGTCACTGCAGTGTTCCTCTCGTGCTGACCGGGAGGAGTGGAGAGGTCATAGATTCCGACTCTTTCATGGACCTTGTATGGCACTGATTTCAACTTAGCAATGGTCAGTTGGAGTATGAGTGGTATACTTCATCTCCTCATGGCATAATAAAACACATAATAGAGCCGTCTAGTGTTATTGTATAGGGACAAATGTAGATAACATTGGTTGAAGCCTTGCCTTGATTTTGTACAGTTTAGTTGATAAATGATATACATGCTCTTCTTATTCCTTCTTAGAATATTAATTATTCTACTGCTTAGTGATAATTGCCTAGTATTGCTTGACCTACTTTATCTGTTGGATACATATTGTTTAGTTGAATATGCTTAGTTAGTAATCATGTTATCTATCTGCTTCAATTTATATAAACTTTAATAGACGTTGGCAGAGAGTTATATCTTAATGGGATGTTTGGTATCACCTCATGGGTTTCCACATCTTTTAGGTGGTCGTACACGACGAGGTGGTGATTGTGCAGCTGAGGAAGAGCGGCAAGAATAGTAGTTGATCAGGTTGAAAGTGTTGCTAGTCTTTTGGTGATAGAGTCCTAGAGTCGTCCATGTACACTCAGGTCTTGGGGATGTTTTTGATGTGTTTTGTGGAGATGTTATCAATATGAGGTTTTTGGCATGTGTGCCTTTTGTTGTTTAGTTATGGCAGATATGTGTGGAAAAGGTTCTTCATGTAACAGGTTGATGACATGAATGTTTGAGAATAATTGTGTAAGCACCTTACATTATGTGATATGTGATCCAGGTGTCATGTTGTGGACTTATATGTGAAAGTTTTCATCATGTGGTGCTTTTATGAAACTGATATTAATTTCCTATGTTTTTTGGTAACCCGCTTGCTTAGTGCTAATTCCACAGTTTGATTTTGAGTTATCTCGCTTTGTGTGGCGTAGGGCGTCACACTTCCTGTATGTGTAATCTTACATTTTGAACCATTACTTACTTGAACTATTAGATTATCTATTAATTGGTTAATGCATGTTTTATGGAATAGATATCCATATTGTGTGTCTCTTGCAATCTTAGATTTAGAAACATTGAAATCTAATATTAAAATAATAGCTAACTATAGTTGAATCCTAGATACGACCTTGGAAGGGTGTCTCTGGGGTAACAAATTTGAGATTTGTAGGTAATGAGACATCAGACCCATCGAAAAATATGTTTGTGTGAGATTCTATAATCCAAAATGATATATAATTAGCTTGGACCCAATATAATAATTGATGTGTGTACAATAATTCACTAGGGGAATTAATTCCTAGAGTGTAATATTTTCTATGACAAAACAAATCACTTGGACAAGTTGGTTAATTCTTAGTATAGAAGGGTCAATCCTGTGGAATGACTTTTAAGTTTTGATTTTGATCCCGGTTGCTTTGAATAATTATGAACTTTGAATAGAATGTAAATTTCTATTTTGAAGAGTTGCTTAAGCTAATACAAAAAATAAAGAGTATTATTCTTAAATGAATGAGATATGCTAAGAATGAGGAAATGAAAGATTACACTAAGAACATAGTTAAAAATGATTATGCTAAGAACAAGAAAAATATGGCAAGAGATAAAGCGATTGAAAACTAAGATCAAACGAATATGAAGGAATATTGGGGTTTGCACCCATAACTGGTGTAGAGACTTAGATCGACAAAACTTAATGAAAATAAAATTTTTAGACGAGGGCATGCAAAAATGTTCTTAAGAAGCATATATAAAAGATCGAGCTTCCTGCAAACTCATTGATCCTGGTGTTCGTAGGTGCTTGCTTGATCATTCCAAATGAGCTCCTTCTGGGATTTCTTTCATAGCTCTATGCAATTTGTCCAATCGTTCAAAGTCATTAGGTTTCAATATTTCTTTACCCAACATAAAGAGACAATAATACGAGAGATCATTTTGTAAAACATAGTGATAATCAAACAAAACACCATCTAACATGTAAGATCTAAGATTTAATTGAAATCTAGGAAACTACTGGCTATGGGGCTACACCCCATGCCCCGATATATGCAACTGCTCACTCATTATAGAAATATATGTGAAATCATGATAAAGGAGAAGAGAAGTCATAGGCCAGTGATAAAAGAAGAATCCAACTAATGTTAGACTCTGATCTAGTGACAATCAAATGACTATCCTCTCTAATCTATGCTTGGTATACAAGAAGATCAATAATAAGAAGAAGAATATTTTTTTGATGCAAGAATGTAGTACAAGAGAACAAAGTACCAGATAAATGATGGATCCTTTTCTTTGTGGAGTCCCCCCTCCTTTCTGGGGGGGGGGGTGAAAATCCTAGGAATATGCTAAATGTGGTTGGCGGCTGTTGAAAAGTTTATCTCCCAGTCGTCAGTCGATAAGCTGGAGGTCCCAATTGGTCGAATGGGATGTGTGGCTGTGTGGACTCAGGGGAAGTGAGTCAAAACCCTAAGTTGTTTGGTGGTGTAGAGTCATCTTAGGGCCGACGTAATCTTGAACAAGGCTTGGGATCTAAGGGACCTGAGTCGGCGGATTAAAAAGATTGAGTCGATCGATTTGGATGTTGAGACGACTAATCCGTGTAATGAGTGGACCCAGTTTGGTGGAGTGGTGTTCCTTCTCAGACTTAATTGAGTCAATGAATTGGCATCATGAGACGGTCGACTGGAGTTCTGGGATGGAATTTCTTAGGTACGTGAGTCGATTGACCGGTCAGACGAGTCGATTGATTGGAATATTGGAAAGCTTGACAATGTCTAATAGAAGCCTCCACTCTTCTGATTCTTTGAGTGATGAAGTTTGTTCTTGTAAATTGGAGCTGAGAAAATGTGAATGAGCGTGGAACCTACAAATGTGAAGAGAAAATGATAAGAAATTTAGTTAAGGAGACGAAAGTAATGAAATTGCAATTAGTTCTTAATGGGAAGAAGTAGCATAACATCCTAAATAAATGACCTAAAACATGGGATGTAAAAAGGGATGAATATGCATTCATCAAATGCCCCAAACTTGAATGTTTTCTTATGCTCGAGCAACAACATATCACAAATTATTCCAATTGTACTAACAACATGTCTTTCGTCACAAAGAAAACATGTTTTTCCTCATTCACATAGCTTTACTTTGTTGCTTACCTCCTTTCTTGGAAAACCGACCCAATCTCCTAGAATCAAAAAGTAAAAAATACCACATTCTTTACTAAAACATGTTTCATAGCTTGTTTCCATATCAAGATTTTGTGAAGAAGCAGGTTCCATCTCCCTTTTCCTTTGACATTCCTGCATTTTCTTGTAAATTTGGCATAGGGACGAGGGTTTGAGTGGATTAATTATGAGGTTATTTAGATTCCCCTGGGTAGAAAACAGAATGAATGAGGTATTCAAGAAGATGATGTCTCCTTTATTCAACTTGATATCTTTATTTGTATGTACATCAGTTACATTGATTGCATTTTTTTATGTTCACTTTGGTATCTTTTCTTGATGGTATGCCCCTATTAGATTGCCAGGGGTATGGAAGAAGCAGTGAGAGAGGGAAGATCATGCCACCCCAAACTTTAGTTTTGCCATAATTTTGGTAATCCTAATTTTTATTTTGTGAGGCAAGGGGAATAAAGATGGTGGAAGAATGTGTACAAAAGGATGATCCTGGGCATCTCACATTTTTGCAATTTTTGCTTTTGGGAGTATCATCATATTACTTCAATTTTTCATGTTACCACATCATACAATATTTATGAAAAGTTATTATGTGGTTCTAAATGAAAAAAAAATTGTGGTTGATTCCTATGAATTCACTAAGGCTTGCTAACATTTCCGAGGAGTAATGCAAATTTGAGATCTTAGGCGACATGGTGAGTTATAATCATGACAATTTGTAAAGTGATTTCAAAGAAGGTTTTTTGCTTTCAAAAATGGTACATTGATTCAATGTATCTATTAATCTAGCCAAAAATATAAGGTCCAAGGAACAAAAAATAAACTAAAACTAAAAAACAAACTAATACTACATGCAAGAAAATATGAGAAGATAGATATGCTGGGAAGGGAAGATAAGGGGGTGGAATTGGTAAGTACCACCCACCTCCGACCCGAACATAGAATTTTGCTTGTCCCAAGCAAATCTTAAATCAGATATGGAGGGAAGACTATCACTATGGTGGTGGAGATTGAGGTGGCAGAGGAGCGGATGAAGAAGGAGGTTCATAGAAGTAATGGCCCCAATATTGGGAGTTGGGGTCAGGAAATGCTTGGTGGGATGGCCCCAATATTGGGATTTGGGGTCAAGATATGCATGGTGAGCCCCATAATCCACGTAGGATGTTTTGGTGGGGGTGTATGGCCACATTTGACATACATGGACTCTTGAGATTGCTGCATAAAATAGAGATGGTTAAGTTGATGTACTTGGTGTTGCTGCTCTTGCTCCATGTGCTGCTGAGATCACTCAATGTGGTCCAACTGTTGTTGGATCTTGTAGAAACCATAATGCTCACCAGCACATGTATCATCGGTAGTGTGGCTCCTAGTACGGTGTGTAGGTTGAAGATTAGGGGTATAATTACCATAATTTGCCTCCATAGAGACACTTCGATGATGGGAAATGGGCACAAGAATGGAGCCCTCTGGAACTGGGTTCTCAAGAAGGAATAGTTGGATCTAGGACTCTAGGTTTGGCATCTCATAACAGAGGGTTGTTGTTGCAAACCTGGCATGTCAGGGAAGCTCAAGATGGACATTAGGGTCCAAAATATAAGATAAATATGTACATGTCTAGACATCAGAATGAATTACATGCCTTTCTTTTAGGTACGGATGGTCGATCAAGTGATGAGTCCCCTTAGGTGGGATTGCCTAGAAGGGAAATGAGTAAAGTCTAGAAAGATGTCAATGGTGGTCACGAGATGGTTGATGTTGAAGGTTGACCTCGTGTTGCGACCAACCTGAATGTTGATGCATTCGAGGATGGTGTTCCTCGAATTGTTAAGCTTGTTATGTAGAAGGCACCACAAAGTGTAAAGGTCTGTCTGAGTGATGGTTCCCTGAGTGCCCGACCTACTATATATGGTGTAGGTGAGGATCAGGTGAAGATAGCAAACAACCAAATTGTGGAGACTAGAGGGTTTGGGTCCTAATGGTAGAGGGGGGGCTTCCCAGTAAGGTCCACCCAAAAGCTATCGAGATCATATTAGCTATGGTAAGCAGTATGGGAATGCTCCATGCAACTCGAGAGCCAAGAAGCATCCCCGCCACTAAGGATGATAGAGGTGATCTATTTGGAGGAGACATATGTATGCTCCCTAAAGATTTGGATCAAATAGTTGGAATCCCCCCCGCTGCCCTATGAAGTCGACAAAACATGGTCATGAACTCCAAGGTGAGGTCATAGAATATGGAGAGGATCTGGTAGGAGAAATGAAGGATGTGATTTTTATGTAGAATTTAGTCGACAAAATCCCAGATCACAAGTGAAGTGAGAGTATCACCACATGTCTATTGTGATAGGGTGACTCTAATTGTGCTCATTATGCTGAACCGATGGAGGTGGTCCTCATCAACAAATTAAACATAATTGTCTGGGCGAGGGGCAATAATCAGATGTCATGGTGTAGTTGAATCATGATCGTGTTGAGAGGCTTAGCTAGTGCCACATCGTCAAGGAATTCATCGAGGTCTTTGAGGTCGGGTACCATTTCCTTGGTGATGTTAGGTGAGGATTCTCCTTTGGGCTCCGTAATGTGGATTCCACCTCATAGATGTGGTGATAAGGGGGGTTGCGGGGGGGGGGGGGGTTGGGCAAGGGATTTACCCTTGCAGAGGTAGATGAAAAGGATTCCACATGAACCTTCTTAAGACATTTTGTTATTGTTGTCGGTTGTGGGTCACCTGACTAAAGATGTGAGTCGATCGACTCGTGGTGTTGATTGATGTTTTCACAACATCGACCACTAAACTCACCCTGTGAGAATCAACTCAATTGTCATGAATTTGCTACTAGGAGATATTGATCACCCAACTAGAGACACGAATTTGTCAACTCATGTGCAGGCAAGGGGAGTGGTTGTTCATCAAAGAAGAAGAAGGGGAGTGGGGATGCACGCGAGGAGGCGTGAGTCAGAAGGTGAGCACCCGCTAGACTAGTTGTGGCTACGCGTACCTTGGTGGCGGGTAGCTAACTCGCCAGAGGGGGACTTGTGACTTCCGAAGGTAGAGGGAAGCTGCCACTGTGGTTCGAGGGGATTGAATCTCTTATTTGTTTGTGATGAATGTTGCTCTTGAGAAGAAGATGCTCGAGGGGGGCTTGGTTGAGGGATGAGTCGACCTTCCCCCATGTGGCTTATCTTTATACATCCTTTGTGAATCGCAAATCGATCGACTCGTAATGCGATTTGCTTGACTCGCCCGTCATGGGGGGCATTCGAAGCAATTCAAATTTCGAATCAAATGCCAAATTTGATCGACCAAATTGGGGGGGGCTATTGATCGATTCATATTTTTTTAGAGAACTAAAGGGGACTTGTAAATGAGAAATAATAAGAAAGAATTTGCAAGAGTGGAAAAGAAAAAAGAAAACAAAATTGAAATATAACAAGTCACAAAGATATTGGGTTGCCTCCCAACAAGCGCTCAATTTAATATTGAAGGCCCAAAACATGTGTTCATGAGACTGATTATGGTTTTGGAGTGGATGAGGGTGGAGGTTCGTTTAAGTCTAGATCTTCAGGAATATGGAGGTGATGTGCTTCTTGTGCCATGAAATACTCAACTATTACGTAATGTTTATGTATATGCTTGATTGCTACAAAATGATCTCACTGTTTGCCCTAAATAAGAAAAGTACAATGTGGATAGGCATGCTTTATAATATAACTCCATACCATCTGGATTTGAGTTTTCCAGGAAAGAGCCTCAACCT
This sequence comes from Alisma plantago-aquatica, assembly GCA_963693085.1. Lineage (NCBI taxonomy): Eukaryota > Viridiplantae > Streptophyta > Magnoliopsida > Alismatales > Alismataceae > Alisma > Alisma plantago-aquatica. Next base: position 323,476,907 of record OY856415.1, read on the forward strand.
CGAATTATATATAAGGACATGGTTGACCTCTTGAATATCCTTTTTCCTATATCATTTTGCCTAATATGGCCATCATGCTACAATTTGGTTCTATTTTTGTAAATCCTATCATTCTTGTAGGCGGCCATCCTAAGTTCATGCATCTCTTACAGTTGAAGAAAACGGTCCTCGCCTACTGAAGATAGGTTAAAATTAAGGGTTTTGATACCTCAACTAGCTTGTGTTCCAATTCTATGGGGAGATGGCATGATTTCCCGTAGATCACTTGGAAGAGAGTGGTTCCTAAGGGTGTTTTGAATGTTGTTCTAAATGCCCACAAGGCATCATTAATTTTCAAGGCCCAATCTTTCCTTGTATGGTTGACGATTTTCACCAAAATGGATTTGATTTGACAGTTTGAGACCTTGACTTGTCCACTAGTTTGAGTGTGGTAAGAAGAAGCAACCTTGTGGTGGACACCATATTTCTTAAAAAAGAACTCAAAAATTTTCTCCAATAAGTGTGATCCTCCATCGAAAATAATGATGTGAAGCAACCCGAACCTAGGGAAGATGACATATTTAAAAAGTTCCACAACAGATTTGGAGTCAGTGGTTTTGCTAGGGATGGCTTCTACCCATTTTGAAATGTAGTTCACAACCACTATGATATAGGTATATCCACAAGAAGAAGGAAAGGGCTCCATATAATCCACTCCCCATACATCGAAGATTTCAATTTCTTTCCAAGAAGTCATCAGAATTTGATCCATGTTAGAAATATTTTCGATCCTCTATCATTTACCATTCATAAGAATCTTTAAACATAGTGGCCAAAAGAACCTAGACTGGAGCACCTTCCTAGCGGTCTTTTGAGAGCTCATGTGTCCTCTAGTGGGAACAAAATGGCATTGTTCAAGAATATCATGAGCCTCTTCCTCAGTGCCATGTCTACGATAGAGGCCATATATACATAGTTTAAACAGATAAGGGTCATCCCAATAAAAGTGCTTAACATCATGTAAAAATTGTTTCCTTAGCATGCCCCTTGTAATCAAGATGTAGGACACCTGCTGCAAGATAATTTACATAGTCAACGAACCATGGGTATTGGGATTCAACTTTAAGTAGTTTTTCATCTAGTAAGGAATAATCTATCGAAATTCCATCACCGTGGCGTAGAGTATGGCGGCTAAGGTAGTCAAAAACAACATTTTAGCCTTTTTATCGAGGATTTCTAAGCCAAGTTCCTGAAGTAAAAGAATCCATTGAATGAGTCAAGGTTTAGCATCCTTTTTGGTCATTAAGTAGCAAATGGTAGTGTGATATGTATAGGAGATCACCCTATATCTAACCAAATAGGACCAGAACTTATCGAAGGCATGTACAATCGCTTACATTTCCATCTCGATCGTGGTGTAGTTCTGTTGTGCATCATCTAAGGTTTGGGATGCATAGTATATGACACAATGGTTCATGTTGACTCTCTGTCCAAGAATGGCTCTGGCCGCATAGCCATAGATGATGGGGCTAGAGGTGAGAGCATCCCTTAAGCAATGTAAGTTTGTCATGCAGGCCTGGTCAAAAGTAAAGGGAACATCTTTCACAAGAAGATTGGTAAGAGGCTTGGTGGTTTTTGAAAAAGCATTAAGGAATCACCGGTAAGACCCAGTGTGCCCGAGAAAGGCATGAATGTCCTTAATGGAGGTAGGAGGGGGGGGTTTGTGATGACTTAAATTTTGGCTCTATCTACTTCTATCCCTCTACTGCTCACTCTATGGCCCAAAACAATTCCTTCTCTTACCATAAAGTGACATTTGTCCTAATTTAAGACTGAGTGTTCATCTTCACACTTTTCAAGCATAAGAGACAAATGTTGTAAAGAAGAATCAAAACCATCTCCATAAATACAGAAATTTTCATAAGAATTTCCATAACTGTTTCATTCAACCCAGCAAATATAGTAGCCATACACTGCTGGAAGGTGGCAGGAGCGTTTCAAAGACCGAAAGGTGCTCTCTTAATTGCATAGGTTCCAAAGGGGCAAATGAAAGTAATCTTTTCTGAATCTTCGGGGTGGATAGGGATTTGATAAAAATTAGTATAATGATCTAATTAACAAGTATACTCTTGATGGGTAAGGCGTTCTAGTAGTGGATCAAGGAAGGGAAGGGGGGAAGTGATCTTTCCTAGTGGCCTTATTTAGTTTTCCATTGTCATTGCACATCCTCCGTCCCATGAAAGTATAGGTAGGGATGAACTCATCATTATCGTTCTTCACCATAGTGGTGCCCCCTTTATTGGGCACGAATTGGATAGGACTAATCCATGTGGAGTGAGATATTAGGTATATGATTCCCATAGTCAAGAGCTTACTAACTTTTAGATGGACATCCTCTTTATATTTGGATCTAATTCATGTTGAGGGTCCCAAGATGGCTTGTATTCTTCTACCATGGGAATTTTATGCATGTAGATTTCTTGATAAACCCATGTTAGCTCAATCATTTTGCATCCCAAGGAAGCCCTCCTTTTTCTCAACTTGGTCATGAGCTTGTCTTCTTGCTCAGGTGTGAGTTTGGAATTTACTATTACCGGACAAATTTGTTGTTCATCAAGAAAGACATATTTGAGTCCTTCTGGGATGGGTTTCATTTCTAGGTATTTAGGAGGTTTAGGGTTTTCTTCCAAAAGAGATATCATTTTAACATCCTTGAATTTGGCTTGGGGAACTTCCTCAAAATTATCTAGATGAGCCTTGTACTAGTTTAATTGCTCATCATCAATGTCGAACTTAGTCGGGGCTGTAAAGGCAGTGTGGAGAGGGTCCTCAAATAATTTCCACTCTTGTCTGAATTGGAAAAGCTTGTCGACAAAACCCAGAAGATAAACTTCCTCCTAAAACTTGGCCCCTTCATGCTTTCAAAGACACAAAACTCTAGGGTTTGCCTACCTAGTCGTAAAAGGATGGTTCCATCCTCAACATCAATCATTGCATGGGCGGTAGCTAGAAAGGGATGTGCATAAAATAAGGGAATAAAACAAGTCCTCTTTGATGTCCATGACTACAAACTTGCATGGAACGTAGGCATCCTTCCCTACCTTCACTAGTTTATTTCTATGATACCGCCGAGTTTCGTCATGGATGAAATTACGAACTGGATAGTCATGGTAGTGGGAAGCATGTTAGAAAATCCTAATATTTTAGAAAGACTATGAGGCATGATTGAAATACTTTCTTTGAAGTTTGCAAGACCCTTTCTACAAGTGTTGTCACATATATTACACCCAGTCCCAAAGGATTTGAGGTCTTTTTATTTTTTAGGCATCTTGTTAAGAATGATATAAGAAATGGTCCTAGCAAGTTTCACAGTTTCATATCCTTTGTGGTGTGTTTCCTAGGCAACATAGTTTTCATGTATTTAGGCCATGCAGGCATGTCGAAAAGGGCATCCAAAAAGGGAATGTCCACATGAAGTTCTTCATGGAATCTCTGAATTTCATGAACCTGGCGTATAGCCTAGTATGTTTAATGCGGGCCTAATATGATGGACAAGGCTTGTAAACAAGAATGCCAGGTTCATCAACATCTACTTGTGGGACCTCAATGATGGAGTTTTATCAGCATTGGAACTGGTGGTGTCTTGTGAAGGTTCCTTTTCAACAACCACAATATTTTCATCCTCAAAACTTATGGTCACAATAGGGGGGTTTCTCTAGAGGGGGTGGGGAGGGAGCATACAGATCTAAGAGTTAATTGAAATTTAGGAAACTAGTAGTTGTGGGACTACACCCCATGCCCCAATATATATAACTACTCACTCATTATAGAAATGGATGTGAAAGCATAAGAAAGGAGAAGAGAAGTCATAGGCTAGTGAAAAAAAGAAGAAACCAACCATTGTTGGACTTTGATCTATCGACAATCAAATAACTATCCTATCCAATCCTTGCTTGGTATACAAGAAGATCAATAACAAGAAGAAGAATATTAATTCGATGCAAGAATGCAGTACATGTTATACAAGAAAACCAACGAAGTACAAGATAAAATATGGATCCTTTTCTTTGTGAAGTCCCCCATCCTTTTATAGGTGGAAGGAGGGGTGAAACCCTAAGAATATGGCTAAATGTAGTTGGAGGATGCTATAAAATTTATCTTATGGTCACCAATTCATCAACTGGAAGTCCCAATCGATAGACTAGGACGCATGGTTGTGTGGCCCTGAGAAAGCAAGTCAAAACCCTAATTTGGTTCTTGACGAGGAGTCATCTTAGGGCTAATGCAATGTTGAACAAGTCTTGGGCTCCAAGGGACCTAAGTCGGACGATTGGAAGATTGAGTCAATCAGTTCAAATGTTGAGTCGACCGGTCTGTGTAATGAGTGGACCAGTTCGCTAGAGTGGTGTGCCTTCTTGGATTGAATTGAGTCGACGAAATGGCATCATGAGATGGTCCATGGAGTTCTAGGATGTAAGTGTTGAGCATGTGAGTCGATTGACTGACGAGATGAGTCAATTGTCTGGACTACTCGAAAGCTTGAGAAAGTACAATGGAAGCATTCAATCTTCTAATTCTCTGAGTGGTGAAGTAGGTTCTTATACTTTGGAGCTGAAAGAATGCAAATGAACTTGGAATCTACAACATGTGAACAAAAAATGATAAGAAATCTACTTAAGGAGGCGAAAGTAGTGGAATTACAATTAGTTCCTAATTTTGGGAAAAACTAGCATAACATCCTAAATAGATGACCTAAGAAATGCGATGAAAAAGGGATGAATATGCATTCATCAATAATCTTTTGAGCGTGTGATGTAATGTGAGAGTGCAAATACATAATTAGTAGCAGTGAAACCCGTTGCTTGGTGATTTTACCATAGTTAAATAATTTTCTTCATAGTTTGACTTCATTTATTATGGTTCTAATTTAGTTAATAAACAAAACAAATCATCTATACTTTCTAGGTAATTTTTATCTATATTTAATATACAATTTATTCTTTAAAAGTTGTCTTTTGAGTTTGATCCTTAATTGTATTACGATAAGACCTATCCACTTGTGAATGTTGTTTTCTATGTTATTATTTTGATACAAGTTTAGGATTTCACGTCTTAGTAAATTTGAGAACTAAAAAAATTCCACATCAAATTTTGGCATCCCTGTCAGGGGCAACAAGATATTTTGAATTCTCTAGTCAATTCAGATAAAGTTAAGATTTTCCTTTATTAACTTGTTTTTGTATTGTTTAGTTTCATTTAATTCCTTAGTTTTTTTTATAATTGTTAGTTTATTTTGTAAATTTTCATTTGGTTATATAATATCTTTTTAACTTCCCTATATTCTTTTAGTTGTTTTTATCTTTTAGATTTAGATAATTTCTTACTTTACATTATTTTAAAAAAAATGTACATCTACATTCATTGGACCTTTTTTTATTCTTTGAGCCTGATAGTAAAAAATATATTTTGTAGGCATCACATTAATGGAGTGGTTGGTACCACAAGGCATTCAATGCCAAATTTGTGGCTACTACAACCATGATGTATGGAACTAATTCAATGCTACACAGAACCATTATCGAGCAAGATGTCATTCCTTCTTATTATTTTGGGTGTGAAGTTGAATTCAATCCATAATATTTTAAAGGCTAATATGAGGAACCATGGCATGTATATGATTATGTAGCCAAGGCAAACTAAAATTAGCAATACTTTGGGTGTTACGAGGAAGAGACTTATTATGTAGATCATAATTCACCCAATATTAGTGAGAGGATGGGCCCTTGATAAGATGCAATAATATCAAGAACCAATGCTAGAAAAACAAGAACCACAACAAAAAATAACGCATGCACTACTGGATCATATAATAGTATGTCTCTCCCAACAACTAAGGGAATTTTAGGGTTCACTAGGAAGTTATCTAAAGCAGCATGATTAACCAAAAACAATGACCACTATAGAGGATGATATTGTTTTCATGTAAAAGACAATCATACATGATATAGTGATAGTGGCACATGTTGAGGAACTGGAGCCAAGGGTCAACATGTACACTTGTATTCCATCATTCTCTAGATTTGGGGCTTTGAAAGATCAATATCAAAAGTGTCAATAGGACAGTGATCATGGAACAATGGCAGAACTTGAGGCTCTGCCATCCTTCCCTGTTGTAGACCCATATCCAATCATTTATAATGATCAACAAACCTTATTTGAGCCTATTTTGGAAGTTGAATATCCAACTTCTCTTGCATATCCAGTTGTTTTAAATTATGAGGTACAACCAAACCATGAGGTATGCATGCCACCACCTCTTCATTTCTCTATCGGGATCTCATGTCCCTATTTCTATCGAACCCTTGGATTATTTGAGTGTGTTTCAAGGGGAGGATCTAGAACCCCATGTTGATATTGTGAAGTACTCCACTACTGTTGATATTGATGCCAGTTTTATGGTTGACCAAGAGGATGCACAATTGCAGAAGAATATTTACCGTGCTGATTTTATAGATGAGGAGGTTCCTCCTACGCCAACACCATGTTTTTATATGTAGATTTAGGTGATGAAAAGAAGCCATAGTCAGATCCTCCACCTAGTTTAGCACAATTGGAAACACCGATTACGTACCTACTACATACTACCTTTGTCATAGAAGAAGGTACTTCACCTCTAGTTTTCATAGATGAGTAGTTCTTGAGGCCACTAGAGAGGCACTACTCCTACTTTGTGCCACATCTTGCATATCCACACACTACTACTGCACTACCTCTATTGATTGATGAGTATTGGTGGATCCTATCAGATGGATTATAGGGTGAAATTCAATAGTAATTTAGGCATCCTGACACTACCTTTAAGCTACCAAAACCACCTGATCGTACATTAGGCCATGCACTTCCCATGTTCAGGGTGGAAACCCTTGTTCATATTCCTTTCAGCTGGACCTTCTCTGAGTTTCTTGGACCACATGAGTGAGCATTGAGGATTTTCCCCTCCATATTTGGTTTAGCGTTTGTTCAGGGACAAGTAAATTCTAAGCTTAGGGTGGAGTTTGGGTGGTACATACTCCTTTCTACCCACATCTATCTTTTTTTTTATTTCATCATATTAGACTTGCATGTAGATTGCTTTCATTTCATGTAGTTTAAACTAATATCATTTTAGTTCTAAGATCTTGCAATGTTAGTTGAAGCCATTATCTATTCAGCTTAATTTATATTCATGTTTACATATATACAATCATGGAGCCAAGTGAGGGCGAGCATAGGCCATGCCCCCACCAAAAAAAATTAAATATGTAATATATATGTATATACCTTTTATGTATACTATATAACAAAGACAAGCACTTGCCTATCAAATTTGGAGTAGTAGCTTAGTGGTCTGGGTACCTATGGTGTTGTTAATTGTCTCAAGCTTGATACATGTTGAACTCAGTTTTAATTTTTCTTCCACGGGTTTGTTGGTTTCAGAATAGTCCCTCTACAAAAGAATAGACGCTTGAATATTCCTCTAAGAAATTGTTCTAGCTTAGTGGTTTAGATTTGTGTCTTTTTTTGTTGTCATGGGTTTGAACCCATTGAATATGTTTTGCATTTTTGTTATATAATTATGTTGGTCTCATATGAAAGTCATTGAAAAATGAAAAATACTTTTCTATTAGCTATGAGTATAGAACCCTAGCTAAGTGGTTTGGATTTGTGTTTTTTCTTTGGTAATCTAGGGCTCAAGACTCATTGAGCCCATTTTTGTCATGAAATAACTTCATCACATAACAAATCTAGTTGTGCATATTTGACTAGCAAAACACTTATCTAAACTATGTCATTCTAAAAATAGAAGAATATTCTCTATATCCTTAAGAAGATTACATTAAAATAATGTCTACACATAAAGTAGATCAACCACCTATTATATGATACAAAATAAAATTAAATTCTTTAACTTATATCAGTATCTCTTTAGAATTCAATTAGATATATTTTCATCGACCAAAATCAAGAGCGTATAAATCTCAAATAAATCTCCCATCATGTTGTATTATATATTATATATTACAAATACAATGTTTATATAGAATTTATTTTTGATGTAACTTTATTGATCTATTTCTTTTCATATTGAAAAATGGAAGTTAGTACATACTTCACAAAATATCTATCAACATGTATTCAAATTATCATTTTTTATCATTGTGCAAATATTGAAAACTTAAGTTATTTGAAATTCCTTGTTTTATGTAATTCTAAAGCACGAACACTTAGAAATCAAAGTTATTCACTAATGGGTATTTTTTAGAAAAAAAAATCATAGCTCGATTAATTTGACTTAACTTTTCCTCAAAAATATCAAATATTCTTGTTAATAATATCGCAAAAACAATTAGTTACGGTTATTAGTTGTGTAATGAAAAGTATACATATTCTTCTACAAGTTCAAATAATTTTCATAATTTACACATTCATCAATGCATATAAGAAACTCATTCTGCCTATAATATATTATGTTGCAATCACACTTATTACAAATTTTGTTATTTACTTTTGGCTTCATTAGAAAAGGTTAAAGAAATTTCCAATTAAGATTTAACACAAAGAAATATGATGAAATGAACAATACTACATAAAGTTTCAATTATAATTTTAAAGCATGTATTTGAAGTAGAATCACCCCTCAAAGGTCAAAAACTTGACTCCGCCCCTGCATATATAGTTTGGCATACAATCCCCTTGTTTGAAGTAAGTTCTTGGTGTTAAATATATTTTATAAACATACTAATGGTTAGAAATCACTCTTTGTAGCCAATTAATATAATCATCATGTTCCCTGGAAAGGATTGTAGGTGTTAAAGGAACCAAAAGATATTAAATATGGAACTCCTACTAAATAGTGGATCATATCTATGGAATTTCCATGCATCCCCTTATCATATCATTGTTTGGGTGTAGTGAATTATAGGAAGACCTTGATGTATTTAATCATATTTAAGTGTTGTACATGATCTAAACCATCTTCTACAATTTTTCTTCCATTTTTTAACCTTCCATCCGCAAAAAGAAGAAACAAATCATAAAGTATGTCAGACTCTAAGCTCGGGTTGCACACCCTCCTTCTCACTCTATTGCTTCTTCCATAACCCTATCTATGTAATAGGGACATATCATAAAAAAATAAAAGAGAATATGCCAATGTGCATAAAAAAGAATAACACAATGCATGTATTTGTATAACTAAAATACAATCTTAAGTCGAATAGAGGATGCATGAACAATATTCCTTCCATACCTCTATTCATTCCAATTTCCATCTAGGGAGTCATTACATTCTCCATTGATATCCATTTAAAATACTCAAGTGTTATATTGTGTGCTTACTTGCGATGTTTTTTGACTCCTCACTTTTTCAAGAATCCTTATATACGTGAGGTATTGGGGATGGTGGTGAGGAAGTGGTGTTGAGAATTGAAGTAAAAAATGGAGATATGGCAAGTCGTGTTCTATGATCTCAGGAGGATGGGTTACTTGGAAAATTAGCGGTAGGGGTTCAAACATGATGTAAGTATGATACATGTACATTTACTGAAAGTGTTTATTTAGAGAGTGTGTTGGATTTTGTGTTACTTGAGGATGATCAAAGTTCAAGCTTGGGGTTTTAATGAATGTTAATTCATCAAGTTTTTTTTTGTTGCATTCTAGATTTAATTTTGCATATTTAACTTGCATTTCACTTGAGATTTTATATGTTTTAGCTTTTTAGTAGGTTATGAAATTTATTTGGTATTAAGTTGTTTTTTATGTCAAATTTGTAGGTTGATGTAGGGAGAATATGAGTAGTCATCAACTCTCTAATGTATTTTCAATAAAAAGTTACAAAATTCACGCAAGTAAAAGATGATAAGTTGTAAACACTTTATGCATTCTCATTACATATGTAAAAATATTAAATCCAGAGTCCAACTCCATCAATTGGAGAGAGGATCATTAAAATGTACCTGGTTGTATGGCTCCGTATTTCACACTTGATATAGAAATTGGACGATTCAAATACCATTGGATGCATAATTCAATTATCAATGGAATGAAATTATTTTATGAGCACTTTCAGCCAGAGGATGGGTCCTTAAGTCACTCATTTTACTAAATTCGTAAATATGCAGCAAACTGTCCCCATTTGTTGGATTATGTTAGATTACCTTGACAACTTAGTCACGCTATTAAAGCACCAAAAGGACATCAAGTGAGGACATTTCTTATTCCATAAATAATCCATCCACTCCCTAGACATCACTAGGGAGGCCAGAGATGAAAGCCTCTGGCTTGATGTGGAGATGCGCTTTGTTGAAGGATGTGAATGGAGATTGAAACTGTTGTTTGGAGGGTGGTTTGTAAACTACATAGACTCTCTTCAACATCATCTCATTCTTCATGAGATTCTTCTTCCATATTTTATATTGTATCTTGAATATGTGTAGAGAGTAGTTCATATTACTGGGGCACATGGATTATCCCCACTTCCTATATATGTAATATTATATTGGAACCATTATTTGTTTGAACTATTAGATTTTTTATTAGTAATTAGTGCATGCTTTATGGATTTGCTATCTATATTGCATGTATATTTCAAAATTAGGCTAGAGACATTGGAACTGAAAATTAGAATACCATTCAATCATAGTTGAATCCTAGATACAATCGTGGAATGGTGTTCTTCACATCAATGGATTTGAGATCCGTAGGTAACAAGACATCAAGCCTATGGGAAACATGTCCTTGTGAGATTCCATAATTAGAAAGGATATATAATTTCCTTGTATCCAATAGAATAATCTTGTGAGTGAGTGAGTGATGCAATGTGTGAGAGGAAATACATAGGTAGTGGTGGTGAAATTCGTCACCCCTGTGATTTTACCATTGTTTCTTTATATTTTGATTTCATTTCTTATTGTTAATGTACTTAATCAACCAAAAAAATGTTCATCTATCCTTGTTAGGTATGTTTTCTTAATTATAGTATCCAATTTGTTCTTTAAATATTATCCTTTGGGTATTGCGATAAGACCCGTCCGCTTGCGGGTGGTGTCTTTTGTGCTATTGTCTTGGTAAAAGCTAGGATTTCATGTCTTAGTGAATTTGAGAAGTATGAAAATACCACATCAAATTTTATAGTCGTTTCCAAGGAAAGAAATGAAGAAAGAAAACTACGAGGAAAAGTAGAAGATCAACCTAAAAGGGAAACAAAAGCAAATCCTAGATAAAAGGGAAGAGGAACTAAATCCTAGGAGGGGAGAGGAAGCTTACCCTAATAGTAGAAATTGTTAGAATATGAGATAGTTGTCATACTTCAAGAAAAATAAGAAGATAAGTAGAAGCAATAGGAAAAATAAAGAAAAAAAAACTCTTTTATATTCACTGAAGGATTCAAATATTCTCTCGATACTTCGATAAATACCAGGAAAACAAAAAATGACGATAAGAAAACTTCTTTTGACAGATGAAAGTGTGCTGAAGTGAAGTTTTTTTTTGAAAAAAAATATTGTTTTTTTTGGGGCATAATCCTCCGATGCATCTATTAGATTTTTGTTCTTGGTATGGTCAGAGTTGTCCAACTGGTAAGAGCTCGGCAAGTCCCACTAAAGGATCTAGATTTGAACCATGCCAAAAGATACTCTAAGAACGATATTTCATGTTGATTGGGTGTAGGAGGAGAGTGACCAGACCACACCCTCTCTGGCCCTAAGAGTTTATCATGTTGGATGGGTTCACTAGCGGCCCTTCATGGGTGGGTTCTCTTGTAATAAAAAAGAGTTTTTTTCTTGAAAATTTTTGAATTCCGTCAAAAATGAAAAAGAACAAAACAAAAATAGAAAAAAAGAGAAAGCATGGCTAAAGAAGAAATGCAACTCATATTGTCTTACTATCCTTAGTAGAATCGCATAACTATCATATCTGGTTGTAAATATTCCATTGGAGAGAATGTCTATGATCTAAAAGCCCTAGAATAAAAGAAAATGATGAATGTTGATGTTTTTGGAGTCCCCACTCAGTTTTATCTATAAAATAAGAAAAAACAAAGGTTGATTTTTAAATCAACAAGAAAATATGAAAGATCCAATTTTGACTCTACCCAAGGATGAATAAGAAAAGCATGCATAATTTTAGATATCAAACATGGTGATCCTATCATGAGTGGGGAAGGTGTTAACATCCTATCTCAAATGATGAATGATATTGCATCTTTGTTAGACATCTCAGATTAAAATGACAACAATGAAGGTTATTGTTAAGGAAAATAGAGGAAAATTTAATAGGGAGCATTTTTTGTTGGCAAACCTTCAGGACTGAAGATGGCCATGGGTTTTTCCATTATTTTTTTTTGATTTACGAGAGAACCGCCCCCGCAGAAGCGCCACATTAGTGACCCCCCCAGGCGGCGTAAACTCTCGAGGGCCTGAGTGGTTGAGCGGTCCGGTCGCCCCCCCACCCGCGCCCCACTTAGCACGTGTTACTTTCGCAACATGCCTCGGTCGTGATTCGAACCCGTGACCCTTTATTAGGGGCCCCCGAGCCGCAACCAGCCGGGCTATGCTGGCCGGACGGTTTTTCCATTATTGCCCTAAAGGTACCAGTATTTTACATGTTGGGTCCCAATCGCCTATGAACTCCCAAAAAGGAGATCCATCTCTAGCGATTGAGACCAACGCATAGGAAGAGAGAGTGTGTGTGTGAGAGAGAGATTCAATGGAACAAGATCTAGATCTTTGAAAATGACATGTAGATATGGCAAATTCAATTAATAAATTAAAAATCATTATCAATATAGTATTGAAAACAACAATTATTTATTGGCAAAAAAGTTAGTTGTGTTTAGAAAATAGGTAACATAAGAGAAATAATTATCTTATCACCAATAATGCGGAAAGTAAATAGGGATATAGTTGATCCTTTGGCTTCAAGAGGGTCGAAATGGGGCAGGAATACGGTGGACATATGGGGTATTTATAGGTAGATTTTGGGGTTGGATATTCTTAATAGAAGTCTCTAGAAACAACAATACATCACGACTATGTGCCACATAAGTGTGGCACATGGATCGAGCCGCCATGTGTCACATGGCGGATGGCTCTGATCGTTTCAGGTGGCCCGGTCTGGATAAAGCATGTCTCTAGATTTTGTGGATATTTCATGAATATTTTGGAAATCTTAGAAAACGTAGATTCCTTATAAAAGTCAATTAAAATAATGAAGGATGAGGAAATGCATGATTTGGTATTATCCTTCACCATTATCAAAGAAATATGTATTTATGTGAGAAAAAAGGAAACTGAATATACATGGCAAAAAAATGAGAATATTTTATTTTAGATAATGGTCAAGTAATATATAAAAAATAGCTTAAAAATAGAATCGGTGTACTTGAGTCTGGAAGATATATTTTCCTATATGAAGCCCTGAATTGAGTAAAAGTGAGCAAAATGGATGGATTAAATAGACGGAAAATATGAAAAAAATATAGTAAAAAGTGGAACATAGATAATCATGGAAAATGTCAAAACGGACGCCATCATTAGCCAAAAACTTAGCATTAATTGTGAATTTTTACTATGTGATAAAAAATAGAGTGTCCATAACAATGTATATTTTAATGAAAAATATTTTGGATAAAGTCTCATTGATTGCAAATATTTGCAATTCTTCTAGTGCTCAGAATATCCTCCACAACTCTAGGTAACGTGGGTCCACTCGCAAAGAAAAGTCCAACTACAAGCTTTCTTTTTCTACCAAGACAAAGAAGTCTACTTCTCGATATGGTTCATTAACTTCAATGTTGATCCTGACCTAATCCATTCCCATAGTAGGAATGTAAACCTTGATGTTTGAAGATGCACAATGGCACCTCTTGATGACCATGCTAGTTCATTGTTGATGTTTGTTCTTGCACTTCCAAGTTGCCATCTTTCTATCGCTATGGCCCCCCCTCTTCGCTCCACTTGGGAGTATCTTGCCCAATGGGTTGTATAAGGGGATCCCACCCTCACATTTTGTGAACTTTTCTTAACTTAGTTTGACCAAGTGTTGCTTTAACAAGCTTCTTAGTTAGGCCTTTTGACAAGGCATTTTAAATTTTATGATTTTAGCTTACGTGTCACTTTTGGGTTGGGCACCCTCATTAAATCCCCATGAAATATGCAGCATCATATGCCTTCAAATATGCTGTCTTGGACTGCCAGTTTTGTATCACGAAATCCTTGACATACATTTATTAAAACCCACTCCTAAAAAAATAATGAATTGTGTGTAAGATATATATTTAATGGGACAAGCCCGACAACAAGTATGGGACAACATATGTAGACGCGTATCATACTCCATGTATGTTGTAAGACCCTGACCTTGCTATATGGGTAAACATGCTTGCTTATCTTAATTAGGTGCTTAAAACCTTAATCAAACCCAAATCTATGCTTTGATATCATGTGAAAAAGCTAAGTTCCAAGTTTGGTCCAGTTTGGACATTGTTTGAGTAAGTTTGCATCTTATGTACTCATAAGGGCTTATGAAATTTCTCCATATATAGGATTTTTCTTGTAATTTTTCACATGTATGTTGTGACTCATAAGGTTTCATATCATTTTGATATATTTTAATCCTTTGGTGCCTAGTTGCACCATCAAATTTGTGGTGAGATCTAACCTAGGGTTGAAGACTAGGGTTCCTCACTTAGATGCCCTAACTCGATGGTCTCCCCTTTGTATGTAGGGATCCGATAGTCCACCTAGAGGTGGCCAGATTTGATGGTTCTATTGCATGGCTTGAGATTTCATTGTTTGTTCTTTATGCTCCAAGGTCAATGGTTCTCTAAGTGAGGTGCCACAACTGATGGAGGCTCTAGGGTTTGCTCTTATGGCCAAGAGAGGACAAGATCTGATGGACCACCAAGTGTTGAAACTTAATGGTGCTCATGGGGTTGACATTTGATGGTCCCCCTATCTTCAAGATTCGATGGTTGACCTAGTTGTGAGGTTTTGACCTTAGACACATGGCATGCATGTTTTGACACATTAACCTTCTCTCTCTCACCCCAAGCTTTATATACCTCTCTCCTTCCACCAAAATGAACCCTTTACACACCCTATTATTCTTCCTACTACCTCTCTCCTTCCACCAAAATGAACCCTTTACACACCCTATTATTCTTCTTACTGCTTGGAGGTTTGTCCCTCTTTCTTGGTGGACAATAAGGATCTCTAGAGGATGAAGCTTGGTTGAGTTGGCTTGCATGTGCTTCTAGGGTTTGGATCTACCCTCTTGGGTTGTGTGGAGCTTCTTTACCTAGTTTCTTGACCTAAGCAAGTAAGATCACCATCTCTATCTTCATTTTCCTTGTTTTCCTCCTCCTTTTCTCTTCCTTCTTGGACGGATCCACGATGTTCTTGGTGGGACTTGTGCATTTTGTTGAAGAACACCTTCTTTTGTCTTCTTGTAACCTAGGGTTTCCTTATTGTTGGTGCAAGGAGCTATCTTGGACGTGTGGAGTGCTCAAGCTAGGGTTTCTTTCTTCTCTCTTCAAGCTACCTTGATTTTTGGACCTTCTTAATCAACCTTGAGGCGAGTTATATAACCTTCTTTATGTTTATTGCTTACTCTTAACTTGCTAAGTATACATCTTGCTCTAAAATGTAGTAAGAAGCTTAAAGATTGAATCTTTGACTAAGCATATGTGGTAGTTCTTGAGTAGATAATCTTCCTTGATTTACCTCTTAACTGAGTGTAAGTTTCTTCCTTCGAAGTAGGAACTCTAGACCTTACATGTCCATGAAATGATGGTTCCCTTGATATGAGAAATGATGGCTTTTCCTTAAGTGCTTTGAATAGATTTCTGTCTTGACTTGTGAATCGATGGCTTTGCTTCTTGTGATAACTGATGGTGTACATATTTGTTATTTTTATGGACTTTTTTGTGCTTAGGAAACTATGGTCAAGTTTCCCTCAACAATCGATGGTCTTGATGCTCTCATCGAGTGGTTCAATCGATGGTTCTTTACCCTAACAAATGATGGTTTTCTTACTATGTGTAAGTTCTATTTTCACCTAGTTTTAAACATCTCATGGTTTGCCTATGCTCAAGACCCTATGGCCTTTATGTTTGCTCACAACCGATGGGTTTCCTAGTGTCAACACCCAATGGTGTTTCTAGCTTAACATCCTATGGTTTCTCTATGTTTGATAACAGATGTGTCACCTAGTTTCACAAATGATGGTTCACCTAGTGCTGACATCCAATGACCTACCTATGTCCATGATCGGATGGTTTCACTAGGTGTATGAATCAATAGCCTCTCTTGGTCAAGGATCTGATGGCCTCTCTAGGTCAAGGATCCGATGGCTTGTCTAGGTCAAGGATTTGATGGCTTGTCTAGGTCAAGGATTTGATGGCTTGTCTAGATGCAAAAATTTGATGGCTTCCCTAGGTGAATGATTTGATGGCTTGTCTATGTAACAACAATTGATGGTCTTCTTATGGTTCATAACCAATGGCTTCTCTATGCCTATGATTGTTTCACTAGTTGTGTGATTCGATGGCTCTACTATATGCATGACTCCATGGTTTTGTGTATCTTGAATCCGATGGTTTCATGTGAGGTCCATGATTTGATGGTTTGTGCTTGATTCACCTGATCCAATGGTTGTGTTTGATATCCATTATTTGGCGGTTTTTCCTACATGGAATTCGATGGTTGATTGCACCTCAAGATCTGATGGTTTTGATTGCAAGTCCAAGGCTCGATGGTGATGCCTTATTTTATGTATGGACCCATGCTTTTGCTTAGTATGTGAACCAATGGTCTTACTAGTGACCATGATCTAATGGTTTGGGTTTGAAGCACATGATTCAATGATGGTTCTTTGACTTAAATGTATTCATGATCCAATGGGGTGTTAGTTGTAAGAATATGTGTGCTTTTGCCTAAATATGTGTACAAACTGATGGATTTCCTTTGAGCATTGATTTGTAACATTTATCCAATCTATCTTGTTGATCCAAACCTAAAGTAATTAGGTGATGAAGATTAAATATGCTTGTATTTCTTTATGTTTTTATGATGGAAGGAATACTCTCATAATGCTAATGGTAACCCTACTATGTTACCTTGTGAAAATCATTGTCCTTATGTTTAATGTAATATTATGTTGAACTTGTGTACCACCAGTATGATAATTATGATTTGTGGAACCTTTCATAAAGGTGTTGGAAGATGATTATGTTCTTGCAAGAGATTATGTGAATGTTATAAATGCTCTTTGGGAAATACTTGAGCCCTAGTGATGGTGTACATCTCTTCATGTGTGATTAAGGATTAATATATTATGATGGTGTGATAAAGAGTATAGTCTCATCATGGATGGAAATGAAACAGTACCCTATAATGTTCTGATGAGGAATATGTATAATACGTTTGATATATTCTGAGTTTTTATATTCCAATGTTTTGTAGAAATGAATTAGGGTTTGTATGAAAAGACTTGGTTGATGCAACCTTAATTCACCCAATTGGCAATAACTAATCAAGTGAAACCTCAATATTATAGTGCCCAATGCGGCAGAACTATCTAGTATCAGAATTTGATGGATAGGGAAACGTGTATTCCATAAGGGAAGCTTGAAGTTGCATACTGTTGAGTATGTGCAGGTGTAGGGAGAATATATCCTTGTCATCCTGATCCCAAGGTTGGAGGATGGTTGTGGTCATGCCTTGGATTGAGATCGGTTGAGGGTGTGACTCGGAAATATGTATATGTGATATGATTGAGGATAGTTGTGGTTGTACCTCAGATGATAAGGTTTTGAATACCCTATTTTCTAATGTTGTGGAATGTGCACCAAGGGAGGACTGGGATGATTGCATCTTGACACATATGTCATTATGGAAGACTCATACTAACCGAGGGGAATAGATATTAGGATTTTGCCTCTCCTAAATCTTGTATGGAAATGAATGTGACTTCACAATGGTTAGTTGTATTTTTGAGTGATATGACTCAAACTCCCCAGGGCTTAATAAAAGACATAATCCAACTATGAAACATATCTGTTAGGGTTACACAATGCTTCAGATTGGATGATAACCCTTGCCTGTCTATCTTATATCTATATAAATGATATATAATACAAATAGAGAAAGTTAGCCATGATTATGTTGCTAGAAATGCTTATGTTGTTACACATGCTTATGTTGTTAGACTTTCTTATGTTGTAGACATGCTTATGTTGTTAAACTTGCTTATGATGCTAGCCATGCTTATGAAGATAGTGATGCATGTGATGATTTGCTATGCCTGTTCTTTTTTAAAAATGAATAACCTTCCAATCCTACAAATAAGACTATGATTAGAACTTCTCTTAATGAAGTTTGTATATGTGGTAATTTCATATGTTAAACTACCTGCTATATTTGTTTAATTCCATAACTTGTAATCAATAAAAGTTGTTGAGAGTTATATCTCTCGCTGGGATATGAGTCTCACCTTGTGGCTCACCGCATTTTTTTAGGTGGGCATCAGCAGAAGTGGAGGACCCATGGCAATAAGGAGAAGAAGTGGTGATGGAACTTAAAAAGGTTGTATAGATGTCTAGTGTGTCCTAGAGTCATCCATGTACTCCTAGGTCCAAGTAGGAAAGTTTTGTATATAATGTTTCAATCCACTCGAGTTTTTGATAACACTCTGATGCCTATACATGTTGTATATGTGGATAATTTCTTATGTATATATGGTGTGGCTGAGGCCATGAAGTAACTATAAAAGATACTTGGCATAAGATATGAGTATATGCAAGATGTTTGGGTCCTTATGTAAATGTTCTCGGACATGTTTGTGAATTTAAATCAGTTTTAATTTTTTTCCCTTTTAGGGATGTGATTAATTAGTGATCAACCATGCTTTGGTTTTGAGTATCCCATTTAGCATGACGGGTTGTCACATTTGATGGTATTAGAACTTCGAGTTCACTGAGTCTGCATGGACACTAGGACTTAGGACTAGGATGATAACTAAGTGATGAACATGACACAGACGTGATGCATATTGCTTGAACTCAATACTTGGATTCCTGGCCAAGTATTCAACTATTGAATAAAAGGAAAGTGTGTAACTCTTTGAATACTAATATCTTTCTGATTACTCTGATCAAGTAGTCAGTTGGATACAATCCAAAGAGCATAATAAATAAGAAATCATGGTGAAAATGTCTCAACCTTACCCTAAAGAAAGATGAAAATCATATTGTGACTCATAAAAATTTGAATGTTTGGCGACTAAAGAGAAAGATATGACACCATAAAGCTTACATCTGAATATAAATAAGCTAAAGAGGAGTTCTTGAAACTGTGATTCTAGAAGATGATGAAGTCAAAAAGAGATAAGGATGTGTTATATGATATAAGATGATGAAAAAGAACAATGATGAATGAACAAAGTGAAGCCTAAGCTAATCTCAGACCAATTCATTTGTGTAAAAAGGTGTTAATGTAAATTATCATGGCATGTAAAAGAAATTAAAGATAGATGATCCTTTATAAATGAAGAGAATGTAAAATATGATGAGATATCCCTTTATAAGTGAATAATAAGCATGATAACATGAGACAACCACATGAATGATGAATAGTCAACAAAAACAGAGAAAAATACGATAATTATGTTAATTCCAATGCAGATGATAAGGAAATGAAAAAGGTAAATGATATACAAATGTTGTAATGTGAATAATTATGGTTAGGACTGATAACCTCTTGCTAGAAACCCCTTTGGATAGTGCTATTGTGTCGCAGAAGGTGTGTTTTTGGGATGCATCCTTCAAGTGGGTCTTATGCCACTTGGTACGTGTGGATTCGATGTAATCCTAGGGGTGAATATATTGGTGTAATACATGGATGCTTTTGACTATAGTTCCAAGATCATGACGTTTTGTGATCAAGATGCATTTTGATCCTTCCAAGGAGTTAGGAAGATTCATCCTACCATTTTATGTTGGCTATGATGGCAGAGGAGCTTATTAGACAAGATTGTGAGCTCTTCTTAACACATGTAGTGGATACCAAGATGATGAGTCCTAGTAACTAGGGTGTTCCAATGGTACATGAGTTTGAATGTGTTTTCTAGATGAATTTCCTAGTGTTCCTTCCTCCTATAGAGTTTGATGTTGGGATCTTCCAAGTGTTGTCTGGGAAGATGAAGGGTGATTCTATGATGCTTTACATGGAATACCGACAGTTGGACAAGGTCATGATAAGGAACGAGTAACATTGCCAAGGATAGATGATTTTTTTGATCAATTGAGAGGTTCTATAGTGGTACACAAGATAGACTTGAGGTCGGAATATCATCAGATGAGAATTGAGGCAGGTGACAAAAGTTGTATGGTCACTATGAGTTCATGGATGTGTCATTTGGAATAACCAAATGCATCAACACTATTTGTGTATTACATGAACAATATGTTCAAATTGTATCCTTATTAGCTGTGTCGAGTCTTGTTGATGGTGTTGTTGGTATGTATGCCCTGAGAGCCAATCATGGGATGATTGGTGGGATACTTTAAGATTGATTTGATAAACATCAAAGGCAAGCTTCCAATTCTTTATGGTTCAGTCATATGAGATAGTGATAGAATAGATTGAATGTCTAGAGAATGATAATACTCAATGATGTATGCCTTCAGGTTCATGACCTGAACGATGAGATCATACGGATGCTAAGAGTTTGTACATTCTTGTTATGTCCCTAGTCGGATGTCATTGTGGAAGGTAGATAGACAACAATGACACACAAGACTAGATTGTGGTGTTGGTTGATGAGAGAATCTCATTAGTCATGATATAGAGATATCAAACCAAACACATAGGTACTTGTTAGAGAACAAGTGTACCAGACAGACCCACTATGAGTTTGACACATGGAACCATGACATGGTAGTCATAGTCAGTACTCACAGTGATGGTGGTGAGTGTGATTCTTAGACCTGAAATCACTGCACTCAACACATGTCATTGGGCACACTTTGACATCATCAAACACAGTCCTGAAACATGGGTTGTTATAAAGGTGATGATTGGGTGGCTTTGACACATGGGGCTTTTGAGGGGTGAGTGATAGATATGGGATTTGTGCCTCCTGAGGGAGTTTGATATCCAAGGCCACTTGATGAGTAGGATTGAAATAGGCGTGCGCACGCATGTGTGAATCAATATGTGATATTAATGTCATACATATCTCTTCCAATCTACTCTGAGATCAAGAAAGTGAATGAACGTTGACAGGATGACTGTTCCATGCCTCGAGTTCATTCGGGATATCAACGACAAAGGAATTATACATTCACTGTAACACCATTCACGGATTGTAGGATTGAAAGTTGTTCTCCAACTTTCTACTTTCACTTGGGTAGCACTGATGTGTGACTAGGCACCGCTCTTTGCTTGTGAAGTCATAAGTGTTATGGACTTTCACTGCCAACGTGAAATGGACCTGTAGGGTCACACACATAGGATTTAACCTGGAAGAGGAGTTTTGTCCACAAATAATGTTTAGATTGATTGCTAAAGGAGTTTAGTAGTTTAATTAAACACTCAATCAATTGATAGCTCAATATCATATTGTTCAAGGTGTTGGACACATTGATTGGAGTATCAGATTGATTGAAATCGCAATTGACTGATTCTACACAACCTGCACTCCCAACCGATTGGTTCATGTGATGAACCAGTCGGCTGAGGTTGTTGAACCGGTCGGCTCAAGTGTTGAGCCGATCGACTCAAGATAAGGGTGAACCGATTGCTTCAAGTGTTGAAACGATCGATTCAACTGGTGCAACCGAGCAAGTTGGGAAAGTAAGATTGGTGAGAATTTTCCTTGCGTTTCACTTGCCCAATTTGATTGGAACAAGGATTGGTATTTGATACCAATTAGAAACAAAAGAAGGAAAGTCAATTGGGAACCAACCAGGACCACCAACCGACCGGTTCACTTGTGAACCGACCGGTTGAGGTGTCCCAACCGACCGGTTGAGGTGTCCCAACTGACCGTTTCACTTGTGAACTGACCGGTTCAGGTCCCCAACTGACCGTTTCACTTGTGAAATGATCGGTTCAGGTTGCGAGTTGGTTGCTTTTATGGAAAATCTCGAACCCTTCTACTCCTGCTTTTAGTCCCGCATTGCCTGGGATAGAGAACCCTGTCCCATGACCCTCCTATATATATAGGGGTATTGGGGGCTTCTCAAAGTACAACTCAGTGCAACCAGTTGCTCTGCAAAGTTGTCCTTCTCTCTGGTTTTGGTAACCGAGAGAGAGCCCAAGCAAGTGCTACCCGCAAAGGGAGGTGCAGCAAGGGAAAGACAACTGCAGTTGCAACTAGAGGCAGGAGAGTGTGTTGGCGACTAGTACATCAACAGGAGGGTGCGACTCCTTCCAACTCCTTGTGGGACAAGGAGTGTGGAGTTCCTGGTGGTATGTGTAGACTACTTCAGAGGTGGGAGGTTTCTGCCGCTCAGGAGGACAACTGTCAACCCCGATAGTCCCGGTGAGAGGAGGAGTCGTCAGTCCCGGTGCGACCAGGAGCTGCACAGACACCGTCCAAGACCAGCTTTGAAGACCGCGTAAGGCGCGAGGTATTATCGCCGAGCAAGCCTCGGGACAAGGTATGATTCCACAAACCATCCTTTCCTATTATATAGACGTTGAGTGTTTCCTTGTTCCGGGTTTGGGGAGAAATTTTTTTGTTTCCGCTGCCTTCTCAGCCTCCCCTAAAACCCAACAGGTGTCCCAATGCAACTCCTGATATAATCAGCAACATGGACAACATCTTTGCTAAGCACTAAAGTTGTTAAAGTAGCATCGACTATATGTCAAGTTCAACGAGAGTGAGTTTTGGTTGACCAAAGTGTCTTTTTCAGGGTCATGATTGGCCTACTAAGGATGTTTATGTGGATACAAATGAGGTGAAGATAGTGATGGAATGGGAACAACCCAATATATCAACTGAGATCTGAATCTTCCTAGGCCTCACAGGACACTACAAGAGGTTCACCCAAAATTCTAGTGACATTGATCTACCTTTGACCAAGATGACTAGGAAAGATGTTCCTTTTGTTTGGAATGACAAGTGTTAACATTCCTTTAAGTTGCTAGAGGAGAAATAGAAAGTGTTCCACTGTTAGGGTTGCCAAGTTAAGGGAAAGGTTACGTCATCTTCAGAGATGCTTCAAATAATAGTTTGGGATGCATGATGATGCATGATAAGAAAATGATTCCTTTTAATTTGTGACAACTTAAGAAGGACAAGGAGAACTATCCAACCCATGACTTGGAGTTGCCCACTATAGTATTAACCCTGAAGATTTTGGGACATGGTTCAAAGTAAGAACTAAAAACATGACATAAAGACGGTGGATGGAGTAAATTGAGGAATATGATCGCATGATAGATGATCATTTAGGAAAGAAGGATGTGAAAGTTGTTGCGTTAAATAGGAAGTTATTTTTGTCATCATTCACAAAGAACGTGCAGTCACTTTTTGACGTATCACAAATGGGACATGCAATCGTCACTTTAGTAGAAGGATATATAGTTGTAAGTATCTCTGTTGACAAGATTGTTGACACAGCTACAAGCCAAACCAACACTATTACAATAGATCACATGTGTACAGATAGGTGACACCATACTACAAGACACTAGATTAAACCAAACAATGGTTCCAGATGATGATGGTTTGAGTGAGATAGTAACTAAGGAGGCTCATTCCCCAATGTACACAATGTATCTGATAGTACACAGATGTATCGTAGTATGAAGAACATGCAATGTCAACTAGGTCTAAAACATGAGGAAGCAAGTAAAGTACCAGCTTTTGAAGTGTTGTGTTAGTATAACATACTGCAGATAAGGTCATAGTGATTCAACAATAGTTGAAAACAGCTCAAGACAGACATAATCATATGCTAATAACTATAGTAAGTCGCTAGAATTCCAAGATGGAAGGTACTTCCAGAGTTGCATAGGTTGTACAATAGTTTCTATGTTCCAAGTGTCGCCCAAGTACATGACTAGTGATACAGACAATGGAGGTGGAGTTAGATGATGATTGTTTCTTACTTGAATGGTCATATGTTGATCCTAGATAAGTGTGTGCAGAAGCTGAGGAAGAAGGACATAGCCTTAGTGAAGGTTTTGTGGCATCACTATGGTGTGGATAAATCCACATGGGAGTTAGAGGCTGAGATGCATAGGAAGTACCCATGTTAGTTTGTGTATGATTTCAGAGGTGAAATCCTTGTTAGGTATTTATGGTTGTATGACCCCTAACCTTGCTTTATAGTTAATTATGTTTGATTATCTTAATTGGTTGCTTAAAACCTTAATCGAACCCTAATTCATGCTTAGATATCATGTGACAAATCTAAGTTTCAAGTTTGATCCAATTTGGACACTATTTGAGTAAGTTTTGCATTTTATGTACTTATAAGGGCTTTTATGAAATTTCTCCATATCTAGGGTTTTTATTATAATTTTTCACATGTATGTTGTGCCTTATTAGTTTTTATCATGTTTGAAATAGTTTTATCCTTGTGTGCTTAGTTTCACCATCAGATTAGTGGTGACATCTAACTAGGGTTGAGGACTAGGGTTTTTCACCTAGATGCCCTAACTCGATGGTCTCCCTTTGTATGTAGGGATCCAATTGTCCACCTTGAGGTGGTGGTCTTTGATGGTTCTCTTTTATGTCTTGAGGTTCAATGGTTTGTTCTTGAGGCTCCAAGGTCGATGTGTTGGTAAGGTATGCACGTAGAGAAAATCATGTGATGATTGACATAGCATATACCATAAAGGATGTGATTAATACTCATAAAGGAAAACTTACAATTCATTATGTCTCATTCAGTTATGAACTAATGAGGAAACATTATGAATGTCTAAAGAATGACAATACTCAATGACGCATGTGTTCAGGTGCGTGACTTGGAAAATGAGATCATGCAAATGCTAAGCGTATGTACATCCTTGGTATGTCCCTACTCAGTTATTATTACGAAAGGCAAATCGACACCAGTAACACATAAGACTAGAGTGTGATTTGGTTGATGACTAAGTCTCATTAGTCATGATATGACAATATCAAACCAAGAACACAGATACATGGTAGGCTATAGTGTATCAGACAGACCCACCTTGAGAGTAACACATGGAGACAATCATTGGTAGTCATAGTCATCTGTAATAGTGAAGGTGGTGATTGTGATTCTTAGACCTAAAATCATTGCACTCATCACATGTCATTGGGTACACTTTGACATCATCAAATACAGTCCTAAAAATGGGTTGTTATAACGGTGATGATTGGGTGACCTTGACACACGAGTATAGATTGTGAGTGGTAGAGGTGGGATTTGTCCCTCTTACTGGAGTATGATATCTTGGCCACTTGATAAGTGAGACTGAGAAACGCATGCACATTCATAAGTGAATCAATATATGATATTGAGGTCACATTATCTCAGATAGTCCGCTCTTAGTTCAAGGAACATGAGTTGAACATTGAGAGGATGACAACTTCATGACTCGAGTTCACTCTGGATATCAGAGGCAAAGGAATTATACAACCATTACAACACCTTACACAAATTCTAGGTTGGAGTTATTCTCCAACTTTCCATTCACTTGGGTAGAACAGATGTGCGACTAGGCACCACTCTTTGCTTGTGATGTTATAAGCTAGCTATGGACATTCACGGCCAACGTGATATGAAACCATTGGGTCACACACAAAGTAACTCATTTAGAAGAGGAGTTTAATCTTGAATGGTGATGGGATTGATTACTGAAGCGTTTAGGTACTCAATTCACATAATAGATTGGCTGACTGCACTGCCAAATGACCATCTCACAAGGTGAGATGGACGTCTAGAGTGCTATATGAGCATCTCAAGTATTGAGATGGCTGTTTGGGTTGTCAGGCTGATCAGTCGAAATTGGCTAAGTTCTACCCAAACTAAGGTGTGAACCGATCGGTTCATTTTGATGAACCGAATGGTTCATCTCAACTCACCAGATGACCGTCTTGGTGAGTGAGATGACGCACATGTGAGATTGCTCAGTTAGGCTGGAGGAAGGTTCTAGTTACTTTCCCAAATCATTTTGATTGCACAATTATTGTGGTGCAAGGAATTAATGGTTAGCATTGGGAAACTAATTGCCAATTTTGTATGTGATTGGGAAACTACCAGATGACTGTCTCACAGTGCCAGATGGTCATTTCAGATGTCACATGTTGCAAAAAATTTAAGATCTTCCCATCCCTTTCACTTCCGCACACATCCCGAACAGACTAGGAACCATGACCCTAACCCTGCATATAGATAGAGGGGTACTGAGGGCTTCCTAAAACACAACAATAAGACAAATGATTGAGAATCAGTTGCTATGACAATTATTGTCTTCTTTGGTTGTGGTAACCAAGAGAGCCCAAGCAAGTCCTACCCGACTAGGGGGAATAGCTACGAGAGAGAACAATTGAGGATCATTGTTGTGGGAGAGCAAGTTGTTACGCCAATGAGAGGGACAACTCCTTCCTGTCTGTTCTAGTTGAACGACATGAGTTCTAGTTGGTCCATGTGGACTACTCTAGAGGTAGGAGTCCTTTGACTGCTATATGTGGTGAGACCACAAGAGTCACTGCAGAAGTTGTCATGTTCGTTGTTTGTGGTGAAGACCAGGAGTTACACAACCACCGTCCAAGAGCAACTAGTAGACAGTTGCATTGAAGTGAGTTTTTGTTACTGGACTTGCTCCAAGACCATGTATAACTCAATAAACCATCCTTCCTATTTCATAATAGTTGACACAATCTTGTTGTTATTGGAATATAGATAGATAAATTTATTATTATCGTTGCTATACTATGTGCTTGTATTTCCCAAAAATAGTATCAGAGCCACGTCAATATACTATGTTTTAGGATAATCAATATGATCATATTTTTTATTTTATCATTTATTTATTACACACAATGCAAATATTTAATTTGTCTCATATGCATATCTGATCAAAGACCACATAATTCCAAACTAATATATATATATATATATATATATATATATATATATATATATATATATACACACACATATATATGCAATTTACACTCATCGCCCTAAAAGTAGTTTTATGGTAGATGGGTAGCATGGTTATGGTTAATACCCAATATTTGTATGTTGTTTGATGTTTTAGTGTTATTCATATTTATATTGATCTGCGCACTGAGCCTCTACCTCCTTATTCCCAATGTAAAGTTAAATCTTTCCAACCTTTGATCCCCTTGAATGTAAATCAAGGCTTCTCTTTATACAAGATAATAAAATAGCGATAGGATAATTTTCTTTTCTTGCAACGACAAAGAAGATGATCATCACCAAATGAGATGACATTTTTGTGAGATGAGCCGACCGTCTAGAGGACCATGGAGGATAGAACGATGGAGCCAGACGACCGCCTGGTTGGCCCAACTAACTGTTTGGAAGGAGTCCAAACATCGGTTGGACAGGAGGCCAGACGACCGTCTGAGAAGGCCCAACCAACCGTTTGGAAGGAGTCTAGACAGGAGAACCAACCAACCAACCAATATGCAAGACGACCAGTTCAAGGGTTGAACTGATCTACCCAGATTGGCAAGCACAAATCTACACCAGCAACAAGTTCGTAGATATGATGTGATGACCAGCCTAGGTGGTAGTAATTCCTTGTGGCTCCAAGAAATTATAGTAGACATGGCCATAACCATTGCTTTTGTTTTATATTGCATGTCTATTTTGTGGGATATATCATGTATATGATACATATTGTACATGTCATGATTGATACAATATGTATATATATATGATATATATAAATCCCTCAATCAAACATATTAAGTCTAAGATGATTTCCAATAGAAACCCACATGAAAAGCTTACTCGACCAAGCGCAGGTTACACCAAAGCGTGGTGTGCCGTCTACCTCGTGGAAGTGTGCTGGTAGTAATGTAGGTTCCACCTCTGCGGGATGCATTATTATCGTATTAGCTATTGGGTCAGGCCTAACTAGTGATTCTTAGAGTGTCTATGCCTAGAAGCATACAAATGATTATGACAAGGAGTTGTGCATATCATCTATCAAGAATTGCATATGATGTAATTGGTAAAAGTTGCCTACCTTGATAATTGGCTATGTTTTGCGGTGTTGATCGGACCATACTTGGATTGTCTTGGCTTTTTCTCATTAGTAAATTATTCACTGCAATTTTCTAAATTGATACATGAGGGGTCATAAATTTGAATAAAATAATGAGAATGATAATTAATTAAAGACATAATTATTATCGCCCAAATTTTTATCAAATTAAATCATAATTTGACTTTTTAACAAAATTGCAAATTCTTTTGTAGAATCACATGGCAACAAACAACAATCATTTTTCTCTATGATCGGTCCTTGAGAAGGACAAACTAAATGGGAACAACTTCCATGACTGGTTTAGGACACTAAGAATTGTTCTCACACATGAGCGGAAGCTCTATATCTTGGAAATGCCAGAACCAGAGGAACCACCTCAAAATGCACCCAGGGCTGACAAGGATACTTACAAGAAGCATACTGATGATATCATGGATGTCAAGTGTTTGATGCTATGATCCATGAACTATGAGTTGCAGAGGAAACATGAGAACATAGATGTGATTGAGATGGTCACATATCTCAAGAACATGTTCCAAGATCAAGCAAGACAAGAGAGATATGATGTCTCCAAGACATTGTTCAAATGTAACATGGCAGAAGGAGATCCAGTAGGTCCTCGTTTGCTCAAGATAATTGGGTATGTGGAGAACCTAGCTAGACTAGGATTCTCCTTAGGTCAAGAGTTGGCCACTGATGTGATTCTAGAGTATCTATCCGAACCTTACAGTCAGTTTGTCATAAACTACAACATGAACAACTTTGACAAAATGTTGACAAGAGTTGTTGGGCATGTTGAGAACAGCTAAGGGACATATGAGGAAAGACAAACCCAAGTATGTGATGGTGATCAGCAAGACAAAGGGGAAGTCTAAAGGAAAAGGCAAAAATAAGAAGGGTTCTAAAGCTATCTAGAAGCCCAAGTCTTTAGATCTTAAATCAAATGGAGGTGTTAAGAAAAAAGCAAATGTCACCATTGTCAAAATCATGGACATTAGAAGAGAAATTTCCCACTCTAGTTAGAGGAATCTAATAAGAAGAAGGAAGGTACTAAGGCCTCCACTTTAGGTATAAATGTTATAAGATAAATTTGACTACTTCTTTGTTTTAGTATGTGATAACAAAGATCTGACAAACCAATGTGCATGATCTGACAAGAAGTAAAAGCCCTCATGGAGGACCATGGTGGACAAGGCGGAGTAAGAGTTGCGGAAGCTTTAGTCTACATTCAAATTTATCTTAGCCCAATGGGCATGTAATAGAGTTACTAGAACTGCTATTTCATTATGCCAAGAAAATATAAACATTTACTTTAAGCATCTTGTATGACAAGATTAATGAATCAATAAAGTGAGATATTAATGTTTCTATTTCAAAAGAAATGATCTTGCATGGAAATGCCCATATATCTAATGATCTTTACTTGGAAAGAATCTTAGATAAACTTTTCAACATTAATACCAAAGGATTATAATTGATAACTAAAGACTATCTTTAGCAGTAGCCACCTTGGATGTATATGTAAGAAATGCATATATAGAATACATATTGATGTTAATCTAGACTCCCTTGGTTGTTGAACCTAAGGAAATATGTAACTCTTTTTATAAATAATGTGACATAACATCCTTCACTAAATATAGTGGGAGGATAAGTCTTCCATCAGACCTCATACATGTGATGCATGAAGATCTTATGGAATGAATGCTATATATAAATACGTATACTTCATTTCTATTACTGGTAATATGATGATACATACTCAATAAAATAGAACATAAATATTTTGAAGTGTTAAAGGAGATTATAAAAGCATAACTTTGATTAAAGTATTAAGAAAATTTTATGAGATCAAATGTTGAAATACTTTGCATCAATATCTTGAGAACCTTCAGGAAAGAACTATGATAATGTAGCACAAGTCAAATCCATCTGAACATAATAATGTGTCAAAATTAAGGAATTACACCATGATGAATCATGATATAATTATAAATTAATCTAATCTTTTTATATCTTCAAAGATATATACCTATCACTGAATCATGTACCATTTGAATGGTTTATTAGATATCATATATGATATGATTTAGGAATGTTCCAATATGTCTAATGGATTGAAACCTACATTGAGAAAATAGTTTCTTAAATGGGTTTATCCCCAAACCATAATTGTTGAATGTTACCAATAATCCGAATCCAATAACAAAAGTGTTTCATTACTAGGATGACTAAGTTTCTAAAGAATTAGTGGGAGTAAAAAGTAGAACTTGAAATGTTCGAGGACAACAAAGAGGTACAATAAGAACTAAGAGAATCACAAGCTACTGTGGAAATCTCAAGTTCATCATGTAACACAGAATAAAATAGTTCTAGTAGAACTCATCTGAGATTGGAGGATTATGAATCCAACGATTCATATTGGTTGGCCATAATAGGATGAGCCAACTAATCAACTAGAAGCTACATAATACCACAGTCTGAGTATTGGATCAAGGCCATTATGGGGTCCATGTAAACTAACAAGGTATGACCTTGATAGTACTACTTGAGGGGTAAAACCCAAAAGGTGATGTTAGGGTCTTGTGGTAAACACCTACATGGATAACATAAAAGGACAAATTGTTGAATAAGTTTTTCAAATCAGTTCAAATTGTTGAACATGATAGAAGTTCCTTTACCAATTGTCAAGATTTTTGTTGTAGTTAAAATAGACTATGAGATTTAGCATATGAAGATAAAAAAAATGGAATCCTTACAAGGAATACATCAGAGGATGTGTATGTGACACAACCTAAAAGGTTTTACAACTTCAAGAATGCAAATAAAGTCTATAAACTATAAAGTTCAATCTGGGATTGAAAAAAGCAGCTCAGAGGAGGGATCTTTTGACTTGACAAGATAGTCAAAGTATTTGACTTGAATCAAGATAAAAGATGAAATCCGTGATTACAAAAGATTTAGAGGGAGCATATATGAATATTCCACATATGATGAGGAATAACACCTCAACATTGTGAATATTGGGATCTGGCATGAAAACCCCTTCAACAATGAAGGATTAGATGAAACATCTTATGAGATAAGAATCAAGACCTATGAGATAGTTCTTGAATGTTTCACAATGGAAGTTTGAGCACATACAATAACAATGTGTTGAAAGAGTTCAACACAAAAAGGACTCAATGAGAGAGAATCCAGATTAGTCTCTCATGAACCATATGTTTAAGAATGGAAAATGACATGATTAATATGCCATAGGTTGTAGTGATGGATCTATCATGAATGCTATAAATGTACTTATCCCATATAATCTTGTATGTATTGGACATAACAAGATGATAATTGAATTCCAATAAGGGTTATTGGAATGTCATGAAAGATATCCATTAGTACTTGAGAAGCACCTAAGCATAGATTGCTAATAATTAAAGACAGCAATAATGTAACAATTGGATGTAAAGGGTTACAATGATGCAAGCTTCCATAATGACAAAAGTGATTGCAAATTAAAATATGTTTGATTTAAAAGGAGAAATGTTATTAATTGGAAGGGTTCCAAACTAATACCCATTAATTCTATTCTACAATAGATGTCGAGTATACTTGTGTTGTGAACACAGAGTGATGCTATATGTATATAGAAGTTCATATGATGAACTTATAGATGTTCCAACCATTGATGACTCAGTAGTGATACTGTGACAACAATGGAGCTATTTGTTAGGCAAGGAATATCATATATCATATTATGACAGTTTTGTCTCATTCGAGAAATCATACAGTGAAGAGATAAGGAAATATGCAATATATCGACTAATAGCAAAATGTTTCTAACCCTCTGAATTAACACTAGTGCAGCAGAAACATGGTGGACATGTTTAGATCACTAAGAATATAATTCATGGGTGATTGGATCTGAGTGCAAGTGGGAGTTTTTTGGTAAGGTATGCCCATAGAGTAAATCATGTTATGATTGACATGGCATATACCATAAAGGATTTGATTAATACTCATAAAGGCGGTCTTCCAATTCATTCTGTTTCATTCAATTATGAGATAATGAGGAAACATTATGAATGTCTAAAAGAACGACAATACTCAATGACACATGTAAGAAACGCATGTGCATGCACAAGTGAATCAATATATGATATTGAGGTCACATTATCTTAGACAATCTGCTCTTGGTTTAATGAACATGATTGGAATACTTAGAGGATGACAACTCTATGCCTCGAGTTCACTCTAGATATCAGAGACAAAGGAATTATACAATCACTACAACACCTTAGACAGATTGTAGGTTGAAGTTGTTCTCCAACTTTTCATTCACTTGGGTAGCATTAATGTGCAACTAGGCACCACTCTTTGCTTGTGATATCATAAGCTAGTTATGGACATTCATTGCCAACGTGATATGGGACTTATAGGGTCACACACAAAGAAACTCATCTAGAAGAGGAGTTTAATATTGAATGGTGATTAGACTGATTACTAAAGCAATTAGATACTAAACTCATGCAATAGATTGGCTGACTATACTACCAAATGACCATATCATAGGGTGAGAAGGTCGTCTAGAGTGCTAGACGAGCGTCTCAAGTGTTGAGACAGCCGTTTGGGTTGTTAGGCTGATCAAAAATTGAATTGGCTAAGTTCTGCCCAAACTAAGGTGTGAACCAACCAGTTTAGCTTAGCTCACTAGACCTTCGTATGGGTGAGTGATACAACCATCTCGCACATGCGAGATTTCTTAGTTAGACCAGAGGAAGGTTCTAGATACTTTTTGAAATCATTTTGATTGCACAATTCTTATATAGCCAGGAATTAATGTTTAGCATTAATGGGAAACGAATTGCCAATTTTATATGAGATTGGGAAACTGCCAGATGACCGTCTGGCATAGTGAGACAAACGTATTGCAATGCCAGACGACTGTTTGGACGGCTAGAAGTCCGTTTCAGATGTCATAGGTTGTGAAAATTCAAGATCTCCCAGTCCCTTCCACTCCTGCACAGATCTCAAAAAAATTGGAAACCTGACCTAACCCCACCTATAAACAGAGGGGTACTGAGTGATTCCCGAAACACAACAATATTACAGACAATCAAGAAACAATTGCTCTGACAATTGTTGTCCTCTCTGGTTGTGGTAACCAAGAGAGCCCAAGCAAGTCCTACTCGATTATAGAGGGATAACTACGGGAGATAACAACTGAGGATCATCATTGTGGGAAAGCTAGTTGGCGACTAGTGCACTAACGGGAGGGACAACTCCTTCCTACTTTTAGTTGAACGATAAGAGTTCTAGTTGGTCTATGTGGACTATTATAGAGGTAGGAGTCCTTTGGCTATTGCTGGGAGAGAAAAGTTAGCCTATAGTCCGTGGCGAGATGATATGAGTCACTGCAGAAGCTGTCATGTTCATTGTTCATGGTGAAGACCAAGAGATGTACAACCACCGTCCAAGAACAACTAGTAGACAATTGCATTGAAGTGAGTTGTTGTTGCTGGACTTGCCCTAGGACCAGTTATAACTCATTAAACTATCCTTCCTATTTCATAGTAGTTGACGTAATCTTGCTATTATGGGAATACATATAGACTAATTTATTGTTTTTGCTGCTATACTATGTGCCTGTATTTCCCAACACGATGGTTCTTCAAGTGAGGTGCAAAAACCGATGAATGTTCTAGGGTTTGATCTTGTGGCCAAGCGAGGAAAAAATCTTATGGCCACCTAGTGTTGAGACTCAATGGTGCTCCTTGGGGTTGACATCTGATGGTCCCCCTAGTTTCAAGATTTGACAACTCACTTGTTTTGCATGGACATGCGGTTTTGACCTTGGACACATGGCATGCATGTCTTGACACCTCAACCTTCTTTTTCCTCTCACCCCAAGCTTTATATACCTTTCTCCTTCCACCAAAACGAACCCTTTACACACCCTCTTCTTCTTGTTGTTGTTGTTGTTTGGAGGTTCATCCCTCTTGCTTGGTAGAGAAGGAGCTCTAGAGGAGGAAGCTTGTCTGATCTCACTTGCATGTGCTTCTAGGGTTTGGATATACCCTCTCTTGGGTCGTGTGGATCTTCTTTACCTAGTTTCTTGACCTAAGCTAGTAAGATCACCATGTCTATCTTCATTTTCCTTGCTACCCTCCTTCTTTTCTCTTCCTTCTTGAATGGAGCCAAGGTGTTCTTGGTGGAACTTGTGCATGTGGTTGAAGAATACCTTCTTTCTTCTTCTTGTGACCTTGGGTTTCCTTATTCTTGGTGAAAGAATCTAGGTTGGACGTGTGGACTGCTCAATCTAGGGTTTCTTTCTTCTCTTTTCAAGCTACCTGGCTATTTTGACCTTCTTCATCAACCTTGAGGCGAGTTATATAACCTTCTTCACGTTTATTGCTTACACTTAACTTTCTAAGTATGAATCTTTCTCTAAAACATAGTAACAAGTAGAAGGGTTGAATCTTTGACTAGGGTTTGAGCATATGTGGTAGTTCTTGAGTAGAATGGCTTCCTTGATGTACCTCTTAACGTGTACATTTCTTCCTTGGAAGCAGGAACTCTAGACCTTGCATGTCCATGAAACGAGGGTTCCCTTGAGATGAGAAATGATAACTTTTTCTTAAGTGCTTTGAACTAATTTCTGTCTTGACTCATGAACCAATGGCTTTGCTTCTTGTAACAACCGATGGTGTACCTAGTTGTTTCTTTGATGGAATTTGTTGTGCTTAAGAATTATGGTCAAGTTTCCCTCAACAACCGATGGTCTTGATTCTCTCATCAAGTGGTACACTTTATGGTTTCTTAACCCTAATAAACGAGAGTTACCTCTCTGTGTGTAAGTTCTATTTTCACCCAATTTTAAAGATCTGATGGTTTGCCTATGCTCAAGATGTGACTGCCTTTATGTTTGATCACAACCAGTGGGTTTTCTAGTGTCAACAACCAATGGTGTTTGTAGCTTAACATCCGATGGTTTCTCTATGTTTGACAACGGATGGGTCACTTAGTTTCACAAACGATACTTCACCTAGTGTTGACATCCGACAACCTACCTAGGTCCATGATAAGATGGTTTCACTAGGTGTATGATTTGATGATCTCTATAGGTCAAGGCTTCAAAGGCCTCTCTGGGTCAAGGACAAGATGGCTTGTCTAGGTCAAGGATCCGATGGCTTGTTTAGGTCAAGGATCTGATGGCTTGTCTAGGTCAAGGATCTGATGGTTTGTCTAGATGCAAGATCTAATGGTTTCCCTAGGTCAATGATCTGATGTCTTGTCTATGTTCAACAACCAATGGTCTTCTTATGGTTCCTAACTGATGTCTTGTCTATGTTCAACAACTGATGGTCTTCGTATGGTTCCTAACTGATGTCTTCTCTAGGGCTATGATTTGGTTGTTTCATATGTGTGTGATTCGACGGATCTACTATGTGCATGACTTAACTATTTTGTCTATCTTGAATCTGATGGTTTCATGTGAGCTTTATGATTTGATGGTTTGTGCTTGATTCGCCTAATCGAATGGTTGTGTTTGATGTCCATGATTTGGTGGTTGTTCCTGCATGGAATTCAATGGTTGATTGAATCTTAGGATCCGATGGTTTTTATTGAAGTATAAGGCTCGATGGTTATGCATTGTTTTTTATATATAGACCCATGCTTGTACTTAGTATGCAAACCAATGGTCTTACTAGTGGCCATGGTTTGGTGGTTTGGGTTTGAAGCACATGATTCGATGGTGGTTCTTTGACTTAAGTGTATTCATGATCCAATGGAAGTGTTAGTTGTAAGAATGTGTGTGTTTTTACCTAAATATGTATACAAGCTGACAGATTTCCTTTGAGTGCTTATTTGTAATATTTATCCAATCTATCTTGTTGATCCAAACCTAAAGTACTTAGGTGATGATGATTAAATATGCTTGTCTTTATTTATGTTGTTATGATGGAAGGAATACTCTCATAATGCTAATGGTAACCCTACTATGTTACCTTGTGAAAATCATCGTCCTTATGTTTAATGCAATATTATGTTGAACTTGTGTACCACCAGTATGATGATGGTGATTTATGGAACCTTTCACAAAGGTGTTGGAAGATGATGACGTTCTTGCAAGAGATTATGTGAATGGTCTAAATTACCTTTGGGAAAGACTTGAGCCCTAGTGATGGTATACATCTCTTCATGTGTGATTAAGGATTACTATCCTGTGATGGTGTGATAAAGAGTATAGTCTCATCATGAATGGCAATGAAATAGTACCCTGTAATGTTGTGATGAGGAATATGTCTCAGACTTTTTATATCTTCTAGAGTTGTTATATACAATGTTTTTGAGAAATGAATTAGGGTTTTTATGAAAAACTTAGTTGATGCAGCCTTAATTCACCCAACTAGCAATAACTAATCAAGTGAAACCTCAATCATGTAGTGCCATGTACCGTAGAACTATCCAGTGTTAGAACTTGATAGATAGGAAAATGAGTATTCTAGAAGGGAAGCTCAGAGTCGCATACTATTGAGTATGTGCAGGTGTAGGGAAAATGTATCATTGTCATCCTGATCCCAAGGTTGGAGGATGGCTGCGGTCATGCCTCAGATTGAGACCGGTTGATGCCAAATTTTGAATATATGTATACGTAATATGATAGAGGACAATTGCGGTTGTACCCCAGATGATAGAGTTTTAAATATCCTAGTTTCTAGTGTCGTGGCCTATGTACTAATGGCGTACTAGGCTATTTGCAGCTTGACACATATGTCGTTGCGGAAGACTCGTGTTGATCGAGGGGAAGAGATCTTAGGATTCTGACTCTCCTAGATCTTGTATGGAACTGATTGCAACTTTGCAGTCTTCAGTTGGAAGTTTAAGTGGTTCGCCTCAAACTCCCCAAGGCTTGATAAAAGACGTAATCCAATGGAGTAGCATATTTGTTAGGGTTATACAGCTTCACATTGGATGATAACTCTTGCTTGTCTTTCTTATATCTATATAAATGATATATAATGCAAGTAGAGAAAGTTAGCCATGCTTATGCTGTTAGCCATGCTTATACTGTTAATCATGCTTATGCTTTTAGACTTTCTTATACTATATACATGCTTATGCTGTTAGACTTGCTTATGATGCTAGCATGCTTACGAAGATAGCTATGTCTATGATTATTAGCTACACATGTTCTTTTGTAATAATGAATAACCTGCCAATCCTACAAATAAAACTCTGATTAGAAGTACTCTGAATGAACTTTTTATATCTGGTAATTCTATCATGTTAAACTACCTACTATATTTGTTTATTCCATAATTTACTATAATCAATAAATATTGTTGAGAGTTATATCTCTCGTTGGGACATGTGTCTCACCTCGTAGGTCGCCACATCTTTTTGGTGGACGCCAGCAAAAGCAGCAAACATGTGGCACGAGGAGATGTGACGATAGATCTTAGAAAAGGTTATTTAGATGTCTAGTATGTCCTAGAGTCGTCTCTGTACTCTCAGGTCCCGACGGGAAAATTTGTATATAATGTTTCGATCGACTCGAGTTTTTGATAACACTCTGATGCATTTACTTGTTGTATATGTGGATAATGTTTTTTGTATATATGGTGTGGTTGAACCACAAAGGAATTGTAAAAGTTACTTGGCATAAGATATGAATATATGCTAGATGTTTAGGTTCTTATGTAAATGTTTTAGACATGTTTGTGAAATTTAAATCAGTTTTAATTTTGCTCCTTTTTATGGATGTGATTAATTAGTGATCGGTCGCTTTAATTTTGAGGATCTTGTTTAGCGTGACGGATTGTCACATATGTGCTTCATCTTTCAATACATTACATGGTTATCTAAATATAATATTTTTCCATATAACTCCTTTCGTCGAAGAGGATGATTGATCTGCTAGCACAGATAGAGTCTTGGATGTTCTTACACATAGGTCGACGACCTACACTAGGACAAATTTAGAATCCTATAGAAAGAGTTGTCAATGATTGAGAATGTATGACCCAATGGAAGAATAACTCTTTTTCTGATATTTTCGTAGATATTTCTCTTAATTCAAAGAGATTAAGTACACATTGTACTTACTAGTCCTTAATTTTATGAGAGAAAAAGTCCCAAGCTTTAGAAAAAAAAAGGTTATATGCTAATATGAAAGAGGAAATGCCAAAATGGATCGCCGCTTGCGATTGCTCGCGTGAGTCGCGCCAGAGACGGTCTGGTCTCTGTTCGATTCAATGGCAGTTTCGCCACAAGCTTTCACCCTCAGCCCTCCCGCTTCGACACGAGCTTCCATCCGCACAGCAGGGCCAGCCCGCGTGCCTCACCCTTTGTCACACCAGTCGTCCAACCGGCAGCCGGACGTCGTGCTGTCGTCGTGGCAGTACCTCAGACGAATAGCGTCTACACCTGAGTGCCAGTAGGTAGCAGCTGGACCATATCAATTCCTCACGTTTGACTGTGCCCACGATTAGGGATGGCAATGGGGTGGGTATGGGCGACCCATACCCATACCCATACCCATGTTGCCCACTTCATTTTTTATGTGACCCATACATCCCCATTAAGAAAAAAAAATTAATGGGTCTCCATACCCACCCCAATGGGTCATGGGTACCCAACAAAAAGCTAAACAACAATTTAGTAACACCGCAACTACTAACTTACAAGTTTCCTTCATATTTTAACAAATAAGATTATATGCAGCTATAGTTTCAGTCAAGCCATACCAGCGCCAATATATCCAACGCACATCCAGAAACAAATTAACATTAGGAATACGTTAATAAACAAAAACGATCTACAAAACAAAATACATTGTGCCAATATATCCAACGCACATCACATGAACATTTTAACAAACACGACAGGTGCACAATAAAAATCATGCTTCGTCTCCAGGATACCATAGGTTGGCAGAAGATGTGGAACATGGGGAGGAAGTTGATGAAGATGTCGGGTGGATGCCATCTCTGTCCTAATCTGTGGTTATCATAGCACCGACGGGCTGGTTACTGGTTCCAGAGGATGATTCCCTTGCTAGTCTTGGTGGTTACTGGTTCCTGAGGACTACATCAGCCAGCCAGTCAGGCTGGAAATCATAGTCCTTTAGTCCTTCGCAGCAGCCAATGGGTCGGAGAGCCAATTTACCCAGGCTCCAGCTGTTTCTCCTGGATGAAGTGTGCTACAGCTCCGCCGAAGAAGACGTCTGGGAAGCAGAGGCCACTTGCCTTGTCCCATATCTCTGGGACGCTGAATACGAGGTTTAGTCGGGAGTCATGTGGCTGTTTGGCCACCTCCTGCGTGGTGTTCCCAGGGTTGACGGTTGATGGGATGGCACCTAGGGAGAAGGCGACGAGGAAGACGATGGAATACTCAGAGGAGTTGGGGGCGAAGAGGAGGATGACGTCTCTGCATCACACCGAGAGGCGATGGCGCAGGACGAGGGTGAAGCCACGCACGAGCGACACGACATGCTCGAGTTCCGTAAATGTGAGGGAGCGGCCCGTGACGACGTCCACAAGGATGACGCAGGATGGGTGGGCGCGGGCGCGAGCCGCGTGACAGAGGGAGTCGTGGAAGACGAGACGACTAGATGAGAATCTAGGGTTGGGAGTCACCGTGGATGACGAGACGAGAACTGGCGAGTAGGAGCGGGATGGGTCTAATGGGTTCAGATGGGTGGGGCGCTTTTCATAGTGACCCATCATTTAAATCCCCACGAGGACCCAATAAGTGAGCGCAACCCATTAAGCAACTAGTAATGGGCTGAGTTGTGCTGGGTCTCG
The DNA here is from genome assembly GCA_963693085.1 of Alisma plantago-aquatica. Lineage (NCBI taxonomy): Eukaryota > Viridiplantae > Streptophyta > Magnoliopsida > Alismatales > Alismataceae > Alisma > Alisma plantago-aquatica. The sequence goes on from OY856415.1 coordinate 323,516,961, forward strand.
CTGGGTCATGGGTCAAGTGGGTCTATTTGCCATCCCTACCCATGATGCTTTAGCAGGTGGATTCAACTTTGATCCTTTTTATTCTTCAACTGATATTCTGATCGCTTTAGCCTCAAGATTTTAAATTTTGTCTTGACAAGTAATTTTGGTCTCTTTAAGAACAGTCTAGCATAATAATATTCAGATGACGCCGATACATAGGCTCTCAAATGTTTCGGTCATAAAATTTGAATGTGTAGAAGTATGATCAACGTTATGAATACAACAATCCTTCACATTGCACAATAAAAGTGCTAGCATTTGGAACCGATTATCTTTATTTGAAATGTAGGATGGAGCAGAGACCATCGCTTTATATCTAAGCAAAGATGCATGTTCATATATAATATATTGTATGAATGCTAATTGTGAGGGCAATATTATATAATTATCTATTAAAGGTGTTTCAACACCTAGAGGCTAGACGTGAGTTCATGAATTGTTCAAGGACGATAGAGGATATATTAAGCCAAGGATGGTCACATCATCCAGAAGCCATCCTATCTACATGGGAAGCTAATGGCAACACTCAACAAAAGAAAAATCAAACTATAACTCTTAATGTATGATTTTCTACTACTGAAATACTTAATTATCTCTTTTATACCTTTGAATTCGTTGATAATTGAGTTCTTCCTAAATGACTCAGCAAATTCTCTATCAATATGAACAACCATACTATCAGTAATCAACACATCATCCATTCCATTGCGATTTTTTCCTTGATAAGTCTCCATATTGAAAATGTACACTTAGCAATGTAGGTGGAAACTCAAAGAGTTGAGATGTGTCAATGTTACAAATAACTACAAGATGTGAAATCCTTAAAACAACGAACATGATGACTTATGGGAAGATCTGCTAATCAATGTACGGGATGGTGCGACTCCATAGTCGTTAAGCTGTTGATATGGTATGAGGATTATATAATCAATCAATAGTTAGTAGTTTGTGGGTGCCTTTTGAAAAGATGGACTAAAAATCAAACAATAATACAACAAAGTTGTATGGGAAGATCTAACCAATTTGTAGTTTGTAATCCAACGACGCCTTACTAGAAGACATGACTATGGGTTTTCATGCATGCTGTTGTATCTGTATCTGATAAAGTTTCTAGTTAGATAGGAAGATAGATAAGCTATATTTGATGTTTACATGTGTGTAATGGTCGTGGCTATGAGGTTATTGGATTGCAATTTTGATGTTAAGATGTCATAGAATTTTGAGTGTTCACAACTAGTTTTACATATTGCTCTTCTACCTCTTTTGTTAGATATGAACGAGTCCATTTTCTAATCATCTATTTGTGTCACGTTGTATAGTTTACCCAATCAATTTAATACAATTTTTTATGACCTTGTGGACCAGTTCCACTCTAATAACTTTTACTCATATTCATCTTATGTGAAACTATCTATATTTTTATATATGTGCATTGAGCTTTTCTATATTATAGCACCAAGTTGATGTTAAAATGTCAATCACCATTTCTTCTCACTTCTGCAGCGCTGCTGCTGGCATAAAAAGACAAAAATAAATATTGGTTGTATAGTTGTACTTGTGCATGTTTTCTATTCATCCATCATCCTGCTTCGTGCTTGTTGTGGTGAGTATTCACTTTGGGTTCCCTCTAGCACGTTTTAAGTGACGAGAAATTTCTTACTGCATCTGAATAACTGCTAGTTGCTAGTTGTATATCTATTTGTTTTTTTTTAATTCTTAGGGGGCCATGGCAAACCCCTCTTCCTAAAAAGATCCGCCCATGCGACTCATGATCCTGAAGTCATGACAGTTCAAGCCAAACTGCAACCTCTACTACGAACCTGTTCATACACATGTCACACATTTCTACGGTCTCGTACTCATAATCTGTTGTCTCATAACACTAGTAATAATAATAAAGTAATGAATTATCTTTAGGCCCTATTTGGTAGGGTATAGTTTACAAGAGTGAAGTTTAAATGTCACTATTTTAGTTTTTCTTGTTGAAAACACCGCCTTCATTTATAAATGGAAATCAAGATACAAAGAAATTGTCACTCTCGGCGACATCACACCAGTGTCTCGGCATAGTGTCGTATCTAATAGTATGACCCTCGGAGTCAATAGCATTATGACAGATAAAATGAGCCAGAAAATTCTTAGCTCTTTTTATATGGAAAAAACGGAAAAGACTAAAGCAAGCAGTCAAGCCGTGAATGTCTTCAGCAAGGAGACTCAAATAGTCCCTTCTTCCTCTTGGATCCTTCAACGCCTTCACGAGAGAGAGAGTGAGTCTGAAAAAAGTACCACCTTCCTGTTCGAATGAATTTTTTCCTTGGCCAGAGTAAGTCCCATCATGGCAGCTAAGGCTTCCGCTACAGACGAGTCCCAGTTGGTTGTTGCGTGCTGCTGAATGGCTCCCACAAAGTTTCCTCCCCATCCCGCAGGACTGCCCCAAGCCCCCTCTTCATCCCATCCAACACTACTGCGTCAGAGTGTATAAACAACCATGACCGGTCCACCCCTTGCTGCCCCCAACACCATTCTTCACCCCCCTTCCTCCACCCGGTAGCTGAATTGCAGCATGTCTTGCCTCACTCGCCAACATCCTCCTATAGTCCGCTATCAGCGCCCTATATGCTTGTAGGATAGGTCGCGGCGTCGGGGCCTCCTCCTTAAAGATCTTGTTATTTCTACACGTCCAAACCGTCCACCACATAGCAGCAACCTCATCCATTTCCTCCTCCGTGCAAGACTCAAACAACTCCACCATGTCGTCATGCAAATTCCCAGATTCCCCAAGTTGCTTAGCATCTCCCAGCAAACTTTCCCGTGTGACTATAGCTACCCCAAAGCAATGGCAAAGCATGTGTTGAATGGATTCTTCTTGTAACGCACAGATGGGACAAACACCATCATCCGTAACATGCCTATCTCGCATGCGTCCTCTAGTAGCCAAGCCGCCCGTAACAATACGCCATAGAAAATGAGCTAGTTTCGGTGGCCATCGCTTCCCCCATATAAGGCGCCATAGAGCATGCGAGACTCCCATCTGCCTTTCTCTGAACCCCCTACAGCCCAACCTCCCCAACCATTATGCCGACCGAACAGAGAAGATGTCGTCATGTTGCAGCCACCAATATACCATGTCTGACGTGTCCTGTGTAGATAGAGGGATTGACTTCACCTCTGCAGCGATCTCTCTGGGGAACACCTCAAGAAGCTTGTCAACATCCCACTCCTTTCCAGTCCTCCGCATCAACTCATTAACTTTTGTAGGCCTACCAACAACCACGTATCCCAAGTTAGAAAGAGTATCATTTTTACCTGGGATCCATCTGTCCTCCCCAATATTGATGTCACTACCGTTTCCAATCCTCCATCTAAGGCCATGCACAAAAAAAGACTTTGCACCCCAAAGGCTGCGCCAGGTGTAGTGGGCACAAGGCCAAGACGAGCATCCACCAAGCTGTGATTCAGGAAATATTTAGCTTTGAAGACCTTTGAAACCAACGCCTCCGGCTTTGTGAGAATCCTCCATAGCTGTCTTGCAAGTAGCAACTGGTTGAAGGTAGATAGGTCACGAAAACCCATGCCACCCTCTTTCTTTGATTTGCATAAATTCGCCCAGCTCATCCATGAAATCTTCCTCTCCCCTGCCTTGGCCTCCCACCAAAATCTTGCCACCATAGCGTTGAGGTCCTCAATCAAGCCTGCCAAAAGTTGGCAGACACTCATGACATAGGTTGGGATAGCCTGTACTACCGCCTTAATAAGAACTTCCTTCCCTAGTTTAGAAAGCAGCTGCTCCTTCCATCCCAAAAGTCTGTTTCCCACTCTCTCTCTAATGTAAGCAAATGCAGTCTTTTTGGATCTCCCAATAGTTGTCGGGAGACCCAAGTAGGCCGCTTGTCTGTCCACCTCCTTGACACCCAGTAGACCATTGATCTCATCCCTCTTGCTCCACAATACCTTCTTGCTAAAGACAATTTCAGACTTGGATAGATTAACCTTTTGACCCGATGCTTGCTCCTATTAGCTGATAATTTCAGCTATCTTCAAGCATTCATTCTTAGTCTCTCTAGCAAAAAGGATACTATCATCTGCAAAGAAGAGATGTGAGATCCGGTCCCCCCGGCTAATACGTATACCATGTATGACATTCACACTAACCACGAGGTTAAGTAAGGTAGATAATGCATCAACACACACAATAAACAAATAAGGAGAGATAGGGTCACATTGACGATGTCCATGAGATGACTAAAAGGTGTTAGATCTTTCCCCATTGGCTGTAAATGTGTGAGAGACCGAAGAAACAAAATCCATAACTCTATCAATCCACGTGCATCCGAAACCAAAATTTTCCATCACCTTTTTTAAGAAGCCCCATTCAATCCTGTCATAAGCTTTCATCATATCAAGATTCAAAGCAATCTGCCCTCTCTTTCCACCCTTCCCTCCTTTCATAGCATGAAAGCACTCATATGCAATCAGAGCATTATCCGTGATCATTCTACCTGGTATGAACACACTTTGGTTTGTTGAAATAATGGTGTCCATAAGAGATTCCAACCTATTTGTAAGAACTTTAGTCGCAATTTTGTAAACAACATTACATAGGTTGATAGGACAAAACTCCCCCACTACTCTTGGCTTTTTTACCTTAGGAATAAGAACAACCAGAGTATCATTAAAATCCTTCATTGAGCACTCTCTTTTCCACTAACCTTTAATACAATTTGCAATGTCCTCCCCAATTATGTGCCAGAACTTTTGGAAAAAGATAGGTTTCATATCGTCAGAACCCGATGCTTTGTTAGGCGACATCTGAAAGACGACCTATTTAATTTCTTTATTAGATAGCTCCTGCTCCAGAATCTCTGCCATCCTACCATGCACCTTACTTTGGATACCAGCCACTACCTCATCAATATCAATTGAGCCCCCTGACTGAAATAGCTCTCTGTAGAAGTTTTCATCATCTGTTGTCTGCCAGATCCCACTTTCATCTTTAAACCCAAGGATTGTGTTCTTCTTTTGTCGTTGAGATTCTTTATGGTGGAAGTATGATGTGTTGTTGTCCCCTTCTTTTAGTTCTTTGATTCTTGCCCGCGCACACCAGAACATCTCATCCTATCTTAGAAGCCTTTGCAGTTCATTTGCTAATTCTTCACATTTTTTCAGCACATTCCCGCCCGACCACTTCTTTTGTTCCTCACCCAAGCACCTTGTGGTCTCCTTGATTTTTCTTTTGACCCCACCAAACTTTGTAGATGCCCATATGGATAGACTCCCTCCAACCTTCTCAATTTTTTTTTCAACTCCAGCCCATTCCCCTCACCCCATGCCTCTTTCACCATCACACCACAACTTTCCTCTGACAACCACATGGGCTCAAAGAAAAATCTAGATTGTCGTTTCCTCCTCACCGGACCACCTACCACGCCGATAGGATAATAGGAGCACGATCTGACATGTAGAAGGGAAGATGTTGTACCGAGCAACCCGTATATTTATTGCGCCATTCGTCACTCACTAGGAACATGTCTAACCTCTCCTCCACCAGAGTCTCTACCATCCTCCCCCTGTGCCACGTGAATATATTGCCTTCAAAACCAATGTCCAGCAATGCATAATCATCAATAACCTCCCTGAAAGGCCTCATAACTCTTTCTGGCTTCAGCGGTCCTCCTCGTTTTTTTGAATTTTGCGTGATCTCATTGAGGTCACCATAGAACACAATGGGGCCATCAAAACTCCCACAAAGCTGTCTCATCAGATCCCAGGTCTTGTATTTCTGTTCATGTGTCGACCATCCATAAATGCCACAAGCTATCCAGCTGAAATCAGATTTGTCATCCTCCACTCTATATTGAACATGCCTGTCAGAATAGCTAATAATGTCTACCTGCACGTCCTTCCACCATAGGCCAATCCCCCCAGCTCTATCAGAACAAGAGATGCAAAATCCCTCAACAAACCCACATCGTCTTTTTACATCTTCTAGCAACCTATCCTCCATCATAGTTTCCATAATGAAAACTATGTTGGGTCTCTCACTCCAGCATAGAGCCCGGAGCGCATCCACTACCTTGGGGCGACCCAACCCTTGGAAGTTCCAACTGAGAGTTTTCATTGTTGTTCACGAGGTTGGGACCCCCCAACACCCGCTACTTGGTGAATTTCATCGTTGATTTCAACTCCTGGACCTGAGCTGCCCTCTGCCTTCTGTCGCTTGGACCCGCCGTCAAGTGATGCCCCATTTTTACCTGTACCCAAGTCCATTGCACCAACACCTTGTTCACCCTCATCCGTTTTGTTCCTCTTCAACCCATTTTGCCTTGTGACCCACAAAAGTTTTCCTTCATGCTCACGCACATCATCAACATTAATAGTCTTTTGCATCCTCTCCTTCCTCTCCTTCTGTTTCTGCCTCCGTTCAACAAGTGCATGTTGTCGTTCCTTCTCCATCTCCTCCACCTCCATCCTAGGGAAACGAGCCAAGTCAGCCGATAATACTACCTTCCATACATGTACATATTTCTTCTTCCCCCCATCCGCACAGTCCACACCCTCCTTGCCACCATCAAACCCCTTTGTCATTGACACCTCCTTCTCACCGACCCCTTGGTGCCGCAACCCACTCCCCTTCTGTGTGCCCGTCCCGCTGTGACCATGGCTCTCTTCCTTGGGCTCCTCAATTCTATACTTCATCCCTGTGCACGCAGCTCCCTTTTCCCATGGATCCAGCACCATCGTCGTCCCCCTTTCCTTCCCACCATCACACTCCTGCGGCCTCCCACCACCCCTTCCCCGACCTCCAGCCGGCCTGCCCTGGGCGACCTCACCTCTGTGCTCTTGAACACATCGAGAAGATCCTCCACCGTGTAAAGGTTCTTCCTCCTTACCGTCGCCTGTGGAGATTGGTTCTCCCCACTGACCTCTGTATGCACCTCATCATATGCCCTCCTCCTACTCTTGGCCTTCCCCGTTCCCCTCATGTCGCTGTGCGTGTCTGCGCCCCTCTTCTCCCTCTTGTCTTGAGACTAGTTCTCCGACCCTATGGGTTGGCTAGGGTTCCATTTACTTCTTGTTTGAAAGTGAATGTGCCCTTACGCCCTGGACCTCCGTCCTCCTAGGAACTCATCCTCGATAGGAACCCTAGGCTTGCGAGGAGACACCCTCAACCAAGAACCCCAAAACCTTCTATTGTCATTGTCATCTTCATGACTCGGGCAATCCTTATTAGTGTGCCCTAGCAGTCCGCACAGGAAGCAGAACACCGGAAGCCATTCATACTTCAAATCAACGTCCGCCACTCTACTGTCGCTGCATCACACTTTCTGGATCCGCTTCAATGGCTTAGAGACGTCAATCGTGACCCGCACCCTAGCGGAGGTCTCCCATCCCAAACTGTCGCAATCCATCTTCACCACCGGCCCAATCTTCTCCGTAATGCACCTAATCGCCGCCGACGTTCTCATGCCCATAGGTAGGTTGTATAGCCAGACCCATATCGCACAATCGCAGAAGACAATCCTCCCTGGCTGATCTCTTGCATCAACTTCCTTTAGAAGAAGCACTTTGTTATTAAAATTCCAAGGGCTCTCATCCAGAACCCTTTGCTTATCCTTCCAGTTCGTGAATTGGATCATGAACGTTGTTGAATCCACATACTTGAAGAGAACTGCATCCATCAATCCCCACGTCTGCACAAGAGTCCGCTTCATCGCATCAAAGTTATATGACCTCTCCGTCCATAGCCTGGCAACCAAGGCCAATTCCATGTGCTCTGTCAAAACCTGATCATCGTCCACCTGCACTTCTACAACCTCCGCCTCTTCCTTTGTGATCCTTAGTGTCTCACACCGATCTGCCAAGTCGTCTTCCATCAGAACCGCTACTAGCCCCCGGGTGGGATCTAACACCCACATCTCGTCCTTGGACCTACAAGAGAAAACCCTAAGAGAAGAGAGAAGGAAGGCAACCACTGACGCGGTCGGCGTTCCAGACGGTCGGAACCCTAGGTGCGGGGCGAGTTTGGGACATACCAGTGGTCTACTCATATCACTATTTTAGTTTAATAAAGTGTTTAGTAGGGTTTGGTTGAGTGATTTGTAACCACAATCCCATGCCTGATTTCCTGCTAATTTGTGGAAATCGTATCGCGCCCAAATAAGCTGCGCTCAGGTGCAGTTCTGCAGTAGCACCATTTCCATATGTACGCATCTAACTTTGGTTTGAAAAAACAACTGGCTGTTGGGTCTAATGATAGGCTACAAGGATGGCTCCTGATAGCCTTTAATGCCCAAAATATGCTCTATGAAGTATCATTGTTGTAGTGGGATCCATGAACATATCATGGAGAGATATTGTTGTACAACTCAAAGAGATGGAGTTGTCCATCTCCCATACATTTTTTCTTCATTTCATTTTTAGTCCTTGCCTAGCTAGTGCAGATCATTCAAGGTCTCTTATAATACAAAAAATAAAAAATAGTTAATAAGTGACTTATCGGCCATGCATTTTTAAGAGGAAGAAAGATTCAAGAACGAAGGGATCCCTATTATGCATTTGAGTACCCATGGCAAGCGTGGACGTAAGGGTAAAGAAAATATAAAGGAAACCACTCCTATCTCAGATGGGGTGTCCAGGTCAAGTGATGGCATGATCGGAACAAGCAAGGCTAACATGAAATGCTTCTTCTTCCATAAGAAAGGACATGCTAAGGAGTGCTTCAAATATAAGAAATGATTGGAAAAGAAAGTTATTCAAATATAAAAAATGATTGGAAAAGAAAGTTACGATGTCTCTTGTTTCATATGAATGATACCTTTCAAATATTCCATTATAAAGTTGGTGGTTTGACTTTGGTGCCACCGTGCACATTGCTCATGCATTGTATGGATTTTTACATCAAAGGAAACAAATAGAGCATGAAAAAGTCTTCTATTCAGAATATAAACTGAACTCTCACGTAAAGGTTGTTGACACATGCATATTAATCTTTGACACCGAAAAGTTGTTGGACTTAGAAAATACATTTTATGTACCATATCATAGTAGAAACTTAGTTTCCGTTTTTAGATTTAAAAATATAAACTATACTTTTCATTTAGGTAGGTAATAATCATCGTGTAAAAACTCTAATATAATTGGTACTTGTGTTCTAAAGAATGATCTCTATAAAATTCAACTAAGTCCTTATTTCGAACAATCGTTTACAGTACAACATCATTCGATTGATAATAAACACACATTATTAGATGGAAATTCTTCACTTTTTTGGCACCGAAGGTTGGGACAGATCTCCAAAGAAAAGTTCAAAGATTAGTTAAGAAAGACATTTTAACACCTTTGGACTTTACTAATTTTAGAACATGCGTCGAATGCATGGTAGGAAAAAGTCTGCCTTGAGGATCTCGAGGCTTACGCCTTGATGTCCTGGACTAAAGCTTACGTCTTACGATGTCTGAGGCTCGCCTCAAAGCACTGAGGCTTTGAGGCTTAGTTGAGGCGCAAGCCTCGATTCTGGATGCTAATGTATTATGTTAACCACCAAACTTTCTACTAATAAGAGTTCTACAAACACTTTATCTAGAAAATAATATTCAGAGTTATAGTTAATTATAAATTTTTTATTACTAAAATTTATAATGATCATGCTTTGAGTGACATCTTTCAGTCTTCATTGCTAAATCTATCTTTGTTTGCTACCTTCTTATTTACTATGTTGGTGAATTTCATCTTATTGTTAACTAATTTTGGATCCTTGTACCTACTAATTCCAAATTCTATCTCCCTTACTTTTTTATTGTTAACTACATATTTTAATATAATAGTATAATTAATTGATATCTTATTATTTCTACTCAAATTCTTGAGTATAATGGTGGTCTTTAATTTCTTTATGTCCTTATTAAGTAGTTTTGTTTGTAACTTTGTATATACATATTTGTGCTACACACATGCATATACATATAATATATCTCAACATATATCATTATATATAAATATGTATATACATGTATAATTTTATTTATTAAGACCGCCTCATGCATATTTTGAGGCTTGCGCCTCACCTCACTAAGATAAAAATGCCTTGTTACGCCTCACACTTTTTACAACCATGGTTGAATGTATAAAGACTAGACAGATCGACACTTGTAAAATGGGTGCTAACTGGGAAGCACAGACACTTCCCAGGAGGAGCCGTGGCCGTCCTCAACATGTGTCGGACACAGACACGCCGTGGACACGGCAGGGAGTGTCCAGTTTTTTTTTTTTTTTTTTAATTTTTTTTTTGCTCTTGGACACGACTGCGACACGGCCCAGACACGCCAGCCGGCCCATTTGTAATTAAAAAAAATAACCCTGCACTATGGCACTCGCACGCACGCTGCACACCCCCTTCCCGACTAACCCGACTCCCCGATACCCCGTTTCTCTCAAACCCCCTCTCCCGGCGATTCCCGCTCCCCCGCTCCCGACGATTGCCGCTGCAAGCAGCAACAACCTTGGTCGCCGCAAGAAGCAGCCGCACGGACGTCCCCAAGGAGCAGCGCGGCCGCACCCAAGGAGCGGAGCAGTGCAGCAGCCCACAAGGAGCACCGCAGCCACCCGCTTGGAGCAGCACAGCCGCTCCCTTGAAGCAGTGCACCGGCTAGCTTGAAGCAGCAGCAGGTTGCCGCTTGAAGGAGCCAGCAGGGCCGCGACTTGGAGAAAGCAGTTAGCCGTCGTCGCTTGGAGCAGACATCCCAAGCAGCAGCCACCACCTCCAGTGAAGCCACAACCTCCGGTGAAAGTACCTCCTTCACCTCTTCCTTTTATCTCTTTTGAACGGTGGTTGTTCTCCCTTCTTCCTCCTCCACGTACTCTCCTCCTCTTCCCTTTTCTCTTCCTCTTCCACCTGACATTCTACTCTTCTTTCAACAAAAACGTCCTCCCTTCTTCTCCCTGTTTCTTGTCCCTTTCCTTCTCCACCTTTTCTCCCCCTCTTCCACCTTACCTTCCGTTCCATTCTTCTTCAACTTGTTTTCACTGTAGTTCCGTCACCCTCCTCTCCCTGTCTTTTCCTTCACTTCTTCCCCTCCACGTATCTCCTCCCCTTTCCCTTTTTCTTCATCTTCAACATTGTTTTCTGTTTCTTCTCCTTTGTTCTTCGACCACCATGTATTCTCTTCTTCTCCCTCTTTTTCACTCTTCCAGCAGCAACGGCCTCCACAATAGCCTGCTAGCTGCTCCCTATATACTCAATTCTATCTCCTCCACGTATACTAATGGCTGCTATCCTCCTGTATTTTCTCCTCTGAAAAATGTTCACGAACTAGTTCTGTTATGTATTTGTCTAAAGATTAGTTATCGATGCTGTTTAATATATTTCATGCTTGAGTTTATTTACTGATTTTACTATGGAAAGACATAAACTTGTCTATAAAATTGGTTGTTATATGAATTATTTACTGATACTGCTCTAGAAACAGTTAATAGTTGTTGCTCTAGAAACAGTTAAACTTTTTTATTGATTTAGTGTCTTGCTATAGAAAGAGTTAACTAGTTGTTGATATTGCTATATGGATTGGTGGCAATTTTGATATCTTTGATCTTGTTCATTTATACTAGTTCCATGATTTTTGCATATAGAAATTAATTTGAATTGAATACATATATATATTTTTTCCGTGTCCGTGTCCTACATTTTTGAAAATCACCGTGTCCCGTGTCCGTGTTTCCTAGGGTGCCAATAGGAGTAATTTAGCACTATAAATAATTCACACAGATATTTATGGATCTTTCACACCTTATTTTATAGGGAAAAAATATTTCATAACCTTTATTAATGACTATTCACAACATATGTTTCTCTACTTCTTAAAATGATAGAACTGAGATTTTACAAGCCTTTAAAGATTTTAGTCTTGAATTAGAGAAATGATTAGGTAAAATGATAAAAATAGTCAGGTCAGATAGAGGGGGCAAGTATTATGGAAGGTCAACTGAGATGGGATGTAGAAAGGGACCGTCTGTACATTTCCTTCAAGAAAAAGGTATTATACCTTTAGATACAATGTCAGGCATACCAAGTCAAAATGGTGTAGCTGAAAGAAGGAATCATACATTAAAGGAAACAATTCGTGCAATGTTTTTTAATTCATCCCTGTATGTATTAAACAAGGTTCCTAGTAAGTCTGTCCAGAAAATCCCATCTAAATTATGGACAGGAAGGTAACCATCTTGAATTATATACACATATGAGGATGCATGCATAAGCTAGAATCTACAATCCACATGAGAAAGCATTTCACCCATGAATAACTAATGGTTTCTTCATGGCTTATATGTAAAGGTCAAAAAGGTATAGATTTTACTATCTATCTCACCCATGTAAGATAGTTGAGATGGATAAGACTAGATTCTTCGAGGATCATCAAATCAGTTGGACCGGTCTACTTCAGAATATTTTCTTAGATGAAATGTTGGATTGTTCTCCTACATCTGCACCTAATCAAAACAACGCGACTATCCGATTATTGTTCCTTTGAACAATTGTCATGTGGATGAGCCACTATGTAACGTCCCCAGATTTTCACCTTCTCAATACCTCATGGAGATGAGAAGACAAAATCTGAAAACGTTAAGCAATTGTATCAAAGTGTTGCGGAAGCAATATGCGCATACATGAACATTCAAATTTAATGCATACACCATAGCAATCTCAACATTCAACATGTATATATTACAAATTGACTTATTACAACATGAATGACAATTACATATTGAAAGGGTATTTTACATAAGTCTGAACATGTATGCTAACTAGGATCTACACACAATAGGTAAACCTGGACAACTGCTCACTTCCCGTCTTTTATCCCACTCTAGCTCTAAACTTAGAAAATACGAGAAACAAAAACATCAACAAAAGTCGGTATGTGGAATTAAAGAGCTATACTATGGTGGCATATTGAAAATACTTGAAAAAGAAGAAAAAAGAAACATTATTTAATGGTGAAAAATCAGGTAATCCCAAGTTATTAATCACATTTCAAATGAATATGCATTACTATGGTGGACTTAGCACAAACGTAAATTAATTGGACCCTATCCCCGCGTACCTTGTACCATTAGGGATCTCCCTGCGTACCTTATACCATTAGGAATGTGCTAGTCAACATTAATTCTTTCCCTCTCTAATAGGGACATTAATGAGCACCACTAGTAACTACATTTCATTTTCTTATTCATTTATGTTCTTAAATTTTCAAGGCGGAAATTGTCAATACACATACATCTACATCCAACAATGTACTTCAAATACATGCAAGCAAGTACATATATTTAACATCCAGCAAAATCTAGTCATATAATTATATCCACGTACCTGAGTTTAGAGAATCCTATCATCCTGGATCATCTAGAACTTTGTCCTTGACCTGATTAAATATAATTAAGCATCATCAATATATGATCATCATTATACTTATCATTTTTAGGTCCAACTTAGGGTTTATGCCAAGCCTAGGTTTTACAGATCTGAAATGTATCTCTGATATTTTTCTACTAATCAGAAGGTCATTATAAGGGTCTATTCCAAATTTCATATTTTTCTGATGATTGCAATATTTTTATAATTAATATGAGTTTTGAAGCATATGAATATGCATCAATTGGAAAATACCTAACATTTTGAAATTATAATTAGATCTGAGTCAATATTAAGTTTCCAAGTGATACTAGGGCTCAATAGTATTTTTCTCAGATTTTATTTCCATAATTTGCTAATTATACCCCGTTAAATATCTTAAATTAGAACATCCGCTCCTAAATTAAAAAGCATCACAAAACTACTTTAAAAGTCTGATCTAGAAATTTCATATAAAAGTAGACATTTTTTCGAATCCAGTGATATTTTTTGTGAATTTATTGGTCAAGGGAGCTATTTATAAGACATTTTCTAAGATCTGGTATATTTTTGAGAATTCTAAAAGGAATTACCTTGAGTTGTGGGTCCCACTGCCTGAGATGGCAGTCTGTGAGTGGGCCACGATGGGCATCAGGTAGGGTATGACTCAGCAGATTGGTCCAGCCTGGGCCGGCCAGTCCCTGGCTTGGCACTTGTTGGACCAGTTGAATTAACATTAAGCCGCCCGGTCTTATTCTCTATCGCCCTCTCTCGCGTTCTCGGGTCCGACAGTGGTCTTCTTCGCAGAGACGATCCCAGGTCTCTACTGCCGTGAATGAGAAGTTCAGGGGCTCCGGGATTCTCGCAAATAGGGAAGGCCGTCGTCCCTCTTCAGCTTCTCGATGATGCATAGCCTCTCGCAAGGTGGAGGGTCTTGAGATCATCTAGCTCAGTAGATCTAGCGCCAGCGTAAGGGATGAGATCCAGTGTGAAATCGGCGAGGGATCAAGGTAGATTTAAGCTCTGACAATTCGTGTCCTCCGATCTCTGTGTGCGTGAGAGCCGTCGCGTCCGGAAGGACTCCGACGTTGCCCTGGACCCACCTTGCTCCTGCTTCTTGGTAGAGGCGATCTGGCCTGCAACCTATGAGCTGCAAAGCTCCCTGGAGCTCTGAGGGGGTGAGAAACCCTACGAATATGCTATTACAGAAGACAAGAAGGGGGAAAAAGGAGTTTCAGATAACCCAGGCACCTACAACATGTTCAGGTGAAGGTTGGTATCTCCCCAAACTCCCCCAAGGTCTCTAGAATCACTGCCTTCATCTTTAGATCTCAGCGCCACTGATAAATCCATATCCCTCAGCAACAACCTCATTGTCGTCGCAAGGCCTGGACTCCCCATATCTTCATGGCAGGCAGGAGCACTGCTGCAAGTGACCTCCATGTTCGGTCGAGCTCCACATCTCCAAGACACCTCAGGGAAGGAAGGGGGCGACGGAATAAGTGGGAAAGAAGAGGGTTTCTTTGCTGTGGATTTGCAGGCAGTGAAGCCAACGAGTCCATGCCTTATGTATCTGTGAAATCCTTCGCACATGGGTATACTATGGTGGTGGGTTCTTCCCAGTCTCAACCCTTGCGGCTTGTCATAGCACCTCTAGGTCTTCTTGGTTTAGGCTGGGAGCAACGATGAAGAAAGGATGACGAGGATGTGATTGAACTTCCTTACCCTGCCCATATCTCACAAGTCAGGGGTTGTTAGTCCGCAGAGGGCGAAAGACTCATCCCATCTTGCTAGCATCCCAGGTTTCTCGCCATGACTGCTTCCTAGGGAGTCCAGATTGCAACCATCTTCTCCTGGCATTTCAGAACCAGTAGGTGACAGAGTCAAGACCTGCGTGACACAAGACAAATAATCGACTATAGTTCTCATCCCCACATAACCAAATAATTTAGGATCTTACATCTTGAATAGCATTTAATTGGAAGCTCTAATGGAACCCAATTTTCAATTATAGGTTCGTCATTACCTAATGAACCTTTCCTCCAACTTTGAGACCAAAAGTCCAATGTATGATCTGTCACATAATTTCTTCAAATAAGATCATACAGAGGGAAAATGGTTACATGTTATTGTCATTTTATTTCTACTTGTAACCAAACAACTTCAAGAATGCTTAGATCAATATTCAAACATTGGAAATCACAAACGCTACTAATAGATATTTTTACCACACCAATACTTAATTCAATTAAGATATGCTATTCATCATCATAAAGGAGCTTAATTAGTTGTCATGATCGTCAAATATTTCTCTAACAACACTTATTAAGTGAAAAGGATCCATCATTCAATAGAATTTACTTCAATAAAGGATTGGTCATCTAATGAACCTCAAGTGTTATATTGGTTATCAAACTCTAAAATTGAGGTCGTCACACACTAGAAGTAGATCAAGCTCCTAGCCCGACTGAAATTGACAAATTGAACATGTTGATAATAAAAAACAATCGAGGAGCCAGTGCAAAATATGAATCCCGATTAGGCGATCCTGAATTAAGAAGATCCACAAGACCAAGGAGGCCAATCATCCCTTCTAACTATGTAGTATACCTATAAGAACCAAATGTAGACTTTGAAGTTATTGACCCCTTATCTTTTTGGCAAGTAATGTATTGTGAAAGTTCTTCTAAATGGTTTGATGCCATGAAAGAAGAACTAACGTCTATAGACAAGAATCAAGTTTGGGAGCTTGTATCCAAGGAATTAAATGCCGATACCGACGCCTTATTGACGCTGTGGAAATAGATATTTATAGGTATACCGACGAAAATATCGACAGATGCAATCATGGACTTATCGACGCCTAAATGAACGAATTAAATCATGAAATTTAACAGACGTGGTCTCAACACCTAGATGCAACGTTTTATGCAATAAAATTCTATATTGGGTATGTTGGGGGGGTCAATCATGTGGGAGGTAAGGAATCAATCCTGTTTTTTTGAGATTTCGATGACAAAATATAATAATTAAGATCTGAAATTTTAGTAGCACAATCCATAAACGCATGTTTACACACTTATGCAATAATATTCAACTTACAACAAACATATAACAACATAGTAAATTACTAAGTACTAACTCACATCAGTTGTATGTTGAGTGGTGCGCCGGCTGCTGATAAGGATATTGTTGTTCTACATATTGCTCCCATGTCATCAAAGCTCTATACGATTTGTTGTATGTGACAACATGCTCCTCATATACTTCAGGATTCACATACTGCATCATCCCAATCTTTGGAAAATGTTCTTGTAAATCTTTGAGATATTGAGCCTTGTTTGCTGAATTCCTGGGAGGTTGAGAAGAAGCGGGAGGTGCGGGTGCCCTTGCTTGAGGAGCTGGAGGTTGAGGAAAAGGAGGTTGTAATGGAACTCCGGCAATAGGATAAATTGTAGTATGCCCACCACTCCATGTTTGCCCGAAATCACCAGAGTATGCTTCGGTGTTCACCCGAAAGCATCTATAAGGGCTACAGACAGAGTATGCTTCATGATATCCCATACCAGGTCCAAGTTCTAATTGTAACCTTGGTTGTGGGCCTTGTGGTTCGACTTGATATCCAGAATACCCATGTTGAGAAGTCTGAGATGGGTATGGAAGTGTCTGCCCAAATAACATATCTCCAAATGAATGTTCTTGAGATTGAGATTGAGAGTCAGATATACTCAATGCATCCATTGATTCAGCAACATCAGAATGATAATCACTTGGACTCCGGTATTGTGGTTGTGGTTGTGGATTAGATGGGTAGGAGTAGGGGTAGGGGCTTGGAGTTATGGGCATTGCGACATTTGGTGGAGGTGCACCGCTGTAATCTTTCCCAGTTCGAGTTTTTCTTCTTTGAATTTTTTTTCAGGCATGGGATATTTTTGTTGTTGTGGAGGTGCACCCCTAGTAACATAAGGCCGATCATCATGTTGAGGATCCACAGCTGGAGGATATTCTGGAGAGCGTTGACTTTGATTACCACCATCATTATCATTGTCACTATCATCAGACTTAGATTTAGAACCAGCTGAAGAAGAAGAATTTGAGCTACCTAATTGCTCTTGTACTCTTCTATCTATTTCCATATCAACATTTACATGTGCAGCTTCAGGCTCAAGTCTTTCAGGCGGATTATCAAGAATAATATCATCACCGTTGCTTGGCTCAAATTGATCTTCTATGTATGGATCTGGACGCCCATCTAAATTATCAAGAACAGGACGACCTATCTCATTCATCCATTCCTCTAAAGGATTTTCTGAATCTTCCTCCAGCCCTCTACGTCTGTCAGTGCTGAAAGTGTATGCGGTGTCAATGGGATCGTGGACAACAGCAAAATCCACTTCCCTATAGTTGGCATCTCGTATTGCTCTAGCCCTCAACCGCATGTTGTAGTGAATGTAGACAAGGTCCCTCAACCTGTTTGCCCCAAGCTTGTTCCTTCTCTTTGAGTGTATCAGATTGAATGTGCTCCAATTTCTTTCACAACCCCCTGCAAATGTTGTTTGAGCAAGGAGACGAACAACCACTTTTCTTAAATGGGGGGCACCTGTTCCATTCCAAACCCACCACTCACAAGGATCACCTGCCTCACGATCAGAAACCGCATTTGGATGTCCAAAACATCCAGTGCCTTCACGGAAATGGCGCAACTGTAAAAAAAAACATCATTTACGATATTTAGATGATGAAATCAAAGTGATGACTAATGAGTAATGACTAATGAGACATTAAGAATGTAAGTAATATAGTTATCTTATACCTCTTCTAGTACTAGCAATCGCTCTTCTGGAGAGGTAATGAACTTGTTGGTGACATCTCTCACTGTAGTCATTAGAGTCGGATTCAATCCAAGCATTCGTGAGTATTGGAACCTCGGATTCAAATAGTAAGCTGTCACAAATATAAATAAGGAAATTAGAATGACATTTTAATAGGTAGACTATGAGTTAGACAAATAACTCAGAAGTTAGAAACTTAGAACATAATTGATTGAGATATATACCTACTTTATGCAATGGATGCAAAAGCATATTTGTCCAACAATTCTCATAAATTCTGATGTATTGCTCATTGGACTTAGGAGCTGCTTCTTTGATGCGGTCCACCATTGAGGTCATTGCATCATATAAAAAAGGCACTGTTGTAGTTTTGTCACCATCTACCAGCCTTAATACCTTGACAATGGGTTCCATTATTCGCAGCACCCTAGTAACCTTATCCCAAAAAGGTTTGCTGGCAATCAACTGCTCAATTCTACTGCCAACTGGGGTATTGTGCTCCTTCATGGAGGTCCACTCCACTCCATTGAAGAGCCTCCTAAGTCCATCCTTTTTGGACTTTAATGATTGTAAGGCAAGAAAGTTTGTTGCAAATCTAGTTGCACCTGTTCTAATCAGATCACCTCCACAATACTCACGTTGCCTCATTGCATTCAATAGAAAAGAATGGTTGTAGATGAATCATGTGATCAACCTACCATCAATGATAACATATTTAATGAATTCAATTGAGCCAATGTCCTTGAGAATGAGATCTATGCAGTGGGCAGCACATGGTGTCCAGTATATGGGATATTTCTTCATTAAACTATCCCCGGCCTTCTTGAAGGCAGAATCATTATCAGTAACTATCTGCACCACATTTTCCACACCAACCTGCTTCACGTATGTCTTCATTAGTTTCTTTATGAACCTGTGGTTCCTGACCTCACCTGAAGCATCAATAGAGTCCAGAAAAATTGTGGATCCACTTCAATGTGCAAGAAAGTTGATAATTTGTCTTCTGTTGCCACTAGTCCACCCGTCACACATAAGTGTGACACCATATTCAGCCCACATATTTTTTTGGCCTGAAATCCATACTTGTAGATCCTTCTTCTCTAGGGGAAGATACTTGTTCATTAATTCATATGAAGTGGGGGCCTTGACGCCCCTCCCAGAATCCCCTATCACATCTACCATATGTTGCAGATACGGTTCAGTTGCAACATGTGCAGATATACCATGAGCAAAGAAGAACTTACCCACTGCCTTGCCGACCTTATCTTTTGCACCAGTGAACATTGCTTTAATGCCCTTTTGCCTAGCTTCAGGCCTCCTAACCCCTGGCTCATCAACATGCCTCAATCTCGTACTAGTAGAACGGAAAAGTGTATCAATGCCGCCTTTCTTCCTTTTTCCACGACCAGCTCTGTCTTCATCATCATCTACGTCAACAACAGGAATACGTGCAGTACCACTGCCTCCACCTGCACCAGATGGCCCATACCTCCTTGTAATTCGAGCTGCCTCCTCTCTTTCCCACTCATCTCTGCGGGAATCTCTAAGGGCACGCCTATACGCACGACGTGAATAAGTTGTGTCACAATTAGGAGGATATGCAATGTCATCATCTGATTCTGCAGAAGAACCTGTGCCCCTAACATTGAATAATGTATCCGTGTAACCCCTGTCAGCCTCCTTCATCTTTTGTTGTTTGTGTTTCTTTGCACCCATAATATTTCTAAAATCATCCCTAACACTTTGGGGACACCTTGTGCACATTGCCACATTTTTGTCACCGCCAGTAATGTGACGTTTGAATCTAGTAATCCCCCCTCCACCAATTGTCTTGTTGCAGTAATTGCAAACTATCTTTGCCCTATTGCCTTCAAAAGGCGTGCAATGATTCCATGCAAAATCCATCACATTCTTAGCTCCACCAACATTACCGACCCCAGAACCCTCACCATCGCTTGAAGACATCTTCTCAAAAATCAAAAGTGGACACTGTCACACTGCAAAAAGACAAAGACAAATAAAAATTAGGTGTATGAAATCTATAACCCATTAAGTTGCAAGAAATTAATCTATTTTATGTATTATAGAATCAAACACAACACTTTTAGGTGTATAAATGTAAAATGTATTTATAGAATCAAACACAATATTTTTTAAGATTTTTATTAACAAGAAAAAAGGCTTAAATAAAAAATTAAAGTCTGAAATTAATTTAAAAATTATAAAATCTGATAATTATCTAGTATTAAGTCAAGTGATGTATTACAACTTTACTCATTCCATCTTACATAACACTAACGCATACATTTCTGTAGAAAAAACAAAAAAAAATGATTTTTTTTATTTTCAGCATTTTAAATAAATAAAAAAACGAAAAATATAAATATTTTTACTATATTTTTGTTTGTATTTGTTCACATTGCTATTTGGTACAACTTCTTCTACTAAACCTAAGTTAGATACCTACTATTTCTAGTACTTATTGTATTATTACGAATTTAATATTAATTAGTGAAATTATATGATAATACTAATTAAAAGTAGTAGATATAGTTATACATTAGTAGATCTACATATAATATTCATAGATCTAATGTTAAATAGCATTAATCCTAAGTTTTTGAAGTAGATCTAAGATTTGGGTGTATTTAGAGATTTTTGGAGAGATTTTATGGTGAAAATAGATGGAAATAGATAGGAGATGGGTTGGAAATGATGAAGAATGCAAGAAATCAAGAAAACATACCTTGATTACAGCTGATTTGAGCTCCAACGAAGAAAATCACCCCAAATGTGTTTGTTCTTTCACTCTAAACAGCAGCAGCAGCAACACGCTCGCAAATGCCGGCATACCGGGGCGGTATACCGCCCATATCTCCCATAAGTGGGACATTTTACACTGAACCCCCCCCCCCCCCACCTTACCGCCGAAAATCGGTCATTTACCGAAATTTGCGGGAGCAGCGATAGAAATGCTTAAAGCGATGCCAGGTTGGCTCGATATCGGTATACCGACGATATCGTCGGTATCTTCTTCCTTGCTTGTATCTTTGCCAAAAGTATCAAACCTATTAGTTGCAAATGGATCTTTAAGATCAAAAGAAAATCATATGGTGAAATTACATTTTAGGTTCTATCAATTTTATAACAACTATCTCCAACAGGTTGAAGGCTAGATTAGTTGCCAAGGGTTTCGCACAAAAGGAAGACATTGATTACGAAGAAATCTTAGCCTCAATCTCATCAAAGACTCTTATAGAGTAATCATGGCATTATTGGCTCATTTTGATCTTGAGCTACACCAAATGGACGTGAAATGACATTTATAGATGGGGATTTATATGGAGAAGGTTATATGGATAAATTAGAATGTTTCATTAATGAAATTTAGAAGTCATATGGTTTCTAAATAAAAATCAATTTATAGATTTAAACAAGCATCCCGACAAATGATATATAAAATTTAATACCATCTTATCATCTTTTGAGTTTAAACCCAACATTGTTGATTAGTATACATACCTAAAGGTCAATGAAAATAAGTTCATAGTATTAATTCTTCATATGGATGACATTCTACTTGTAAGTAGTAACTTTGGCATATTACATGAAACCAAGGAATTTCTTTCTTCTAATTTTGAGATGAAAGATGTAAGCGAAGCTGCATATTTACTCGACATGGAGATTCATTGAAACTGAGTTAAAGGAATACTTGGAATATCTCAAAAGGCTTATATATCTCAAGTTTTAGAAAAATATGGATTGAAAAGTTGATTGTCTGGGCCTGCACCTATAATTAAAGGAGATAAATTTAACTCCAAGTAGTGTCCCAACCATGGAATAGGACTTCGACTTTGACAGGTGTGGACATGGAAGTTTGTGGAAATGTCGAGGACTTTTACAACCAAACTTCGACGCAACTTTGACAAAGATTAAGCTAAAAATAGTCATTTTGTGATGAAAATTGACAGATTTCATCAAATCTTACTAAAAAAACACAATATATCTTTACATATAGCCATCCATATAGGTTTACATATGTAGATAAATACACGATTACATACAGTCGTCTCTGAGCTACAAAGTTCTTCCATATATAAAGTTTGTGACACTAAACAAACTACATAAAAATGGTGTAAATCTATGGTAGATTAAGCAGAGGGGGTCGGTTTATTACTATTAGTTAGAATAGTAAAAAATAACATCAAAATCATCTTACCTCAAGCTCCAACACTTTTTCCCCCTCACACAGCAGACTCCACAAAATGCCAGAAAAATGTCGCCAACTTTGACGACTTCGACAGATGTCGAGGGCATTGTGGAATTTTTGGATGGGCTTGGGTGAACTTCGTCGACATATGGGGAAATGTAGACAACTTCGATGAAATGTCAAAGATATTGTGGAATAAGGATGTTTACGTGGATTCGATGTCGGCAGCCGTCGACATAGACATTGTCGGCGAAATTTCACCCCATGTCGAGGACATTTAGTACCATGGTCCGAACAATGATGCTGAAATGAATGAGATGAGGAAGATACCGTATGCATCAACAATCAAGAGCTTATAATATCTCCAGATATACACGCGACCTGACATTGCCTTTTCTACTAGAATGCTTGGCCGTTATCAAAGTAACCTAGACATTGACTGTTGGAGTGTCCTGAAGAAAATGATGCACTACCTACAAGGAACAAAGGATTACATACTTACATATAGAAGGACAGACCACCTTGAGGTTATTGGATATTCAGACGCAGATTTTGTTGGATGTCTAGACAGTAAGAAGTCTACAACATGCTATATCTTCCTACTAGCTAGTGGTGCATTGTCATGGAGGAGTGTCAAGCAAAGGACTACGACTTCATCTACCATAGAAGCTGAGCTTATAGCTTGCCATGAAACATCATCACAGACAATATGGCTTAAGAATGTGATACATGATCTTAAAGTTGTTTATTCAATTCATAAGTCAATATAGATATTGTAAGCGGAAGAGACGTAATGGAGCGTTGTTGCACACTGGCAACGTGAGAAACCCAATAAGGTTCTCCTCTCTTATTTATAGTAAAGGGAAAATTACATATAGGTACAACAGTAATATGAAATATGAAATAAACACAAAGTAAAGATATATTAACACTCCCCCTCAAGCTGGAGTGTACACATTGTGGATGCCCAGCTTGCCGCATAAATTCTGGAACACTGCTGGACCTAATGGCTTTGTCAAGATATCAGCTAGTTGGTCTTCGGACTTGACATATGGCGTCACAACATTGCCATTCTTTATCTGATCTCTGATGAAATGACAGTCAACTTCTATATGCTTTGTGCGCTCATGGAAGACAGGATTCCTGGCAATATGTATAGCAGATTGATTGTCACACTTGAGAATCATGGGAGTTTGAATCAAAATCTTCAGCTCAGATAAGACAGATTTGATCCATTGTAGTTCACAACATGCATGTGCCATAGCACGGTACTCAGCCTCAGTACTAGACCGTGCTACCACTTGTTGTTTCTTGCTTTTCCAAGTAATCAGATGATCACCAAGAAAGGTGCAGTAGCCAGATGTGGATCTTCTATCAACTTGATTACCAGCCCAATCTGCATCTGCATAACCTGTGAGAGTCAAAGAAGATAGAGGACTCTTTGGTTTATAATAAGCGATCCCCTTTCCAGGAGCACTTTTCAGATATCTCAGAATCCTGCATACAGCTGTCCAATGTGACTGTCGTGGTGTGCACATATGTTGACTTACTACTCCAACAGCAAAAGAAATATCAGGTCTTGTGACAGTTAGGTAAATTAACTTCCCAACTATTCTCCTGTAATGGCCTGGATCTGAATATGCAGTATCATCGTCCACCTCCTTGATGTGATAATCCATAGGAGTGGATACGGGCTTAGAATCAGTCATACCCGTTTCTTGTAGCAAGTCAAGCACATACTTCCTCTGGGAGAGATTTATACCTGCATGGGATCTAAGAACCTCAATCCCTAGAAAGTATCTCAGTTTCCCCAGGTCCTTCGTGTGAAAGTGTTGTTGTAGTCCTTCCTTCACACGTGATATGCCTGTAGAATCGCTGCCAGTAATCACAATATCATCAACATAGACAACAATAATGATGGACCCACCAGAAGAATTTGAATAAAATAGAGAGTGATCAGTCATGGAACGAGAGAAGCCCATCTGTAAAACAACAACACTGAACTTGTCAAACCAAGCTCGAGGAGATTGCTTTAGCCCATAGATAGCCTTCTTCAATTTGCATACTTTCTGACACTCCCTCTGAGCAACAAAACCTGGTGGTTGCTCCATGTACACCTCTTCTTGAAGATCTCCATGAAGAAAGGCGTTCTTGACATCCAGCTGGAAAAGAGGCCAGTCAAAGGTAGTAGCTAGAGATATAAGGATCCGCACAGAATTGAGACGAGCAACTGGAGAAAAGGTCTCAAAGAAGTCCACTCCATATGTCTGTGTGTAGCCTTTTGCTACCAATCTGGCCTTCAACCGCTCAATAGATCCATCAGGGTTGCGTTTGACTGTAAAAACCCATCTACAGCCCACAACTTTCTTTCTTGCAGGTAAAGTAACAAGATCCCATGTGCCATTGTCAATCAGAGCAGAGATTTCCACCTGCATTGCCTGCTGCCACCCACTGTCCTTCAGAGCATCTAAGTGATTTCTTGGTATTGTAATGGAGTCCATCCCAACAGCAAATGCACGAGCCTGTGTAGATAAGTGCGACAAACAACATACATTCGATATGGGATGTCTAATAGTACATGAACGTATACCTTTCCGGACAGCAATAGGAAGATCAAGGTCAGAAGCCTCTGCAGGAATCTCTTGAGTAGAAGATGGCGAAGGAGGCTCATGGACTTGTGCCGCCACCTCATCTGGATCCTGTCTACCTCGCCTGTGATAAACCTGGTTATAGGGTTGAATGGTAGGTGGATCATGCGGTATGTCCTCAACAATGATAGGTGGCACTCCCTCACTTGGAATTGCGGGTGGCACTCCCTCACTCAATTGCTCCCCCTTGCTCATAGAATTTGCAAAATATGGACTGGTTTCATGAAAGGTGACATCCTTAGAAACAAACATACGACGCAAACCCGGGCAATAACACTTGTAACCTTTACTCGTACCAGAGTAACCAAGAAACAAGGTTTTCAAAGACCTAGGAGAGAGTTTGTCTTGTTTGGGATCAAAGTTATGAACGAAGGATGTACAACCAAAAACCCGAAGCGGAACATGAAACGGTTTATCCATAGGGCGTAAGACAGAGAAGGGAGTGCGTCCATGCAAAACAGAAGAGGGCTGCCGATTAATCAAAAAACAGGCAGTGAGAAGAGCTTCAGACCAGAAACGTTTAGGCACATTTGATTCAAACATGATAGACCTAGTGATATCCAAAAGATGGCGATTCTTTCTCTCAGCAACGCCATTCTGCATAGGAGTGTGAGGACAAGAGGTGTAATGAATCATACCAACCGAACTGCAAAACTCATTCATCGCTTTCTGAACATACTCAAGGGCATTATCAGATTGAAAATTTTTGATATTGCAGTTAAATTGAACCTGAATTTGTTTATGAAAATGTTTGATAATGGAAAGCACAGATTCACGACTTTTTAAAAGATAAATCCATGTCATGCGAGAGTAATCGTCCACAAAGGAAATGAAATAGCTAAAACCATTATAACTCTGGTTTTTAACAGGACCCCATACATCACTATGGACTAACTCAAACGGACTAGAAGCCCGATTATTGACACGAACAGGATATGATAACCGATGATGTTTGCCCAACTGACATGACTGACACTCTAGAGAGGACACATGAGCTAGATCTGGTTCCAACTTCTTCAAGCTTTCTAAGGATGGATGTCCATATCTGCAATGCCACAGCAAGGGGGAACCACTCCAGCATGGCGGAGGAAACTGGAGCAGGAGGTGGATGGCGAGGTAGATAATCACCAGGAAAGAGGTAGAGATCACCTTTCCTAGGCCCCCCACCAATCATCTTCAAACTCTTGAGATCCTGTAAAACAAAACAAGAGGGCCCGAATGTTACTGTGCATTTTACAGTGTCAATCAACTTGGCAACAGAAAGCAAATTGAATGGAAATTCAGGTACAAAATGAACAGATTTCAAATCAATATCTGGTGTAAGGGATACAGAACTACTAGCTACCACCTTCCTCACAGAACCATCTGCCAAAGTAACAGATGAGTGAGGAATATATGAGTCAAGTGTGCGGAGCAATCGCCTCATACCAGTCATGTGCTGGGAGGCACCAGAGTCAACCACCTAGGGAGTTGCGGATCCAGAAGCCATAAAAGATGTAGCCTGATTACCCGCTGTAGATGCAAGGTTTGCTGTAGAAGCAGATGAGGCGCCCATATTCTAATGTTGAGTTGCCTGAATAAATCTGTCATATTCCTCCTGAGTAAGTGTGATGCCAGAGGAACTCGAGCTCGCAGTAGTAGAGTCTGAAGTAGCACAATTGGCAGCTCCAACAGGTGGGGCTGCAGGTCTCCCATGTTTCTTCCAGCATTTCTCAACAGTGTGTCCAGGTTTGTCACAGAAAGTGCATCGAGGACGAGTCCCACGTCCTCTGCCCAAGCCAGGTCTGTCAGATGGTGTAGGTGCAGGTCGTCCTCCGCGAACTGCTGCAGCAATGGAGGCATGAGAATCTCCAGAAGGAACAACAGGAGTAGGATCAACTGACTCAAAGGTGGACTGCTGAATCCTAGAGAAAGCTTCTGCAAGGCTCGGTAATTTATCTGACGCAAGTATCACACTTCTTGCTGAACCAAATGAGGAGCTAAGGCCAGATAGAAATTTAGCAGTGACAAGATCATCTCTATCCTTAATCTGCTCAGCAACCTTCACTGGATGATAGTAGCTCAACTCCTGGGAGATAGCTTGAATTACACCGAAATACTCTTCAAGTGGTCTATCACCTTGTTTCTCTGCAAACAGACGATCATAGATCATAAACTGGCGAAGAGCATTCTTCTCTTGAGCATAGTGCTGCTTGACGACATCCCAAATCTCCTTAGCGGTGGAGTAGAACATGAACCTAGAAGCAATAGAAGGTTCCATGCTACCCCATAGCCAAGTCTTCACTAGGCTGTCAAGACGTTTCCACTCGGCATAGTCTTTGTCAGTGCTAGTGAGGGGTGCAGAATCAACGAACTTTGCCCGATCTCGCGATTCCAAGACAGTATGAACCGCATTCATCCATAGCAAAAAGTTCTTCCCATTGAGCTTGATAGGAATAGGCGAGACCTCATAATAGGTCTTATTCTCCATAATGCAACTGGGATATGTGTGACGGGGTGATACACGTCACAAAGAAGGCTGAGTGGACGGACAGATACACGTCCCGTGACGGAGAGATACACGTCACAACAGAAACTGGAAAGAGGATGCGTTACTGACGCATCGACAACCTTCAAACGAGAGGTTCCTAATCACACATGAAGGAGATGTGATTAGGAAAGCACTTTGGAAGAGACGAGACCTCCGGGTAGGGCTTTAGAAGGCCGTTTGATCAACCGGAGATCCCCAAGCAGCAGGGTCGGCGTCCGAAAATTGACCGAGAGGTTCTGAAAAAATTCCCGGAAACGTAGACGGAGCCTTTAGATTTTTGCGGCTGGACCTACGGTAGCATGGGATGGACTACCGAAGTCCAGCGGCGATAGACGGACGGTGGAGACCCTCCCTAGGCGACCAGCTGCAGCGCCGGCGGGAGGCTCCTGCGCTCCTGCCGCGCGCCGGCGACAAGGGGAGCAGCCGCTGCTGTGGTGGCGGCGGCGGCCTGCTAGGGGAGGGAACGGCGGCGCCTTGAAGAAGAGAGAGAGAGAGAGAGAGAGCCGGCGCCGGAGAAGAACGGGCGGGAGGGAGGGGCGGCGCTAACCTGCTCTTGATACCATGTAAGCGGAAGAGACGTAATGGAGCGTTGTTGCACACTGGCAACGTGAGAAACCCAATAGGGTTCTCCTCTCTTATTTATAGTAAAGGGAAAATTACATGTAGGTACAGCAGTAATATGAAATATGAAATAAACACAAAGTAAAGATATATTAACAGATATAATGTGACAATGAAGCTGTAGTCACTTTTGCTAATAACATGATAAAATCACGACTGCATGTAGACATCTAGACATAAAGCTCTATGTTGCTAAAGAGCGAGTTGGCGACAAGATGATGATGATATCACATTGGTACACAATTTATGATTTTAGATCCTCTTATAAAAGGGCCAACTTCAAGTTTGTTTACATCTCATTTAAAGAAAATGGGTATGAGAAAGTCATATGATGTGTAATGGCTAACATAATTTGACAATGGAATGTTATTATGTGATCCATAATCTACTTGCTATCTTTGTTTTAACTTTTAACACTAGTTATAACAGAATGTCAGTTTCAACATAAAGTTGGATCAAGGAATATGTTTCAGGTGAGCATGTTCATAAAGTTCATACCACTATATATAAGAATAAGATGGTTAGATATTGTGGTGCATGGTAGGATTTACTCATTTATTGGATATCAACCACTATGACTCATATCTTATTCTTATATATGGAAGTGTTTTTAATGAGCATCACTGTAAAATTATTAAATGCTGTTGTCATGACATTTTGGGCCAAGTGGGAAAATGATAAAAACCTTTTTAGGTGTGGCACAAAATAATTATGATATATATTTTATTAAGTCATCATGATGATGATGATGATATTTTATTATGTGGATTTTTGAAGGAATGCATCTATATTGGGGATGGGATGATTCCCATAACCGTCATGTCTCTCCATGGTGGAAAGAGAGACTGTAAAGATAATATAGGCTTGGTTCTGTCTCCATAAATTCATCTGAAACTAACATCCATCGCTGGTGAGTCCAGAGGAGAGAGTAACAAACGCCCGTTGGGTAATACATACATTGTTGTGTATTCCACTTCTGCTCGTGCAAACGTCTTCATTAGAGGTCTGCACCATCCACTCCTCTTGGCCTGCATTGCCTCGTTCTTCACCGGTGCTCAAATGACATGCTTGACTTTAGTCATGGAGGATTCTCAAAATTCAAGTATTGATCTATCTAACACTCCTATACTTCCTTTCCGTGTTTCAAAAAAGAGTCCATGTGGCCATATATGCGGCTACATATGTGGTTCGAACCCTTGACCAAATCGCATATGGGAAATTGGTGCCTAAAAGGGACCATGGCCCCATAGCCACATATAAGGTCGATTAATTCCCGGTTTTTGAATGGTCAGACTGCTAAGCTTGCAATTTGTTAACGCCACCCCCTATTCTTCATGTAACTAAAACCATCACCTACATTCAGCCTACCTTCTGCTTCCATTTCCTTTTTTTTACATTACATTCATCTACGGTTGTTTTACATCTAGCTCATTAGTACATATTTTTATATATTTAAATTGTGTTTGATTGCATATTTGCATAATTGCATCTAAAATATGTAATTTTATAAATTAAATATGTAATATTACGATTACTGTATATTTATATAGAGATATAATTTTTTTTTAAAACTGCATATACTCCCGCATACCACGTATACTCTATTCAGTGACCTGTCCGGACATACAATGCATACCGCTTTATAGAACTATGCTTCCTTTTTTCACTTCTCATCCTTAATTTCTTATCTTTACTTCTCCTTTCCTCTTCAACTTCAACCAACCACGTTTCTGCTTCCACTTTTCCAAGTCAACTTCTTCATCCTATTCTCCTTTTCTCTCCGTCCTTTGGCCCTTTCTATATCTCTTTGATTTTGAATCTTCCCATCATTTTTCTCCCTTCTTCCCTGTCTTTCTCGGTTCTTTCCCATCCAACGTCCAGGGACCTAACCCTTACTGAGTAGGGACCTAACTCGTACACAATACTACTTTGATTCCTCAAATTTCTCCCTCATTTCCTTTCCTGCACATGTGACTTCCTCCATTTCTCCTGCACACACCCATGTCTTTCTTCTTCCCTCTTCTACATCTACTCCCACCTCCCAAACAGTCCCCACTCCTGTCACACTCTTAATATTTTTTCTTTTGTTTCTTTTTGTTCTTTGCATTGAACAGAATTATCATCACACTTTTTTCAAGCTTTAAATGGGTAAAGGACGTGTTTTGTTCTAGCAGTTTAATAGGTTAACACTGTAGGACAACATGAGGTGACCATTCTGCAACATTGCAAGCACTTTAATGTTCATTTGCAACACCTTGATTTTCTCTATATCTCTTTTATCTATTACCTACCAATGTTTTAGAAAGCGGGAAGCGGGAGGCGTGCGGACACCACCTTGTGGCCGCTTGAGCGCCAGGCGGGCGCTCAAGCGGCCGCTTTTTGAAAAAGCGGATTCTTAATTTTCTATATGATTGTATACAAAAATACACACATTTGTATATATATATATATATATATATATATATATATATATAATATAATGTTTTTTAAGAAACTTGTATACATAACCAAACCCCTGTGGCAGTGTAAAATTCACCCTACACAACAATATTGCTACTTAATAGTTGATTATGTATAGATGAAGCATTACGATACATTTCTTATATATAACAGTATACTAGTATCATACTATCATTTAATAATGTGATCTACTTAATAGTTAGTACAATTTATAGATAAATTTATCACATATAGTCGTATACTAATATCAAGCCATGATACAATGCACTTAGTAGTTAGTACTTAGTGTAATATAATAGTACTATACTTACACAGAAATATGCATTGATTTTGTATTACATTTATACACTAGTTGTTTCTTAGATTAATGTTCTATAGTTAGTAATTAGTACTATACAGCAGTACAATATTACTGAGTTGTGACAATCACATAGTTTTATATTACATATACATGGTAAGTTTTATGTTAGTATTACTTACTATAACAGACTTAATAGGTACATAGTCGTCACTACTGTATATAGCAGACATTGATTAACTACTATACAGTATTTAGATACATACATAGTTACTTAATACAATAATATCATATTAACATGTTAAATAGTGTTATACAATATCAATTGTGTAATATTACATAATGAAAATATCATTACATTTCACTTTTGGGCCTAGGAAGTGGGTCTAGGTCCTGCTTTTCACTTAAGCGGACTCAGGCGGGCGCTCAGAATCAGTGTCCAGGCGGGCGCTTGAGCGGGCTGAGCGGGCATGAAGCGGCCGCTTAATGCAAAACCGCCTGACCAGCCGCCTAAGGCCTATTTGGAGCGGCCAAGGGTCTCATCCGCCTGAGCGGCCGCTTAAGCGGCCGCCTGGGCCGCTTTTTAAAACACTGTTACCTACATTATAAATTTGTGTATGTATGTGTCAATCCACATATATGTGTGTGTGCGTGTGTGTATATATATACATTCATATTTTTCTTGAGTAGTTGACCAGATTTTTACCTTATGTTGACCTTTTTTATCCGTGTTTTCTGAAAACTTCAGCTCATCTGTACGTATCCGAATATGAAAGTTGTGACTACAATTACATGAAAGCCTTTCCCTAGTGATGGTTCTTAAACCGAGTGGCTAACATGCCCAGGGATGGCACGCCGAGGACTAGGTGAAGCAATTGCAGGAGTAGGCCTTTAAGGCAGTAGGAACATGGTACAATGGTGACTCCTCATGCATACTGCAAATTGCAAACACAAGCCCAATGTAGGGCTCTCAAAGCAGAAGCCATGTGGAGAGAGAAAGTGAGAGGAAACATACAAGAGCAAATAGGAGGAAAGAGAATGGGCGGACTGTTTTTCCATTTTGATACCGTGTTAGACAACTTATGTGAAATAAGATGTATTACTGTCGCTAACATTCCCTATTTACGAGTAGAGGCATAGGCTGTTACAGACTGATATTCGACGAGGACATACACAAACATGAAAAGGAATTTGTTAAGCCAGTCTAGCTCCTAATATGTAATTGAGATATAATACACATCCTGACGCAGAAAACAACCGTATAAACCTGGTGTTCAATTTTTCTTTGAACCCTATCATTCTTATTGTTTAGCTCTTTATTTGCTAGTCTCTCCATTTTAAAGATGTT
This sequence comes from Alisma plantago-aquatica, assembly GCA_963693085.1. Lineage (NCBI taxonomy): Eukaryota > Viridiplantae > Streptophyta > Magnoliopsida > Alismatales > Alismataceae > Alisma > Alisma plantago-aquatica. The sequence goes on from OY856415.1 coordinate 323,549,334, forward strand.
GAATTGATGTAAGACAACTTAATTTAGATGAAAGGTTAATTATATATTTGTACTTTCATTTTTGTTGTTTTGTTGGGCTTTTTTTCTCCAACATGAGTTTTTTGTTAGAGAGTCTATTTACTTAAGTGGTTTAGTCTATATACTTAAGTACTTTAGTCTATTTGTAATATGAGCCCAATTGTGTATTGGCCCATTAGGGTTTGTCATGTGTTTGTATGCTTCCCCCTTATCATATTTATAGGAAAAGGTGACTGTCTCCTACCAATAAAAAAAAAATTACACGAGGGGATTTCCCCACTCATATCGTTTTCCGCGTGCCCCTAACCCTGTGAGAGAGAGAGGACACAAAGGAGAGAAGCCTCCCCTTGCGGGCGGCCGTCGCTGCTAGGCACTGCTGGGCTGCCCGCAAGGTGCTCTACCCATGCATCTTTTAGGAACATCTCCATGGAGCTGTCTTCTTCTTCAACAACAACAATTAAAATAATCTTGAAGTTGCTTCTTGCTATGGTGCCACTGCCAAGACCTTTCTTGCCTCCGTCATTGATGTTGTCGCCGTCTTCTGCCTTCCATATTGTCGCCGCCATTATCGCTCGCTTGGAGAAGCTTTTCGCTGCCTCCCTATATGCTGCCATCGCTACCTTAATAGCCACCATCATCTACACCGCTGCCCATCTACATCATTCATGCATCCACCCCTATTGAGATCTAATCCTAAATCAAGGAAAATATCTCCTATTTCTACTATATCGGGGATACATCATCCTCTATATTGCTTTGGTGGAGTTCTGAAAGGATTTCTCTATCATTTTTTGCTACTGCTCGGACTTGCTGTTGACGATTTGCCACCGTGACACGGTGTGTTGCCTTGAAACATGGCGTGTCGGCGTGCATATGCTTTTAACAAATCTGGTGTCACGATACAAGACACGCCGTGTCAAAATTTTGACACAGTGTGATACTGCTTCCTTGACATTTTCTGCCGCACAACCTACACAACATGTCAAAATTTTGACACGGCGTGATACTGCTTCCTTGACATTTTTTACCTCGCAACCTACTCGGCGTATTGCTACCTTACTGTTTCGAGCTATCTCAAATGACACAGCGTGTTGCTCAACGACACGACGTGTTGCCTGTTGCTACTGTTATATCAGACACGATGTGTCTCTTAATCAACATGGCGTGTCGCCCACTACTGCTGCTTACTGTGTCAACTGACACGCCGTGTCGCTCAACACACGCTGTATCGCCTGCTTCTTGCCGGTGCTGATTGCTGCTAATGCATCTATTGATGTGCAACACGACGTGTTCCTTCAACGACATGGCGTGTCTACTGCTTCCTGTTGCTACATCTTGGCATGCCACATCATCTACTCATGGCGGAAGGTTCTATATATGGCATGCTTCTATCCTTTTGTTACCAGTAACAATTATCTTCCCCTTTTCAACAAGTTTATAATTTTTTTACACCCTCGGTCTTTCAGCCCTACATACATATTTCCTTCCTCTTCAATACTTATTTTAACCACCCCCACATATACCTTCTGCCTATTACTATTCAAATCTATATTCGGATCTATTTTTTGATCTGTTCAATACCGCAGGGGGCTGTGCCCCCGCATCCCCACCCTTTTTGGGTCGCACTCAGATCCATTTATTTTTCTACCCGAACATGTTGTATATTGACTCGCATTATCGATTACCTTCTCTACATATTTGCCTACATAAACCTTGCCTCTACCATTGTTTTTGACTCTCCAATCCAACCACTCTTCATTCTGTTCGTGGTTGGCGTGAGGGGGAGAATACATGATATTGTGTAGAGGGAAGGAAAGAGATGAGATGGAGGAGAGATGAAGAAAGAGAAGAAGATATATATGTTGCTATCTATATGCATCTTCATGCTACTTTTGCTGCTATATGGTTCTACTTTTGCTGCTATGTAGTGTTGCTTTTCTTCTATGTGGATCCTTCTATTGGTTATGTGGACTGTTCATGATAGTTTTACTGCGATGTGGAGCTTTCTGCTGCTATTATTGCTTATTCATCATCTACTTCGATTGCTGTTATGAAGTTGCATACTAGGACATCATTCTTGCTACCATGGAACATGACTTTGACTTCGAGCCGACTTCGACAGGTGTGGACATGGAAGTTTGTGGAAATGTCGAGGAAATGTCGAGGATTTTTACAACGAAACTTCGACGCAACTTCGACAAAAATTAAGCTAAAAATAGTCATTTTGCGATGAAAATCGACGAATTCATCAAATCTAACTAAAAAACACAATATATCTTTACATATAGCCATCCATATAGGTTTACATATGTAGATAAATACACGATTACATACAGTCGTCTCCGAACTACAGAGTTCTTCCATATATAAAGTTTGTGACACTAAACAAACTACATAAAAATGGTGTAAATCTATGGTAGATTTAGAAGAGAGGGGGTCAGTCTATTACTATTAGTTAGAATAGTAAAAAATAACATCAAAATCATCTTACCTCAAGCTCCAACACTTTCCCCCCTCACACAACAAACTCCACAAAACACCAGAAGAATGTTGCGAACTTCGATAGATGTCGAGGACATTGTGGAATTTTTGAATGGACTTGGGTCAACTTCGTCGATATATGGGGAAATGTCGACAACTTCGATGAAATGTCGAAGAAATTGTGGAATAAGGATGTTTACGTGGATTCGACGTCGACAACCGTCGACAGAGACATTATCGATGAAATTTCGCCCCATCTTGAGGACATTTAGTACCATGCTTGCTACTTGTGCTATAATTAGCACATTTTACTTGTTGCTTTGTGCTTTTGCACTATCTGCTGTCTGTGCTCTGTTTGCACGTTGACTTTCTACTGTGAACCAATATTCTCTGGACTTTGACGTCTGCTACTGTGATGGATACTTTATGAATAGGGAAGATGATGAAAACTTTTGCTGCTGACGTTACATGGAGCTTCGTCTACATCACATATCGGAGTTATTTTTTTGTTTGCTACTTTGCACAATGGTCTTCTATCTGCCACATTGTTGACTTTTGCTTCTGTGTGCTAGAACTCTCTGGCTTGTCCGTGCTTTGCGCACGTTGACTCTCTACTTGTCCATGTTTTGTGCGCATGTTGACTTTTTGCTACTGTGATCCAACACTTTCTGGTTTGTCCGTGCTTTGTTTGCACGTTGACTATTGCTGCTTCTTGTGACCCAACACTCTCTAGGACTTGTGATCCAACACTCTTTGGCGACTGTGATGACGACTGTGATGAAGATCTTGGTGCCTATCCGCTATTCTTTCTTTTGCTCCAGATGCCATTATGATGATCAAGAAGCCTCTATGCCTGCCTAGTTATCTGCTGCTTTGAAGTATCTACTTGAGGGGGAGTCTTTGAGTATTTGAGTGCTTGAGTGACTTATTGTAACATTGAGGGGGACAAATTCTAGTATGGGCTTGGTTATCTTTTTATTCTGTGTAGTCCGTTTGTTTGTTTGCGAGTTGACTTGGGATTCTCCCAAGCTCTAGCTTGAGGGGGAGTGTTAGAGAGTCTATTTACTTAAGTTTTTTGGTCTATTTACTTAAGTTGTTTAGACTGTTTGTAATATGGGCCCAATTGTGTATTGGCACATTAGGGTTTTTCATGTGTCTGTATGCTTCCCCCTTATCCTATTTATAGGAAAGGGTGGCTACCTCCTATCAATAAGAAAAATATATAGGAGGGGATTTCCCCACTCATATTGTTTTCCACAAATAAAAGTGGCATGAAGATCCATATAGATAACAACATATATATCTTCTTCTATTTCTTCATCTCTCCTCCATTTCATCTCTTTCCTTCCCTACTCATATCGTTAATTATATATTTGGTACTTTAATTTTTATTGTTTTGTCGGGCTCTTTTTTCTCCAACATGAGTTTTTCGTCATTAGATATGGACTCTTTGCATGGTATAATGGTAGATTAAGAATACAATGAGATCCATGGAAGCATACCTCTGCCCTCTTCTCTATCAATTTTCTCTCCATCAATATGGATTTTTTGTAATATAGATGCAAAATTATGTATTAATGGTTATTGCAAATTATGGTGCTGACGATATCTTGTTTTCTGGCTGTGTAGGCTTTTCTTAATTGATGAGCTTTCCAATGACGTTCATTTTAAAGTGCTTGTGCATTCTTATATACATACAGAGATTTTGGATTGGTGGTTCATCTTTGCATCATGAAAGCAAGTTGGTATCTTCAAACTCATTTTATCCCTCTATCAGTGCACCCTCATTTGCAGTTTAACTGAATTGTTTTTTTGTCCTTGCTTTGAATGCCCATGAAGCTTAGGACCTCAAAGTGGCAAGGTGATGACTGTTGGAGTGGAGTTGGAGAATGAAACCATGCCTCTGCAAGGGGGAACACAACTTTATTGGATTAATGGGCTAAAGGAAAACTCTTCATATGAAGTGAAGATATCATACCCAGCTTCAGTATGTAGTATTTTACCACATATTTCCTTAAAAGTAGTCTCAAGCAATCTCTTCATAAGGGCTGTTGCAGATACCTGCTAGTTTCTCGATCGAATTGGGAAGAGGCATCATTGAACGCTGGATAGGGAGACAGAGAAGACTACTCAATACGGAAAAGCTGATCTTCAAGGCCGACTTTCAGGTTCTCTTTCATATGATCAAATAGCTGCCTTTCATTCTCCTCACAGTAACAAAAATTACTTGTTTGATTAGTTGTTTTTCATGCTGCTCGCTAATAACAAAATATAATTCGTTTTCTCAGGATCTGGATGATCATGATATCTATGTTCCTGTAACTGTTAGACCTGAATGTTTCATAATACTTGTTTTCTCAGGATCTGGATGATCGTGACATTTATGCTCTGGTAACTGTTAAACCTGAAGGTTTTGTAGCACTTCCTGGAGTGAAGGAGAGGGAACTGATCTTCTTCAACATAGGTAGGACTCATGTTACAATATTTTTTAAGAAGATGAAATAATTGCAGTTTTTTGTATTCATGCGTATATATTTTGTATCATCTTTCTGTCTACCTGTTATAGGTTATCATAGTTCTCCTGATTGCATCCATATCCTCACAGTTATCATGAGAGTTTCATTCAATCGTCTCAAATCAAATAACTGACAACTATATTTGCCCATGCTGTATGTTAAATGAAATGACTGATTATCATTTGGTTGTTTTAACGAACACATCAAAGTTCTAATGCACGGGTCATTCATGCAAAGCAAGGTTTGTCTAGGTATACATTTCCGTGTATTCTTATTGAAGAAGACATCAAACTGCTACTCCCGAATTGAAATATTAGATTCACTTTAAATTGGCTCTATGCTTAATACGGGGCACCTTGACTGAAGCTCGATTATTTTGTAAATTTCTGTCTTTTCTTATGATTTGTGAGGGTCTCCCTCCTTCACCGGAAAAGGAAAACGGAAAGTTAACTTTAAGACTAGCAAAAAAGAAGATATTGGGACACAAGATGGGCTATAGAACATTTAGAGGTGTAGTGTGGATTCTGTATATAATTCTGGATATCCGTGTTTCCAATATTTTTAAATAGTTGTTCTGAGTGAATACTAAGATATTCAAGGAGGGATGATAAACGCCATTAGCGGTTATGCTCCCGAAGTAGAGCCTACACAATGTATTGAAGGATAAACGCCATTAGCGTTTATGCTCCCGAAGTAGAGCCTACAGAAAGTCTGAAGACGCTGTTATTTATTTAGTCTATGTTTGAAGATTTGAACTGGTTTCTGAAATGGAATTGACTCCAATTTAACCGATGATTGCATCAGAATAATTGGAAATGATGAGATTTCGAAATAAAAAAGGTATTAACAGAAACTTAAGTATAAAGATCAATGGAGAATGCCAAATGGATATTGGTTTATATGTCAATATTTGTTTAGTCTAATTGAAATTATGGGTAAGGTTTTAATTAGACTTAGTTGAAAGAAACTATAAATGACATGCCTGAAGTCCCATGACTTATTCAACTGGTTTAGGAACAATTTTCACACCCCAAGCAAAATAAATGTGCACTAAAGAGGCCAATCACACCACGCCAAATCTAATACAGAGATGCATGACTCCAGCTAAGACCCTGTCCTGCCAAGCCAGGAAATGATGGTTGTCTTTGACATTGCATGTGCCGTGAGGTATGACTATCCTCACGACATCTGCATCATAACACCACGTCCAACATGCATCAGCTTGGTTGTGATGGGCCCACGAATCACCACCTTAAGTTTTTGGCCAGTTGACGTTGTTAGTAGATGCTACCAACATGCTTACGTGGGCATGGCATCACTCTGCTTAGGCGATTTAAAGAATTTCTGGTGTATGTACAAGGACTATGCCAACCCACACAACCTTGTGAATATCTGCCTAATCTTATGCGCAGTCATGACATTTTCCTTCTTAGCTACTGAATTCCTTTTACCATAAAAGGTCCCCCCAACTGAAGCAACATGCGAGAAGTGATATCATTTTTTTTGAATCTTTTGCCCCATGACAAAATATCTTCAATTGATCAATTTACCAATATCTCCTTTGAATATTTTGCTTTCAAACAAAGTATGTGGAGTATGCCAACCTCATGCTAAAACATGATATCATGTTTTTTGTTCTTAGCAATTATCATGTGGATGTTCTAGAAACATACTTAAGGTCGTGTAAAATTTATGAATGTAGATCATGTAAAAGCGCTACAGCTTCCCACATCTTTGTTGAGCAAGGGCACCCTAAGATAACATGGTCTATCATCACCGATATCATTGCAACACATGCCCTTAGTATCATTCTTTAATGCTTGACAAACATGCTAGTATCAATATAATAACACCTGTCGGTGTGATTAGTTTAAAGTCGTGCTCGATATGAATGCGTGGTCATTTCCACATAGAATTGTCCCCAAGGCCTTTGGTTTTGCTTATAGTGGAGTTGCTTCCCAATTATCTAGCTTAGGGTTGACAAGTGTATATGCTTTATGTGTTGATTGTGTAAACATGTGTAGCTTATTCTAGGTGCCATTATGGCTTTCCATACCCCAGTATAACCAGACATGGAGGTGAGATCGGTGTCGTAGTACTAATGGAACCAAGAAGTCTAAATTGAGTTTAGATGCATAAGAAGCTGTATCATCTCGTAGAGCTGCTCCATTATCTTTAATGCTTTTGACACCGTAATATCCCGCTGCCATAGAAATCAATGCAACGCCTAGCCAACTCATGGCCATTGCTTCCCTACAAAGCTCACTGTGAGGTATTGCATTCGATCATATGCATTTGGTAGAATATACCTATACATTTCCTAGAACAAAAGCAATACTTGCATATTTCGTCTGGATATGATTCTTCCTCAAAGGAACTATTAAAGGGGAAAAGTGCCTATCATCCTCTACAAATAGTCTTGAAAATCTAAAAACTGGTGAGCTTTCAAGGTCCCCTCATAAGGGAAAACCCTAATAATTTGGTTGGAAGTGTCATCTCATCAATGAATAAAAAAGCGGGTGAAGCGCCCGCTTAAGCGCCCAAGCATATACTCCGTTGTAATTTTCAGTGAAGCGGGCCTGAAGCGTTTTGCACTGAAGCGGCCGCTTTTGTCCGCTTTAGGCCGCTTTTTTGGGTCCGCTTAAGTGGCCGCTTCAGGGCGCTTCACAATAATTATTCTCAAAACTTGCCCAATCACCTGCTGAATTAAAAAAAAATAAAAATGATGTATTGTATAGGTGTAATAACCAGTTTGATAAATATCTCTAACTATTTACGTCTGTTTGTACACTATATACATCTATATAAGAACTATGTATTGTCATCTTGTCATTTGTAGAGTTTTTGATATAATATTAGTAATAGTTGCATGAATTTATTGATGTTTCACTTTGTTGCTGTAATGTTTTAATTTTTCATGATATAATATTAGCAATACATTATGTTCCAGCTATGTTTGAATTTGCATGACTTTTTTGATGTTCCACAATCTCATCATGTAACTACCTATATGAAAACACATCATCCTGTCACATGTATATACAATTATTTTTGCTATTGGCTGTTGCACAATTTCATCATTTTAGATGAATGGATGCATACCATTATGGCACTTCTATATGATTGCATGATTTCACAATGAATATAATATGCTGATGTCACATAATTAATTACTGCAACTAGTGATATTTCGATAAATCTATCTACTGTAAATTCAGTAGTCACTACTGCCATGTATCATAAATCGACACTTACCCTACCTTGTTTTAAAATTTTAACTGTACGGATTATCATTCTATGACAATATGACTCTAAAATGTACTTACTCTAATCAGAAATTAATCTATTGATTATTTAATTTCTATCATAACTAGTGTGGACGGGGGGTGATTAAAGTTTGGCTCTGTCAAAATAATCCCAAGTGGAAGTATAACACTCATCCAAATCCAGCCCGAAGGGAGAAAGTGATATGCAAGTTATTCTATGTTTTTCTATTTTTTTCAAAAACAATGTGGACCGCTTTTTCAAAAAGCGTCCGCTTTAAAACCCGCTTCCCGCTTCCTGCTTCAAGTAGAGCAATCCACACGCTTCCCGCTTCGCGCTTTCCAAAACCTAGCATCTCATACATGCTAACCACCTCTAGAAGCATTGGTTATAAAGAGGTAATGGATATTGAAACTCAAATGAATGTATTGCTGCAATTGAAATGAACTCTAAGGGTTGCTCCAATCTTCTCATAGAGGTATCACAAATTGTGATTAGCGGTATTTCAACATGATATAGGCAGTTGCCATCTTTGGAATTAGGATGAGGAAAAATTGGTTGTACTTTTTACCATGTCATCGATGTCCATCAACAACATGATCACAACTCTAATATGCAACTCGATCGTATCCCATTTTTTGCAATTGAACTTAGAGTTATCGTTGAAGTCATCTTAATTTGGTTTACAACCCATACCAATATCCAAAAGGGCCCTTTGAATTTCATCATTGCTTGTCATTTGTCAATGTGCAAAGGAATGAAGGATATATTTACGTTGCTTAAAAGGCCATCATTGTGGTATCAATCTTCATCGAAATAACTTCGTTCTTGTAACTGTCATTTAACGATATTAGTAGCTACAACCTCGAGTTTGTGTTGTCCTCTAATCATTATGCAATCATCCTCCACTAGTTTTGCCTTGCATTTCACAATATTTTAGTGGAGGTTACCATCTCATATCCAACTTACTTTACATCTTTATGATAAGTCGGATTAGTTCTTTATTATGGTTATGTGTCTTAGGAGTTTATTTGACAATGGTTTCAAAATTAGGAGTTGCAAATAATAATTTTGGGGATTTATTTGCGTTCTCAAATTAATTAGTTTAATTCCTATATAAGTTCATTAGAGGAAAGAAGCTGATTAGAGCTTCCGTGAGTTATCTATATAAACCCATGCCATGGGTATTGTTCAACATCGAATTAGATGAGTGAGTTTTGTTTTTACAAACATGGTCTGCATTAGTTGGTATCATAGCCCAAATTTGAAACCCTATGTCTAGGTTTGAGACAACACAATCCATCCACCATTTGTCTCGTAGGCCCTAGTTTAGGAGCCTCTCTACCCTCTATTGGATCTAAGTTACTATTAATAGTGAAATTGCACTGATGTTACTATTTATTGTGATGAATACAACACTACGACTATTTTTTTCTTTGATCTTCATCTTTTTTGCAGATCTACTTCTCCCCTATGTGAATGTTTTAGAGCATACTCCTCTCCCGATAAAAAAATCCTTTCTCTCAGTAAACCATCGGGTGCTACAACACAGTAATATAGCACCACAGAGAGAAGAGGCACCTATCGACCTTGTCCGTTAAAATCAATCTCTGCCCCCTGCTCCCCTTGCTCCGCACAGACCCTTCCAACCAACGAGCGCTTCTGTAGGGGGCACCACTGCCAGGAAGACCGCATAGGCATCGACTTCTCCTTCCAACAACAACATGTCTTCGAGCGGGCACCACTATCGTTTGTTTGGCCCCACTAGGGGATCACATGCCAAAGGATCGGCTCCTTGGGGGGCACCCAAGGATCCTCTAGTAGCCTCAAGCCTTAGCATACCCAAGGAAGTCTCCAAGGAGGAACGGAAACCTCTATTTTGGCCCTTGGCTATTTATATTTTATTGTAGCGGTATGCTACAGTCTAGGAAGCATGGACACGGACACGGACACAGACACAACATGAACACGGACACGGACACGGACACTGACACTGACACTGACACTGACACTGACACTGACACTGACACTGACACTGACACTGACACTGACACTGACACTGACGACACGGACACGGACACGGACACGGGACATGGCGATTTTCAAAAATATAGGACACAGACGCGATGTTGAACACGACATACACACACTTATACATATGCATATATACATATATGCATAGGTATACATATATACACACATATAAATATACATAATACATATACATATACATATACATATACATATACATATACATACACATACACATACCGAGTGAGTGGATTCAACATTCCTCAGTGAGTATCTACTGAGGGAGTGCGTGGAATGTATCATTAACCTGCATGTCCCACATATATCCAGTGCGGAGGATACTTGGAGCTGGAATTATGATGTTAGGGGTGTTCTTGTGGTTGGCAGCTAGGAAGCACGGACAAGGACACAGACATGGACACGGACACGGGACACGACAATTTTTAAAAATGCAGGACACAGACACGGGGCCAGACACTGCAAATTGTTTTTTCCACATGTATACATTATTGATGTATAAACACATTCTATTATAGAAATTTAATTCTGGAGTTTGCATTTCATTTACTTAAAAGACATACAATCATCCATCAAACACATTCATCCAAATAGGAAAAACCCATCAGATACAACAAGCATGGCCTAGTGATATTTATAAATTTATGTAAACGCATTCATGTCCATGCTTCCAATCAATTAAAGCAAATTGTCAATTTAAATCATAACGCAATGACTTTTGAACAGTAAATAAACAATAATTAAACCAATTCAACAATAAAGAAATCCAACTCAGAATGATGTATGATTAAATACAGTAAATATTACAGATTTGTATAACATAACTGAACCAACAACAACAATTATTGTAAACATTATAACAAAACAGAAGAAAAAGACTTATTAGAAAAATTGGGCATAGATTGATAGAGGGGCAGGATTACAGTAAGAAAATAACGAAAATTTGGAGTGAAATTGAGGAGAAGGGGAGCAAATATCGGTGGGTTAGGGAACGAGGACGGGTTTAGTCTTTTTTCCTAACATAACTAGACCTGGATGTGGCTGGGCTGGGTCAGCCGTGTCCTAGCCGTGTCCAAGCCAAAAACTCTTCAAAAAAAAGTTGGACACTCTGGGGCTGTGTCCACGGCGTGTCCGTGTCCGACATGCGACAGACACGGCCACGACACCTCCCGGGAAGTGTCTGTGCTTCCTAGGTTGGCAGCTCACGAAGCCCTCATGACTAATGTTAGAAGGGAGAAAAAAACATTCATGGACTCTGCGATCTGCCCAGATGTGAATGCGAGGAAACCATATTGCATGCACTGAGAGACTGTCCTTATGCCATTGATGTGTGGCACCAAGTGAACCTACCTGGAGACATCACAACTCAACATGGAGACGGTGTCGGGAACTGGATGACGTTGAACATGCAGGCTGGAGAGGACCTGAAGAAGAAGTTTGCAATCACTTGCTGAACCATTTGGAAGGGTAAAAATTTGGCTGTGTTTAAGCACACCAGTACAAACATGGGGAGACAACTCATTGAAATCAATTCCATGTGCACCGCAGTTGCTGAAGGATGGACACAAAAAAAGATAGTGAAGGATAAAGAGCATGAGCGGGAGTCCGAATGGACTGACCTAGACAGAGGACAAGTCCTGATGATGACAGATGCAGCTGTTCGAGGTAACCAGGCAGCTATTGCGGCCGTTGTCATTAGCTGGAATGGCGAATGGAGTGGAGGGTTTGCTAGATCCATCAGGGTCAACTCAGTAGCGGAGGTAGAAATCAGAGCTATCCAATTAGCAGTGCAGATTTGCAAAGAAAAACACTTTACACATATTGTCATTAACTCTGATAGTTCAATTGCTATATCGGCTATTGAGGTTCATGTTGATCAAATGCCTGCGTTCAAGCCTTGGCTGGACTCTATCAAACAAGATCTAGATGACTTTGAAGATGCAGAAGTTATAAGGTGAGTAGGGAGCACTTGAATCTGGCTGACTTCCTAGCCAAGGACCACCTTAAAAACTACCAGGAAGATTGCATATATATATGGATCCTCCTCTCGACCCTGTGGGTCAACCCTCCCCTTCCCTATTTGTAATGGTAGAACTTCTACCAAATTTATGTTTTCAGTAGGAACTGTATGTAGTCTTTCTTTTTCCCCTCAAGAGGAGGGCGGGTTGAATAAGATGACCTCCTGACTTAAAAAAAAAATACATATACATGTACACAAATATACATATACATATACATACACATAACATGGAATTATATATGAATATATAAAGTAATTGATAACATGAGATTTAAAGAAATAAACTTAAAAGAAATATCAAATCAAATCCGAATTTCTCTTACAATATGGATGCTGACCTGGGAAGCACGGACACTTCCCGGAAGGAGCCGTGGCTGTACTCAACACGTGTCGGACACGCACACGCCGAGACACGTAGTGGAGACGGCCCGGGAGTGTCCAATTTTTTTTTTAATTTTTTTGCACTTAGACACGGCTGCGACACGGCTGGGACACGACCCAAACACGCCAGCCGACCCATTTGTAATTAAAAAAAAAACCTGCACTATGGCACTCGCACGCACGCTGCACACCCCCTTCCCGACTCCCCGATACCCTGTTTCTCTCAAACCCCCTCTCCAGCCCTAAACCCCAGCGCTCCCCCGCTCCCGACGATTGCCGCTGCAAGCAGCAACAACCTTGGGCGCCGCAAGCAGCAGCCGTACGGACGTCCCCAAGGAGCAGCGCGGCCGCACTCAAGGAGCGGAGCAGTGCATCAGCCCACAAGGAGCACTGCAGCCACCCGCTTGGAGCAGCACAACCGCTCCCTTGAAGCAGCGCACTGGCTAGCTTGAAGCAGCAGCAGGTCGTCGCTTGAAGGAGCCAGCAGGGCCGCGACTTGGAGCAAGCAGCTAGCCGTCGTCGCTTGGAGCAGACATCCCAAGCAGCTAGCCGTCGTCGCTTGGAGCAGACATCCCAAGCAGCAGCCACCACCTCCGGTGAAGCCACAACCTCCGGTGAAAGGTACCTCCTTCACCTCTTCCTTTTATCTCTTTTGAACGGTGGTTGTTCTCCCTTCTTCCTCCTCCACGTATTCTCCTCCTCTTCCCCTTTCTCTTCCTCTTCCACCTGACATTCTACTCTTCTTACAACAACAACGTCCTCCCCTCTTCTCCCTGTTTCTTGTCCCTTTCCTTCTCCACATTTTCTCCCCCTCTTCCACCTTACCTTCTGTTCCATTCTTCTTCAACTTGCTTTCACTGTAGTTCTGTCACCCTCCTCTCCTTATCTTTTCCTTCACTTCTTCCCCTCCACGTATCTCCTCCCCTTTCCCTTTTTCTTCATCTTCAACATTGTTTTCTGTTTCTTTTCCTTTGTTCTTCGACCACCATCTATTCTCTTCTTCTCCCTCTTTTTCACTCTTCCAGCAGCAACGGCCTCCACAATAGCCTGCTAGCTGCTGTCCTCTTCCTCCCTATATACTCAATTCTATCTCCTCCACGTATACTACTGGCTGCCATCCTCCTGTATTTTCTCCTCTGAAAAATGTTCACGAACTAGTTCTATTATGTATTTGTCTAAAGATTAGTTATCGATGCTGTTTAATATATTTCGTATTTGAGTTTATTTACTGATTTTGCTATAGAAAGACATAAACTTGTCTATAAAATTGGTTGTTATATGAATTATTTACTAATGTTGCTCTAGAAACAGTTAATCTTTGTACTGATTTAGTGTCTTGCTATAGAAAGAGTTAACTAGTTGTTGATGTTGCTATATGGATTGGTGGCAATTTTGATATCGTTGATCTTGTTCATTTATACCAGTTCCATGATTTTTGCATATAGAAATTAATTTGAATTGAATATATATATATATATATATATATATATATATATATATATATATATATATATATATATATTGCCTTGTCCGTGTCCTACATTTTTGAAAATCACCGTGTCCCGTGTCCGTGCTTCCTAGATGCCGACTTTATAAGAAATCACTAGTATGTTTCTGTTATGAGATAATGAATGTTCGATGAAGAATAATTAATTTGGAACACATTTACAATATGAAATCAAGTATGAATGTAGAATGACGAATTACACTGAATTTGTATGCCAAATTCCTAGATCATTCTTTATAAGAATGATGAATTATATCTATAGTTATGATGTATAATATGTAAATATATAATAAAAATTGGGAGAAGGATAAGGAGGAGACATAATGGTAGTGTGCTGGAATAAGAGAAGGAAGAGAGGACGTATATAATTTTTTTTCTTTTATATTAGGAATTGGTCTGGGCCTGTCGTGTCCAAGCCGTGTCCAAGTTGTCCACGCCGTGTCCATGCTTTAAGAAAAGGACACTTCTGAGCCGTATCCATGGCGTGTTCGTCCGTGTCCGCGCCGTGTCTGTGTTCGACACTAGGACGACCACGGTTGCCCTGGGAAGTGTCCGTGCTTCCTAGGCTACAGTTTGTTTTTGGCCATATTCTGATTTTGCTGGCATTTTTGTTCTTCACCAAGTTTCATTAATGACTTGGGGGCTTTTCTACAACATTTCTGGATTTTCAGATACCACACCGATAGCCATGAAATCCATGTGCATCTATGGGTAGGGATGGCAATTGGGCGGGTATGGGGCACCCATCCTCATACCCACTTTACCCATTTCAGTTACTGTAATACCCACCCCCACCCCACTACAGAAAGTGGCGCCTATGTATGAACCCATACCCGCCCAGTTGGGTAATGGGGACCCAACAAAACCCTTTACTAAACTGATAAATTGTATAAAACCCCATTTACACGAAATTATTTAATTGCGAATTTTTGTTTATTTACAGTTCGAGCAAACCGAAAAATTGCATTAAAGCCCATTTAGATAAAAAATTGCATCAAAGTCCATTTTCAGGAAAAATTTAATTTACGAATTTCTGTGCAGTTTAAAAAAAAATCCATTGTTTGTGAATTAAAAAATTGCATCAAAATCCATTACAGAAAAATATTTATTTGCGAATTTCTGCATAATGTGTGAACAAAATTTGTCGTTTGTTCACAAAACATAGAAATGTCTGTATACCGTGATTTTAATTGATATTCACAGAACTTTATTTACTAAGCTAAAGACCAACAGTACATAGAACAAATCAACACAGAAAAGACCACACCTATGCTGCGCACATTCAAATTGTATAAAAAGCATTCCAAACAATACAGAGGCATCATACACATTTCTGTAGAGTAATCAATTGATGTCCACATACAAAATAATGGTCAAACAAATTGTTACTTTGCCCATTACATGACACATGAGCTGGAACCATTACATGACACATGAACTGGAACCATTACATAACACAAGCCAGAACAGACAGCGGATGAAGCAGCTCTCCGCGGCAAAAAGGACGAGGCAGAAATACTGATTAGTTGTTCAATCAAATAGACAAGCCGTACCCTACAACCAACCAACAGGATCAGGGTCCAAGAACGTAAGGAGCTTGAAGGCCAAAAGACAGTAAGAAGGAAGGCGAGTCCCTTGACGCCTGAAGGTGATGAGGGAGGTTTACATATATTGACTCACCGTGGCAGAGGAACACGAGTCCCTTGACACCTGAAGACGACGACGACGATCCGCGTGGCAGCCACCTGCAGGTGACGATGCATGTATGGTTTGAGAGAATCAGGGGAAGTCGGGCGACGAAAGGCGTTTCAGAGGTTTGCGCACCTCTGGGGCTGAGGACGACAAAACGAGATTAGGGATTTGGGCACACCTCTATTGGCAGATGAAATCGATGCACGCTTGGAGATTCTCGGCAGTCGGCACCGCTGACACCTCGTCGCCGTCTTGTGGCGTCAGGGCGACACAGTTGCACCTCCTCGTCGCTTGGCGTCGAGGCGGCACTTCGTTGCTTGGTGTTGGGGCGACAGCTTGTGCTTGGCGTCTTGGCTTCCTTCAGGCATCCTTCTTCATGGCATGATCGAGGTTGTGATCCGCCGCCATCGCCTGGGAAGGATCGAGGATTCGAGGGGTGGGTGGAAGAGAAGGCGAGGAGCGACCGAGCGAGGAGTCGCAGAGCCGGAGAACGGGAGAAGGGATGGGGGTTAGGGTTTGATGGGGGATAATTGATCCCAACGGGGATCCGCTAAAACCTTACCCCAGACTGGGGCCCCCCGTCTAAGACCTAGCATACGAACCGGACCCAAGATACCCGTTATAAATTGGGCCGGGTTGCCTTGGGTTAGTTGGGTATGGGTTTAATGGGGGAACTTGCCATCTCTACCTATGGGTCTGGATTTCAAAATTTCAGATTGCACTCAAGCTTCATTCACTTGCACCATGGTGCGTAATAATAACTTCCAACCCGTGATGACCGGGTTTGATGCACATTTTATTGCCCAAAACACAAAGATTCCAGCTGTACTACTTGTCAAGGTGTCTAGGAGGCGGGTTTAAGCCAAGGGGCGCCTAGCCCACCTAAATGTGCGCCTAGGCTTTTCTGGGCATTTTTTTTACCTTTTTCCAACTACTTATTGAAATGTTTGCACACATGATACTATACGTGATAATGTAATTGTTTATTCATTAAATGTTATTATAAGTTTAATTTGATTGATAACTGTAGGAGAATCAAGGGAAAGAGAATTAACAGGAAGAAAAGAAACAACAGTAAGAGGAAGATAAGTAGGAATTGGAGAGGAGAAAACGGGATAAAAAGAAACATGCAAATGGTAGGAATTCTGCAGGAAGAATTCAGAATAAGACAAACACAAGGGCAGTAAAAGGAGATTGAAAGAGGAGGAAGAATTCAACAAAACAAAATAAAAAACAGCAGTAGCAGGTTCTGAAATAGAAAATATAGAGGAAGGAAGAATAGTTCAGCAAAAGTAAATGGAAACATGCAAATAACAGTAGTTGTGAGAGGACATTTACGAGGAAGAAATCAGAAAAAGAACAAATATATGCAAATAATAGTAGTAGATTTGGGAGCATGAGATATAGGAAAAATCTGAAATAAGAAATATGCACATACCCGAATAGTAAAAGAGGGGATATAGGAGGAATAACTCACTAAAAAATGCAGCAGCTGTAGGATTAAGGAATAAAATGCAGGAGAAAGGATAAAAAAAGGAAAAAGAAGCAAGAACAACAAACATGAGGAAGTAGATTTTTTTTTAACAAACAACACTATGTGGACTTACCAATTTGGCCCAAATCAGACATAATATCCCAAACCAGACATGTTTTCCCCAGACCAGGCCTAATTTGCCAAAGTTTGACATGATTTGGCCTAAATCAGGCCTATTTCAACCATAAAATGACTCAAGGTGATCTAATTTGACCAAAATCTAGACTTGATTTGTGCTAATTTAGCCTTTAAATGGCTTAATTGGGGCATAAAAGGTCTTAGACTCCCAATTAATTGGCTGGGCGCATAGTTTGAGCCTTTGAGGTGCCTTGCCTAGCGCCTAGGCGTACAACATGTACATCGGTCCAAACCCAGACCGGTCCGGTTTGACCGGACTGGACCAAGATCCGGTTAACGGGAAATTTCTGGAGCGAGGATCGAGCCGATTAAGACCGGGTCCGGTCCAGACCAGACCAAAAAATTAAGGGCCGGACCGGGACCTGACCAAGACTGGACCGGGTAACTAATATCTAATAACATTATTTAAAAACACATCATTGACAACTGACAACTAACAATATCATTCGTTTATATTTCAAACATTATTCCAAGATTAGAATTTCTTTTCATATAATGTAGTGAATAAAGTTACATATAACGTACTAAAATACAACTTAATTTATCAACACATTTATGTGTTTCTTGCTCATGTCTATCTTACAAATATAATGTACTGAAAAACATCGTCCATTTGTCGAACATGATTGGATATGTCGATGTCGGGTGAGAAGAACAAACTTTGATGTCCACTGATGTATAGAAACAAATGTGAGATCAATCACAAGTAGCCCATGTAATGTTGCAACTTGCAATTTATAATTTGATATATTGTAGCACAAATCAATTGAGGCGTTGATATTATATGTTGTTGGGAACATTTTCAATATAATTATGACATTGACATACTGTTGGTCCTACGACCATTGACTCTTAGAGCACAAACAGTTCCATTCAACCAATCGTCGCCGTTGTACTGTAATGGGTATTTATGAATTTGGCTATTTGTTGCTTGTGTGTGGTGCAACGGATGTGTAAGTCTGCAACGGCTAGGCGCCTGTTTGAATTGGCATTATGACACATTAATGTATAGTCTAAGAGATTAATATGCTTTAAAACATTCTAGAATAATTAGTAATTCAGTTCACTCCTCCACTATCTTCATAAATACTACATAAAATTAATATAATACAACAAAAAAATTACCCAGTCCAACTGGTTCAGAACGGGGTTTACCGATTTTGGACGGATCGTACCGAGGACTAGATTTAAGAAAAATAGATGATCGAGGACTGTACCAAAATTCCAATCGGACTGAGACTGGACTGGACCAAACCGAATAGCTGGTCTGGTCTAGTCCACAGGTCTGGACCGGTACCCTATCCACAATTAGAAATCAAAGAATATTGGTTGCCTTTCTGACTACACAAATGGTGCACTGTTTGCAACATGAGAACTAACACGATAAGAATCCACACAAAAATAGACGAACACCTACACAGTAGTTCTTGAGACCATTGAACCATCCACTGGTTAGCCCATGCCCTGGTTGCAGTGAAGTTGGGCATCAATACGCTTAATGTCCAAAATGCTTTACATGAGAGGATGAAGATTCATAAGATGAGAATGACAACGCCAATGCGTAGGATTTGCTAGTCCCGTGTGAACACAGAGTAGCCTACACCCCTACCAGATTAAGGCCACGTGTCACGTCCATTTAATCTGAGCCAACAGATTTAATTGCATTTACACATGTCTAAAGTTAACCAAAGGTGTACCGTACATCGTGTTGGCACTAGGAGTAGCAAATCTGAACTCCTACGCTAATCGTGAAAATGTTGCTCCGATTCCACCACTCATAGCGACACCACTAGTGAAGCATGATACAACCAATAAGGCATTCTAGGATCCGTTCCTCCCACCGCTCATAGAAACAACTCTTGACTAGAAGACATTCATTGGTTTAAAAATCTGCAGTAGAAGCGCGATGTTCGTCAAAGCAATCTTCTTTGCATGAGGACATGGTATTGGCTTACTTCACCAACCTTTGATTTGATTTGGGGACAAATCTTTCACAATGGAAGCTACTAATGCAAAGAAAAATCACATTCCTAAATTTAAAAGCATGAGGGCGCATCCAATTACACTTAATTAATTCTTTTATATGTGATAGTCTCTAGTTTATTCGACAATCATTTTTCACTATTTAGGAGCTACATGTAATATTGGGGGACTTATTTGTAACTACTCAGTTTGATTGGTTTAATTCCTGTTTAAGTCGGGTCATTAGCGAAAATAAGCTGGTCATGACTTCTCGCGAGTTATCTATATAACCCATGCTTGGTGGTATTTTCGGTAGATTGAATTTGATAAATTGAGTTTTGTGTTTGCAAATGTAGTTTGTATAAGGTCTCCTCTACTTGCTTGGGTGTTGCAATCATTCTTGGTTACATAGTTCGTTCTTAATAAGTTCCTCGTTCGGAGGATTCTCTTTACCTTGGTCGGAATGCTATGCAACTCAATATCAATAGGCTTAGATTATTGAAATTTTCTCTTTTACTCTTACCACCTCTTGATGATCAACATTACATGTATCTTGGTAACAACTATGTATAATGATTTACCATGATATTTTTCCTAAGTGTCATCCACCATCTCATCACAACCTTAATTCCAATGAATGATCAAAGAAATGGAAATGTTAGCATCAACGATACATCTCATGCAACTACAAGGACATGCAACACAATTTTTGTTTGCAAATGATGTTTTTATGTATAATGCCAATGATTCGCTAACCCTTGCATTGTCAACCAGTATGCAATTGAGCTTACATGCAACCGTCACTCCACCTCTTGAAAATTGTCCACATTAGGTTTCACGCATTGACAATTCTGGCAAATGCGATGACCTTATAAATCTACCATTGCCATTTGGAAACTTCATGCTGTGTTCTTACCGTACCTCATAGAATTCTACAATAAACAATAAGGGCCAATCATAGAAGCAACTAGCTTGTCAATTTTGTTCCACATTTTTCTAGTCTTCGTTGTTTTGTAGCTCCATAAATCGTGGCTATTAATGTGTGGAGACCTACCTCGATCTTGCAACAACTAGTTATCTACTGTGGAGTTTCTGATGAGACATGGAACCTCAGCTCTGAGGTAAGGATGACGTGGCAAAGAAGAAAGGGGAGGAATGCTATGTAATAGTAGAGTCTGGGAGTGGGGACAAACTAATGTGCCGAGTTTGGTATATGGAAGAATGCAATACAAGACGGAGGTCTAGCTGGTAATGAGGTGGCACGATGCAATGATGGAGGCAGGCATGTCACTACCGATTTGTTGCAGGTTTTGCCTTGGGGTAATTTCATCAAAATCAAGGTGGAGTCCAGAGAAATCGATGGAAGGTAATACAAAGGTGGTGAGTGTGGAGGAGACCAGAAGAGTGGTATAACATTTTTCATTTTGTGAAACAACAAACAAATAGTAGCTTAGTACATGACAACTAAATGATTATATAATGACCCAAATGAACAAAATGGTTAATGTTGACACAAACCTTATTAAGATGGAAAAAAATGAAAATTCTCATATCTATATAGTATCCATAGATTGACTCAAAACAAAATGGAAATAACTGTTAAAATTGACATAAACCTTCTTTGATAGTAAAATTAAAGATTTTCATATCATTATGGCGTTTAGAAAGTGACCCAAACCACACAAGCTTTGGGATATTATGCTTGAATGTTATTTAGTTGGTGATATGGTAGAAAATCAACTTAATTGGATTTAATAGTTATGTTAATATGGCTTTTAACTTTCAAAACCAAGTTAACCAACTAACCAACAGTTCATTGCCTGCATATGAACCTGTCATTTGTAGGGGGAATGGGATATTGTAACGATAAGAGGAATGGGATATTGTATTAGAGGACTGACTTTTATCTTGAGGTTGTCTTTATGTGATTTGTAGCTTTATTTTCTTTGGCAAGACTTTGATTTTTGCATATCAATTTTTGGCCGCGATTATCATTGAAGTTAATCGAAGTTTGCCTTTAAACTTCCTCGAAACTTCCTCAAAGTTTCCACAAACTTCTACTTCGACACCTGGAGAAGTCGACACGAAGTCAAAATCCGACACCATGGTTTATATATAGGATAACGTAAACATGAAAATCCTCATTTACATAATATGGAACTATAGAAAACATAACAAAAATAGACAAAGCCGTAAATGAAAAGCTACATATATCAATACCCCCCTCAAGATCTGGCACCATGGTTTATATATAGGATAAGGTAAACATGAAAATCCTCATCTACACAATACTTGACTATAGAAAACATAACAAAAATAAACAAAGCCATAAATGAAAAAGCTATAGATATCAATAACCCCCCTTAAGATGGAGCATAGTAGTAAATCTGCTGTTTGAATGACAACCAACATAATCCACATTAGAAAAACCTTCAATCTTTAGATGATTATTCTTTTTGTAGTGGAGTCCCTGACTAAGAGCCTGCTTAGATACCTTAGAACATGATATGCTGCAAGAAGATGACATCGGTGGGGAGCGTACATAAGCCGACTCAGGATTCCAACATCCAACATTCCAACCTTTTATAAAACATTTTGTCTTTAAGCAAGGCGGATGACTCATTATGAAGAACTTTAGTCTGATCCATAGGTGAAACTGATGTTCAATATCTAAACATCCGTTTCATTAAGTAGGTCTTATAGTATATTTTCTATAGTCTGATCCATGGGGGGGAGATGGGAATGTAAGGGAGAGGGTGAGGAGAGAGGTTGGGTGGGGGCGCGTTAGTCTCCAACTACTCTGACCGGTTCAGGGTCCAACTATGATGAATGTCGCTCCTCCACCTTCCTCTAGACTTTCCTCTCAAGTCTCATTGATAAATGAGGAACATGACCGCTTCAAGCTTCACAACAATATGGTAATTTTCCACCTCGTGTGCTATCTATCCAACCATCTACTCTCACCTCTGATTGGTGCATTGGTCATCCGCCAAATGCCTCACCTTCGACTCATCTAGAAACAACCCACCAAGGTAATCTAGGAACTTTCATGATCATGCCCACTTCAATTGGATCATAGATTTTGGCACTACCGAATGCATGATGGGTGTGCTACATTTTGTCACCTCCTCTGACTCTTTCATTCTGCATTCCATTGTCACTTTGGCTAATAGTCAGTAAAATGGGTCTTCAAGTGTGGCGTTGTTCCTCTGTCCCCCACTTTGTAAATTTCTTCTGTTCATTTTGTCCATAATTTCCCTTACAATCTTATGTCTGTGGTTAAATTAGTTACATCCCTTTGCTGTTTTGTAACTTTTGGGCCCTCTGGTTTTGTTAGGAGAGATATTAGTCTCCCCCCCCTCAAACCCGTTACAAAGACCGGATACCTGGGAGGGTGGTAAATTCAAGGCGTCTTATGGGAATGAAACATGGGTCCCTTCGTGAGGGGACACCGTGCTTGACCACTTGGACTAGGGCTGAGCATCGGTCTAAAACCGGACCGGACCGGACCGTGGACCGAATTTCAATAATATATGGACCGCAGATCGGACCGTTTCAAGGTAGGACCGGACCGTTTGGACCGTAATCAGCCTTTTTTACATGTTTTACAACTTATTTAATTGTACAAAGTTGATAATCTTAGTCACTTCTAACAATTATATAACTTTAGCATCAAACATTTATACTAGTAGTGCTTATATATGTACTTTATTTGTAGTTATTATAGAATACACCTTCAAATATATATGAATTTTATACAAAAGTCTATCTGCGGTCCGGACCAGACCAGACCGGACCGAAGACCGAACTTGTCGAAATTCCCAGATTGCGGACCGGACCGAACTCAAAATGGACCGGACCGGACCGGACCGGACCGAATTGAGCAGCCCAGTCCGATTTTGCGGTCTGGACCATTATTTGCTCACCCCTAACTTGGACCACTCCTTACCGGCTGGGCCCTCTGGTTTTGTTTAAAAGAATGTTGGAATTTCATGATGATTGTGCGGGAGCGTGCTCTAATGATCTCTATTACTTCTCCACCCCTCAACAATTTAGGCGTAGTGCCCTTCTTGCCGCCAAGCCTCTCTAGCTTTATTTTAGCTTTGGTCATCCATCGCTAGACAAACTCAAACTTTTAGTCTTCTGTTTCATATTGTTCTTTAAAATCTGTGTGATGCATGCCAGTTGGGAAAGCACCATTGAACTTCTTTTCCGGCCCATACTACAAAACCATCTACTAAAGTTTTTGGTTTAATTCATAGTGATGTTTGTAGCCCATCTAGGACAATGAGTTATGATGGTTTTAGATATTTCCTTACCTTTTAGGTGATTTTTTGCGAATGACATAGTTATATCTTTTGAAACCCGTGATGATGTTTTCCCCTTATTACATATTTCATGTATGAGTTCCGTGCAATTTTTCAACATCCATTGAATTTCTCCACATCGACGATGTCCTAGACTACACTCAACAAACAATTTCCTCCTTTTGAAAAGACATGGGAGTGATTCATCTGCATTGTTCTGCTTATTCCCCATATCAAAATGGTATCGTTAAAAAACGTCACCTTTTGACATTACACACTTACCATTCATGCCAATCTTCTCGAATATCTTTTGTTTGACGCTGTTCTCACTGCCTGTTTTATGATTAATCGTCAATTATCCTCGGTTCTAGCAAAGAAATCACCTTTTCCCATCCTCTATTCCCCAAAACATCTGTTTCCTATATCTTCGCTCATTTTTGCTGTGTCTAATCATTCATAATTTTGATCCTAAGGCTGGCAAAGTTCACCGCCAATCTCGTATCTGGATACAGTTATGTTTGGAACGGTCTTTATAGGATATTCTTATTCTCAAAAGGGGTACAAATGCCTTGATCTCGTATCTGGACACACCTATGTTTTGACTGATGTCACCTTTCACGAGGACGAGTTTTTTATTCTTCTACCTTCCTCCTCTCCAATGAATGCCGATGAGATGGTCTCTCTACTAGGACCCTTTCCTCTAACCTCAACACCATTACTATGGAAGAGTAAATAGACGGCCGCAAGATATTTCGTATTAGAGAAACCCTACTCCTAAAGATATGATCATAGGAGAGGGTACACAATTACACATAGACACAACCCTAGTGGGTCAAAACACTTAGGCTCAATTACTACATATATAATAAAACAATTAACTAAATAACTCAACAATTAGCACCACCTACAACCTCTCCACCACTACACCACCTATACCACCTCATTTTTTCTCCCAGTTTATCACCAATGCAAGGAAGTTGATCCACATGCAGTTGCCGTCCATCGTGGTTTGTTCCAATCCAATCGGAATTAGCAGTGGCACTTCAAAAAGGTATAAGCTCCCATTCTATCAAGCATCCTATTTATGACACTTCTTGTCTAACACGACTCTCTTCTTCTGCTTGTTCCTTTGCCACATATTTGCTTGCCACCTCTATTCTCAAACATCCAATTGATGCTCTCTGACACCTTGTATGTAAAGCTATTATGATGGACAAGATGCATGCTCTATGCAAAAATGACACACATGACCTGTTCCTCCACCTGGCAAGAACTTTGTTGGCTGCCGGTAGGTATTATATGTCAAACACCTCTGATGGCACTATCAGGTGACTCAAAGCATGGCTGGTGGCCAAAGGTTCCGATCGAACTTTTGGGGTGCATTATTTGAGACCTTCTCTGTTGTGACCCTGATTGCTTCAATCTGCATGCTGATATTTTTGGTGGCTCATCTCAACTTGTTGCTGTTCTAGTTGGATATCAATGATTTCATTCTACATGGTGATCTCTTAGAGGATGTTTGTAATGCCCGGGCCCACTGCCCAAGGTTCTAGCTGAGTTTCAGGAGTGACAATTGGCCCCACAGACCACCACTGGCCTTAAGTGTGCACTTTGTCCTCAATCATGCACAAGTCGAGATCAACTTCCTGACTGGTCACTCATCCTAATACTACTCCAAGCCAATCACATTTAACTTTAGAGTTCATAGTGATGTGCTTCCTGAAAAGGAGGCATACCTTGGTGATATGGATAGTCTATACGTTCCTTTTATGGTCATTTTATACACGCCTCCATTTTTGGGACGTTACAATATCCCCCACTTAAACTCTTGATATCTTCGTCAAGGCTCAACTACACAACCTCATAATATTTCCCCATTTCAGTGTAGAGCCAAAATAGCCCATGGACACCCAACTCCTGGTCACGACTATCTGCGCAAGGATGGCTACATAACCATGGACAACCCTTTCCAATAATGCCTGCACTGCATGGCTCGAGATTGGCATGCCAAATGCTCATGTGGGGTCCACCTATTGAAGGGGTTACGACTTTAATGCCATCTATAACGCTCAGGCCCACTATCAAGGCTCTAGCAGAGTTTCAGGAATGACGACTAGCCCCACAGATCACCACTGGCCTTAACTGTGCGCTTTGTCCTCACTCACACACAAGGCAGATCAACTTCCTGACTGGTCACCCATCCTAGTACTACTTCAAGCTGAGCACACTTAACTTTGAAGTTCTTAGTGACAAACTTCTTGAAGAGGAGGTGCACCTTGGTGATATGGGTAGTCCAATCATTACTTTTAAGATCATTTTATCCAAGGTCTCAAATCGTGGGATGTTACAAAGTTATATACAAGAACCTCCAGGCTTTGTTTCTAAGTGGGAGTTTTCCCACAAGGTTTGCCGCCTTCAACGCTCCTTGTACGACCTTAAGCTATCTCTAAGGGCCTGATTCATTAATCTGAGCATGGTCTTTGAAAATTGAGTTTCTATTAAGGTCTGCTAGGATCATTCACTATTCTCCTCTCGAATATAGAGGGGACACATTCTTCTTGCTATATGTGGATGACATTGTGATCACCGACGATGACACAAGATGCATCTCAAGTCTTAAGCAATCTTTACAAACTCACTTGCATACGAAGGGTTTGGAAACTCACTTTCTGACAAGAGCTCTTCCTTGATCCAGGTTTGTGGTTGGAAAATTGATTTACCCGACACTTGCTCGATCGGATTTATCTATGCATGGGGGTAATCAATCAACATATGAGTGCTCCACTTTAAGCTCATTAGTGTAGTATTCAATGAATCCTATGATACCTCAAGAGTGCTCTAAGAAGGGGACTATTCTACAATTGTCCGAAATAGAAGACTTGCTCTAGATTATCAAATGCAGATTGGGCTAGGGATGCTCTAGACTGGCGTTCCACATCCAGTTTTTGCATCATATTATTAGACAATCTCCCGTGGCGAGGATAAGTGAGAAACAATCAGTTGTTGCTCGCTCCAACACTGTAGCTGAATACCTGGCTATGGCTCATGCATGCTGTGTATTATAGTGGGTATAGTCTATTTTGACCGAGTTTGGATTTCCTGTTCAAACTTCAATGACTCTACTCTGGCAACCATGCTGCCAGTCACATTGCCAAATGTTAGAGAGTCTTATTATTTAGTTAATTAAGTTGTTGGGTCTATTTTTAAAATGGGTTCAATTGTGTGTTGGCCCATTAGGCTTATGTCCACTTCCCTATATCCCCTTCTCCTATTTATAGGAGAGGGTTTGCTCTTCTATCAATAAGAAACTAAAGAATATTATATCGTTTCTCCACATGGCATGGAATACAATTTCAATCAAATTTGTGAAATTTCAACCAGTACCAGACTTTGAAATGGACATGCCAAATTGTCAAAATTTTTGATTTGTAATTTCTTAAAATAAATCTAAAAAAATCTGAAAAAAATCCTTAAAAATGTGGGAGACCCCCATCAGTTAATTGAAACCAAAATATAGGATGTAACATGTTATTGCATAAGAATATATATATGTACACATTGCATGATCAAAATCCTGATGGAAACAATTTTGTATATTTTCACTCAGAAATGTAGGAGCCCCGCCATATACCAACATATTATATTATTGCATAGGTGTGTTTATGAACGTAGATCATCATGGTAAAGTTTTATGACTTAATTCCTTTATTTTGGTCGTTGAAATCGTCAAAATTTGCGTCGAAATCTTGTGTCGAAATAAGTTGAAATATTGAAATTTCAGTTTCTGCAGCATCGAAAACAACATAAAAATCGACATTGTAAACTATGCCACATGGTATAGCCAGTCTTCCGTCGCCCTACGAGAAAAAGAACAAAAAGGAGGAACACCTCTCGGGTAGGCGCTGCCCTTGGCAGTGCTCGGCTGCTTGCAGGGATTTCCTATGGCTATCACCAACGATGTCTACTGCCTCCATTGGTTGCTGCAAGGAGTCACTGTGCCATCTCCACCACTTACACCCGCCTCTCCATGCCGTAATAACCCTGCCTTCCTCTCCAAGCTAGATGTCATCCCTCTTACTTCCCCTCTCCAGCGCGCTACTACAACCTACTAACTATCCACCTTCCTCTCTAAGCCAGCTGCCGTGTTCATCTCCAAATGCATGATTGTAATATTAAGGGGAGTATATATTATTGTATGGGCCTGGTTTATCTTTTTATTCAGCTTTGACTTTTAATTTGTCTGTCTGTTTGCAAGCTGTCTTGGGATTCTCCCAAGCTCTAACTTGAGGGGGAGCGTTAAAGAGTCTTATTATTTAGTCAGTTAAGTTGCTGTTTCTATTTGTGATATAGGCCCAATTCTGTCTTGGACCATTATCGTTGTGTCCGCTTCCTTGTATATTTTTCTCCTATTTATAGGAGAGGGTATGCTCTTTAATTTATAAGAATTACAAGGAATTTTCCCCATTATATCGTTTCTCCACACCAGCAATCCAGTCTTCCATGAGCATACAAAGCACATTGATATGGATTGCCATTTTGTACGAGACTCGGTCAAAGCTAAAAAGATTGTGACTCCTCTCGAATGGATCGGGGTTTCTATTGATGTCATTGTGACCAAACCACTACCTCTGACTCTTTTTCAACATTACTGTATTAATATGGGACTACACTACGTATATTCTCCAACTTGAGGGGAATGTTAGTATAGTGGCTGTTTAGTGATTATTGGGCTTCGGACAACTGTCATTATATCCTTTTATATGTTCTTCAGACACTTGAGGGACCCATTTACCCACTTAATTGTATCCACATAACCTCTGTACTCTTACATATAGGAGAACCCTTGTACTCCTATTTTAACCTAATGAAGATACTCTCTTAATCTAGTCCGCACTTACATTAAGATAAAGATAACCCAATTTTATCATGGGCTATTTCTATTCCAAGAAAGTAGCTAATTCTTTTCTAATTTTTTTTGTCACAAAATGTTGCAGAAGATATTGCTTGATCTTAGTTTCTCAAACCAATTTTATTGCATTCCTCGTATTTTTCTAAGCAACTTTCATGTATAACTTTTTATCATCAAAGTTAGAAATAATTAACTACGATTTTCACAAGGTTAATTACCTTTGGGCCAATCAGTGGCCGCCACCTCAGCCAAACGAGTCATTTTTCATTTTCATGCGGGTTGGGCCCAAACCATGTCGAAAAGACATTCCCGCCCTCTGGTTTCTTTACTGGAGTCGGGGGCAGAGGGTCTTTTCCCCTGTTCTTCTTCGACCTCGCGCGGGCTCGCCTCCCACGAGCAGTGTGACGTACAAACCGGTCTTAACTAAGATAACAAGATTTAACTAATGCAGAAACGATCGTTAGCAGCGGAATTACTGAGAAATACTAAAAATTAAAACCATTTTATAAAAGATCCATAACCAAAAAACTTTTTAAACAAGAACCAAAGTATTTTATTTACATACTGGTCCACCCACAATGTCATTTCCGTAGATAATGATGTCATCAACACACAAAATTAGTATCACAATACCTAGAAAACACTTCTGTGAAGATAGAATGATCCTTTTGGTGTGCAACCCAAACTTTCAGAATCTAAGATTGTTTGCCAAATTTTGCCCTAGGACTTTGCTTAAGGCCATGGATAGCTTTCTAATATATGCATACTTCTCCATAATCCCCCTCAATATGGAATCCATGAGATTGTTCGATGTATACAATTTCTTTTGAGTCACCATGTAAAAATGCATTCTTTACATCCAGTTGACAAAGAGCCCGTCCTTTATTCACAACAAAACAGTTAACACACAGATAATTCAGTCTAGCTACATGATTAAAAGTTTCAAAGAAGTCAACTACGGATCTTTAGTATAAGCTTTAGCCACGAATCGAGCTTTAAGTCCCCCACAAACCTGTCTGGAAGGTATTTACAACAAACACCGAACAATCTTACAAGGAGGAAGTGCGGTTATAACTCATGAATTCTGAGAGATTAATGCTTCCATTTCTCCTTCCATAGCAACTTTCCATCCAAGATGGGCTCAAGCATCAGACTCATTATTGGGAATAGAATCGAAGTATTGCAACAATACATTGAAGCATGGATTCTCCAAGATGAGCTGTAGAAACGACATGAGAGATAGAATAGTTTGCACATGATTGAGACTGCTTCCTCAACCCAATAGGTAAATCAATATAGAAGTATCAATATTAATTGTTGGAGTGTCCTTATAATAGAAAAATATCATTAAAATTTGCAAGCATAAAAAGGGTGTGCCTATCCAATATATTGACCTAATTAAAGACATGTATGATGGCTCAACTGCAAGTGTTAGGACTCCCAGAAGAGAGACACTTTTCCTATCACTGTTGGGGTATATCAAGGATCAACACTCAGCCCTTATGTATTTGTTCTTGTTATGGATGAATTGATAAAGCATGTCCAAGATAATATCCCTTGGTGCATGCTATTTGCTGATGATATTGTGTTGATTGATGAAAGAAAAGAAATATTGAATGATGAAGTCGAACTTTGGAAAAATGCATTAGAATCCAATGGATTTATGATCAGTAGAAGCAAAACTGAATATATGCATTACAACTTTAGCCAGTCTAGAAATGTGAATGGTGGAATCAAGTTGGATGGAATGGAAGTACCAATATGTGATAAGTTTTGTTACTTGGACTCTATTATTGAAAGAGAGGGTGAGGTTCAAAATGATGTTTGTCACAAGATCACAACAAGATGGTTGAAGTGGATGAGTGAAACTGGAGTAGTATGCGACCATAAGATCCCTCTCAGATTAAAAAGCAAGTCTTATGGAACAACAGTACAACCAACGATGCTCTATGGGAGTGAATGTTGGGCAGTGAAGAAACAATGTCTCAACAAGATGAATGTGCCTGAAAGCGTATGTTGAGATCAATGTTTTAGAAAGCGGGAAGCGGGAGGCGTGCGGAGAGCACCTTGTGGCCGCTTGAGCGCCAGGCGGCCGCTCAGGCGGGCGCTTTTTGAAAAAGCGGATACTGAAATTCTTCTATAATTTGATAAAAAGATATACATGTTTGTATATAAGTAATATATATATATATATATATATATATATATATATATATATATATATATATATAGCACCCAGATAGTTTTTAACACAGTTGTAATATGGTATTTGGGTATTACTAATACCCAAATTGTTTACTTTTACTGTAGTGAATATATTTATAACTATATATACTAAAATGCAGTAAGCAGTAGAAGATATATAATGTATTAATGTAGCTTATGCAGTAAACAAATAGAATATATATAATGTTTTTCATTAATATCCAGTAAACAATAGAATATATATTACACTATAGAATGTATTAGTACATTATAGTTATATAAGGTAGAAAGGTAAAGAAATACAATTTGCAGTAGATAAGTAGATATTTATGTATGTATTATTGTATTATAAAATGTATTCTACAGTAATGTTTCATATTAAATAATGTACAGCAGCAATGTATTACACAGTAATGTTTCATATTAAACAATGTACAGCAGCAATGTATTACATTATTACAGACTTCTAGTATTACACATTATATTACATGGTAATACAGTCAGTCATGCACATAGATAGATACTAGGAAAGTCAATATATAGTAGCAGCAGCAACATTTGATTAGAAAAAAATGAATAAAGAAAGCAATTGTACAAAAATCCAGCGCCTAAAATTTAGGCGGCCAAAAGCGGGCGCCCAAAACAAGGAATCAGGCGGGCAAATAGGCGGGCCAGGCGGGTTTAGGCGGCCGCTTAATGGGCTGCCGCCTGAGTGGCCGCTCAAGGCTGTAACCAGGCGGTTGAGCCTCCTGGCCGCTCAAGCGGCCGCTTAGGCGGGCGCCTGGGGCGCTTTTCAAAACACTGGTTGAGATGGATGTGCGGGAAGACGAAAAAATGTCATTTTGAGTAATGACTATATCAGAAGTAAAGTAGGGGTGGTGAGCATCAATGACAAGTTCCGTGAAGGCCGTCTAAGATGGTATGGACATGCGCAATGCAGACTGACAAATGCACCTATCTAAAGTAAGGTTATTGAGTTAAGCACAACTAAAAGAAGCAGTGGCAGACCTAAATTAACTTGGGAAGAGCTTATAAAGAGAAATTTTGAATCTTTACATCTTGATTAGAGTATGACCCATAATAGAGCTGATTGGAGAAGAAGGATCCATGTAGCCGAGCTCAACATGGTTGGGGTTGAGGCTTAGATGATGACAATGATTATGATTATTTTGCAACTCTAGTCCCTTAGAGTCTGCATATGGATTAGATACCATGGTAGGGAGTACTCTAGGTGATTTGCATTTCTTGTGATGCTCATTAGTCCGTAGAGGATTAGTGATACTGGATTCACAAGGTTATACAACAAGTACAAGTAAAGGAACAATATCAGATTGAGTAGGAGCGATATTAGAAAGAAAAAAAGTATCTTCTAGTTCTAAGAAAGTAACATGCACACTATCATTAACTTTATTTGCATTGGTATTCAAACACTTGTACCCTTCTGAGTTTGGGAATATCCTAAAAAAGCATCAAATAGACCTTAGAGAAAGCTTGTCAAGCATAGGATAGTGGTTATGAATAGTACATAGGCATCCCAAAACCTTTGTTGGAACTTGGAAGGCTAAATGTAAGCTCATGGGGGTTTAACAAGTTGTATGGAGTGCCATTTTGAAGAATAAGGATGGTATTCAATTAATGAGGAAACGAGCAGTGAGGATAGCATTTGGCAAATGGGTCTTGGGTACTTGCATATGAAAAAGGAGCGTGCGAACAACATCGAGGAAGATGTATTTTTCAGCTCTGCCACTCCATTTTGTTGTGGTGTATAGTCACACAAAGTTTGGTGCAAAATATCATTAGAGATACAATTATTCCGGAACTCAAGTTGCATATATTCATAAGCATTTTATTGTGCGAATAATTTTAGGCGTTGTGAAAACTAATTAAAAATTTCTTAGAGATAATTTGTAAACATAATAAGCATTTGAAACTGTCTCTTCATTAAATAAAATTGAGGTTGTACATGACTAAGCAACAATGAGAGATACAAAATACCTTACTTCGGTGTGAGTAGGTGCACAACAAGGTCCCTATATGTTTGTCTGGACCAAATAAAAAGGATGCTGTCTCCAAATAAAGGTATGTCGAGGAAACATTGTCCGATGATGGTTTCTTAGTTGACAAGACGTACACCTATAGGTAGGGCTGTCAAATTTTGTCTGATCCGGTGAACCCGATTCCGCCCGACTTGGAAAAATTCGATTTTGATTTTATCAATTTGGGTCGGTTCAGGGTTTGGATATTGATGTCCAAACTGAAATTGGGTCGGTTCTTGTTCAACCCAGATTGAATCTAGGTTGACAAATTTAGAAAAAATAAGTTCTTATCATGTACAAATTACAACTTGTCATGCGTAATTAACAAAATTATATGACCAAATTTGGTTCCGGGTTTCACATTATGAAACCGGGTCCGGTTCCGGATACGCCTCCTTGTAAAAAATTTGGTTCTGGGTCGGTTCCGGGTTTTGCTAATATGCATCAACCCGATTTTTGTCCGACTTGGAACCGACCCGAAACCGATTTTTTGACACCCCTACTTATAGGATACAAATTTTTTTTATCGTGGAACAAAACGTGCAACTTTTCCTTAAAAGGATGACCCAGGGCCTCAAGCAGATAAGCCACTGTTGCATGAAGGTAGACAACTAAGAAACAAAAGCAAAAGATTGAGTCAAAAAATGCAGGCAATATAATCCTTCACCACCTTCATATCCCCAGCCAATCCCAGTCTTTCGATCCTGCAAGGAGACAAAGTAAGGATAGAATTGCACTCACCACAACACAACAATTTTGTAAGCTTACTACAAGAGGTGTGGGTAGGCTGGAAATAATGCCCACACCACTAACATTTGTAATAGAACTATCTACGACACACATAGAAGGAAGAAATAGTAGGTGTAATATGAGAAATTAATTCTTTACTACCAGACATGTGAACCGTAGTTCCATAATTAATAACCTACAGGGAGGAAAAGGCCTGATAACATAAGGCCTGAGTATCACTAGAGCGTTGAGCAACATTTGCGTAAGCAGAATTGATGGTTGCATTCTTTAAGAGCCGATCCAAGTCGGCAGAGCAGAGAGTCACCATCTTGTCAGAAGATTCTTCAGATTTAGCAGCAATCTCAGTTGTATTGGCTTGATTTGTGCTTCATGCTTGCCATGCTTTTTTGATTTTATTTTTATCTTCAGTGTGATTTTAACGTCTGCAATAAGAACAATATCGAGACGTGTTGGATGTTCCTTTCCCCACATTAAAAGGAGCAAGGTATGAGGAGTTACCACATCCACATCCTCTAGCCCAATACGCCCATAAACGGCCAGGGCTGCTAGTTTAGTAGGAGCTATTGGATTTATTCCCAAGATACAAGATTAAACATTGTAAATAGTAGGTTCTCCCCAATGGATCCATATGAAAAGGATAGGGAAACAAGGAATTCGAGAGCTGGACTTCATCCTCTTGCTTTTGAAGCTTCACCAAGTCAGGAGTAAGAGGATGGTAGGTTTTTAACTCTCTCCATATTACTCAAAAGATATCAAAATGAGACACAAAGTTCACATTCTTTTCAAGATGAAGATTATATAATCACCTATATAGATCAAACATGTCACACATTGTTTTTGGAGGAATCTGCTTTAGAAATATTGTTCCATGCTTCTTTAGCAATATTGAGGAAGATAATGTTGCAAGATAATAGACGGTTCACAACTACATAAGATCCATGAAAGCATGGTGGAGTCACATTTCTTCCAATTCTTCCAAGTTGCCTCTATAGCCTCTAATGTTTCACTTTTATGAGCGGAAGATCCATGAGGTGATCAGCCTTTCTAGCAAATTCTACATGAATTTGGAATGAGAAAGCCAAAAAAGATAGTTTGTACTATTGAATTTAACATGTAGTAACATACGTAGAATGTCTGTCTTGGTTTTGACCTTCATTACTTGCCATAGATGAAGAAATAACAATACACATTGTTGTAGAAACAAACACACTATGTCTCAAGATAAACACGCCGTGGTAGATCACAGTAAGTTAGGCAGAGGCTAACACAACATGTCTCATAATAGACACATTATTCTCGTGCACAATATGTTGGGGAACAGATAGACATGTCATGTCTCAAGATAGACACGCCATGTTATGGCAGTAACTTAGCTGACACATCGTCTCTCACACTTGACACATTGAGTTTTGGAACGGTTCGTTGGGGACGAAGTAGACATGCCATGTTGTGTAATAGACACATTGTGCGACGAGTCCGAAAAGCAAGACCAATGCAAGTCAAGCGACACGCTGTGCAAGGATATTGACATACATTTCTTAGACGATGTCAGTACAGATGGAGCCAACATCATGATGAAAACACTCCAAGCAGCATGATATATAGTAGGAGAACTTGTACATCTCCTATAACGATAAAGCCTGAATAAAAATGACCGTTAATGGTCAAGGTCATATAGCTCCCAAAGGTCCAACCTTGAGGGCATGAAGTTGGTTGGAAGGAGTATAGACCTATTAACCACAGAGATGGTCAAAAGAAGTGCTTTTAGAAAAAAGATATGCTACCTCCTAGATCACCAACGACAGAGGGGAAGAGCCGAAGAGGTGACGACAATGGTGGAGAAGGTGGAGATCGGTGGAGGGATGTAGCGATGGTGGAACAGGCAATGATGACAATGTGAGAAGGTGGCGATATCGATGTGAGAAGACCGCAGTGGCAACATGGGGAGAGGGAGAGAGAGAGAGGATGCAGAGTGGTAACTATATAACTTGCTTTGATACCATATGAAAATTGAAGAGATGATTTATTTCATTGAATTGGTTAGTTTATATATAGGATAAGGTAAATCAGCAAATCCTTATTTACACAATATGAGACTAAATAAATCATAACAAAAAAAAACAAAGCCATTAATAGAAAAGCTATATATATGTCAATAATGTGTTTACAATATCAATAATTTACTAAGTTGAATCTTAAACAGAATAATCTTCTTGTGGTTAAGAATTTATATGATTATTGACAAAATTAAGTGCTTAGATGCCATCTAAATAAATCATGATGGGAAGACGAAGCTCATAAAAAATACTATCCCGTATAAAATCCGCAATTATATTTCTAAACTTGAGTCAGATTATAAATATAGTTGTTTGGGATACTATTTAAAGCTTTTAGTAAAGAATGAGGGGCAATCAGAATAGTACAAAACCGGATAGAAACAGACTAATAGTGAGGAAGATGAAGCTTTATTTCCACTAAAATATCACAAGAAGATAGCAAGTGAACCTGAAACCCTACAACTTGAACTATAAGGAGCTGGAACTCTAGTCTTCAGCCATAAATGAAATGGCAGATAATACGCCAACAAGTATAAGGCTGAAGATTAAGATTGAATCAGCGAAACATTGCCTGAAAAAGCTCTTTGCTACTTGCCCATCCGCAATGCCGAGCATTGGGTCAAGCAGTTGTTCCTGGAGTACATTTCTATAATGATTAGCTGTTACATTAAGTGCCTAACACGAGTTATCTTCTGAATTAGAGATTTTTTAACACATGTTGTGGGCGTAATACTCTAAATGACTTGTGGGTGAGGGCACAACAGCTTCTTTAATTGCCTTGTCATGTCTCACATAGTCCTCCTTTCCAGGAAAAGCCCTTCCAAGTTATCGACCAATAGGGATTGTGAAGCTAGTTACCTCCTTAATGAGCCGCAGAGGCTACACTATGGCCAAAGGGTTAAAATTTGTTCACGCGCACTCACAAAAACGCGTGTTTTAACGCGCCTGCCAGCCACCTGCCAACTCTTGCCAGCCCCTGCCACCTGCTCCCGCCTGCCAATGTGCCAATTTTTTTTTTACTTTTTTGTTTGTTTTGCTTGTAATTTTTAAACCAGAAGGAATTTTTTAATGAAATAAAATGCATTGCAATCCTTATAAAAGTACATTCCAACAAGACCAATATCGACATATTTTTAAAGAAAAAAGAAGAGAAAAATATTTAGGGAATAAAAGAACAGATGAGGAAGTAAATAAAGAATAAATAATGATTTTGTACTTGAATGAGACCACTATTGTCTAAAATGCGCCCACTATTGCTTGAATGCGCCTACTTTTACTTGAATGCACCCACTATTGTTTAAATGCGCCCACTTTTGCTTAAATGCGCCCATTTTGTATAAATGTGTCCACTATAGCCCTCAATGTATCCAGTTTTGCTTGAATGCGCCGCCTACTTTTGCTTGAATGTGCCCACTACTTCCTCCTCAATGCGCCTAATTTTACTTGAATACGCCCACTATTCTCCAAAATGCGCCCACTATTGCTTGAATGCGCCCATTATTGCTTGAATGCGTCCACGTTTTTTTTGAATTCGCCCAATTTTGCTTAAATGCACTCACTTTTGCTTGAATACACCCACTTTTACTTGAATGCGCCCACTATTATCAAGAATGCGCCCACTTTTGTATGAATGCGCCCACTATAGCCCTCAATGCGCCAAGTTTTGCTTGAATGCGCCCACTATTTCCCTCCTCAATGCGCCCAATTTTGCTTGAATACGCCCACTATTGCTTATTGGGCCCATTATTGCTTGATTGCGCCCACTTTTACTTGAATGCACCCACTTTTACTTGAATGCGCCCACTTTTCCTTGAATGCACCAACTATTATCCAGAATGCGCCCACTTTTGTATGAATGCGCCCACTATAGCCCTCAATGCGCCTAGTTTTGCTTGAATGCACCCACTATTGTTCTCAATGCGCTTACTTTTAACAGAATGCACCTTCTATTGTCCTGAATGCGCCTACTTTTGAATGTATTCACCCACTACGACACTGAATGCGTCGACTACTTCCCTCTTTACTAATATCGTCACTCCTGTGCCCATTTTGTTTGAATACGCTCATTCCTAATATCCATGTATATTATTTTTTTAAAAATATATTAATATTGATCTTGCTGGATTGCATTTTTCGTAACAAATTCAACGATTTTTATTTCGTCAAAAAATTCATTATAGATCAAAAGTTATGTGCAAAATAAACTTTTCTTCTCATTCCTAATATCCATGTATATTATTTTTAAAAAATATTTAATATTGGTCTTGTTGGATTGCATTTTCCATAACAAATTTAACGGTTTTTATTTCGTCAAAAAATTCATTACAGATCAAAAGTTATGTGCAAAATAAACTTTTCTTTATATTTTTGTCTCAATCTCTCTCCATAGACCTATCAAATCAGCCCCTCACCTACCCCTGCCACCTCACCCTACAAAACCACCTCCACCCACCCAACCCCCCTGCCTGTTGGGTCCCGCGTCAAAACGCAAGTCCTCCCCCCTATGCGTCACGAGAGGATTTTCGATAGCCAAAATATAGTACTGAAATCCCTTCTCTACCCCTGCTGCCTCATAGTGACAAATTTGGGATTCAACAACTTTTCGGCTGGCCAAGAAAAATCAGAATTTGGAAAAAATCAGAAAAATTTGAAAAAAATTCAATATATTTTGCACAACTATTAAAAAATAATCAAGAATAAGTCACACATCTATATATATATATAACTGCGAATAAATCATATATATATAACTGTGAATAAGTCATAATATATCTGTTAGAAAATAGTTTTCTTATTTATGTATCTCTTTACTATTTCCTTTTCATGTTGGGTCTACTATGTAAATATTCTTTGTCTATATAATAAAGGAGAGCACACCCTAACCGGGCATTGCTTTTGACCCAAATCCTTTCACTTGGTATCAACAAGGAATGAGATACTGTCGGTATCGGCGGTATACCGGTCGAAATACCGATGCCGATGGGTACCGGTAGAGGATACACGATTCTGCCGTTAGAATCGCAAATTTCGTTATTTTGGTGGGCTTGCTGCCAATACCACCAAATATCATGGGTACCGGTGCAAAATTCACCACTTACCCACCGGTACAGGGCGGCACGGGCGGTATACCACCCAAAACACCGTCATTTGCGAGCCAAGCGCTGCTGTTGCTGTTTGAAGAGGAAAAGCTTGGGGATTTTGGGCGATTTTTGAGATTGGAGCTCAAATCAACCCTAATCAAGGTATGTATACTTAATTTTTTGCATTTCCCACAATTTCCAACCTCTCTCTTCTCTATTCTCACCTAAAAAATTCACCAAATACCCCCAAATTCTAGATCTACTCCAAAAAACTTATGATTAATGCTATTTATCACTTGATCTATGATTATATTATATAGATCTACTAATTTATCACTAGATATACCTAATGAACTCACTAATAATTAACATTACCATGTAATTTCACTAATTAATAGTAATAATACAATAAGTTTTATTAATAATAGGTATTTAATTTAGGTTTAGTAGAAGAAGTTCTATCAAAGATTAACATGAAGATATATAAACAAAAATATACTCAAAATATTTTTGTATGATGCAATGCAAGTAATGGTGGTAGGTATTAAACAAGCAGCTCCTAGGTCCAATTCACAATATTTGTCAATTATAGACAAGCGTTGGATAGATATGCTTTTGCATTCACTGCATAAAGCAGGATATAATTTATTTCTTCTGAATTCAGGTTTATGTTCTAACTCTATAAGTAACTCAATGTAAAATCTAAATCTTATTTCCTTATTTGGAATTGGTGACAACTTACTATATGAATCTGAGATTCCAATACCACATGTAATGTTGGTAGTGCAAGATCAAGTGGAGGATTCAGACCAGGTTTCTCCTCATCACCTAGATCTGCATGTATATAATTAACAAATTCTTTACCTCTACAGAAGAGCGCCCCTTAGTGATGGATGAGGTACATACATACATACACACACACACACACACACACACATATATATATATATATATATATATATATATATATAAACTTACATGAAGTCATGAACATCTTCATTCTTGTTTGACGTTTCATCCTCTGATTTTGAAGTCTGAACATTTTAAATATTTTGTAGTTGCGACAATTTCATTAAGGCACTAGTTGTTTTGGTCATCCAAATGCAGTTGCCGACCGTGAGCAGGGTGATCCTTGTGAGTGGTGGGTTTGGAATGGAACGGGTGCCCTCCATCTAAGAAAAGTGGATGTTCACATTCTTTCTCAAACAACATATGTAGGAGGTTGTGAAAGAAATTGGAGCACTTTCAATTTAATACACTCAAAGAGAAGGAACATGTTGGGGGCAAACATACTGAGAGATTAGGTATATGTTCACTACAACATGCGGTTGAGGGCTAGAGCAATATGAGACGCCAACTACAATGAA
The DNA here is from genome assembly GCA_963693085.1 of Alisma plantago-aquatica. Classification (NCBI taxonomy): domain Eukaryota; kingdom Viridiplantae; phylum Streptophyta; class Magnoliopsida; order Alismatales; family Alismataceae; genus Alisma; species Alisma plantago-aquatica. The sequence goes on from OY856415.1 coordinate 323,589,607, forward strand.
GTGGATTTTACTGTCGTCCACGATCCCATTGACACCGCATACACATTCAACCCATCCAGGAGTAGAGGCATAGAAGAAGCTGATGATTCAGAAGATCCTTTAGAGGAATGGATGAATAAGATAGGTCGTCCCATTCTTGATAATCTAGATGGCCGTCCAGATCCATACATAGAAGAGCAATTTGAAGAATATTCTGATATTAATGTTGATGAAACTCCACCTGAAAGACTTGAGCCTGAGTCTGAGCATCAAAATATTGATATGGAAATCAATAGAGCAGTGGAAAAAGAGCTGGGTAGCACAGATTCTCGTCCTTCAAAAAGTACATCTGGGTCAAAGTCCAAGTCTGATAATGATGGTGGCAATGATAGTGACGGCGGTGAGTGCTCTCCGGAATATCCTCCTACTGTTGATCCTGAGAATGATGATCGTCCTTATGTTACTAGGGCTGCACCTCCTCCTCCAGTTGAAAAAGAACATCCCATGTCTGATAAAACTTTCAAAGGAGGAAAACTCGAACCAGCAAAGACTACAGTGGTGCATTACCACATGAGGCTACAACAACTACAAGCTCCTACGGCTACAACATTGGTTATTTATTCTGATATTGCTGATTCATTTGGGAGCATGAGTATTTCAGCTTCTGAGTCTCAATCTCAACATGATTCAACATTAGGCTTTGGCGATATGTTATTTGGGCAAACACATGCACAACCCTACCCATCTCATTGTCAATATGGGTAATCTGGATATCAAAACCAGCCATCACCACCACAACCAGAAGTAGAACATCATGTTGGATATACCTATACAACAAATGTCTTAGGCTCACATGGAAGTTATCAGTGCAACTCCCTTGCATTCTCTGAGAATGGTAGGCAAACATGGAGTAGTGGCCATTCAATTCTTCCTATTTCTCCAGTCCTAATACTTCCTATGGCTGCCTGTAGCGATTCAACAAATTCCTCAAACAAGTCAACATCAACTTACTCGAGCTCCTCCTACATCTCTAAGAAAGGCACAATATCTCAGAGAATTAGAAGTGCATTTTCCAAAGATTGGGATGATACAATTTGTTAATGATGATGTGTATGAGGAGCACGTGACTACATACAACCACATTTATAGGATGCACATGTCATGGCAAGAATGTCTCGATAATATCAACTCATTACAGTATCGACAACCAGCGCGCCACTCAACATACAGCTAATGTGAGTTGGTAAGTAAATATGTTATTCGTATGTTATAAATTGTATATTATTGCATAATTGTGTGTATTTAAGTTTGTGGATTGTGCTAGTAAAATTTCATATTTGAATTCCTACATTGTCTTTGAAATCCCAACAAAACAAGTCAGATTTCTTACCTCTTACATGATGGACCCCCCAACACTCCCAATATAGAATTTTACATAAAATGCTGCATTTAAGTGTAGAGATTACACCTGTAAAATTTCATGAATTAATTCGTTCATCTTGGCGCCGAAACGGCCAGGATCGAATCTGTCGGTATTTTCGTCAATATATTGGTAAATATCTATTTCCAAGCTGTCGAAACGATGTTGGTATCGGTCACCTCGTTCCTTGGGTATCAGAGTGTATCCAAATGTTGCAACTCTAGCCGCCACCTCTTCCTCCCCTCCGCCCATTCTCCTTCTTCTCCGGTTGTATCCTCTGTCGTTGGCGCAACAGGACAACTGTCAGAAGTTCTCCTCTCCGGGCAGTCGATCCTCCTCTGATCCGTTAAGGCACGGTGGCTGCCTGAAGGAGAGGAGGAGAACCCCTCGTTCTATTCCAAAGAGAGAAGGAGGAGCACCTTCCTTCTCATCCTCTTTCCTCTCCACGTAGTCCTTATACGTGGATGAGTGCCCACATCTCTTGGGGCTGTTGATGCGTCAGTTTCGCATCAAGTGACTTGTGACGACGCTAATTCCCGTCATCTTTTCCCCGACGCTTCTTCCCGGGGCTATCCTCTCTCCGACGCGTCTTTCTGGAGTCTATTTTCACCGATTGACGAAGCCAAATCCCGTCGACGTATACGTCTGCCGTCGTTGCACACAGCGTGTATCCCAGGCGACAGGGTGTGTTGCTGCCGAATACTTCTGTTTTGACGTTACTGTTTGCAGAAGACACAACGTGTCTCATTCTTGACACGAGGTGTCCTAGCTGGTGAAAGTTACGCCTCCGAAACTGGACACGACGTGTCCCTTAGCAACACGGTGTGTGAGAATTTCGGAAGGAGTCTCTGGCAACTCACCCGGTGTGTGAAAAATCAGACACAGTGTGTTGAGCACTGGGAGTATTTTTCTGTCCACTCACACGCATGTAGAAAACTAGACACGTCGTGCACTACCCAGACTTGGCGTGTCATGTCCTTCATACGACATGTTATTCACTATGTCTGCTATTGTTTTCTTGATTCCTTAATATGGGAGATGTCAAGCCTGCTTACACTACAGTCGTCTACAATGACCAATCTCAGATCACTTCTGTGAAGCTTAACTCACCAAACTCTCCCCTTTGGATGAATGCTATCTACACAGTGCTTGAATCTCGTCAGAAGGTGGACATCATTGAGTTAGAGCCTCCTGATGAAAGTAGCAAGGATTACCCCACTTGGCTGAAAAACAACAGGCCGGTGAAGTCATGGCTATGGAATAATATGGAGTCTAGATTCATGTTCTATTCTACAGCCAAACAAATCTTGGAAGATGCAAAGAAGCATTTTTTTCATGAGAAGAATGCTCTTCGTCTTTATAATGTTTATGATCGCCTCTTTGCAGAGAAACAAAATAGTCACTCTTTTGAGGATTATTTTGGTACTATCCAGTCTATTTCTCAAGAAATGAACTTTTATCGGCCATTAAAGACTGATGATCAGATGAAAGACCGAGATGATCTAGTGACAACAAGGTTTCTATCTGGCTTAAATCCTGTGTATGCCTCAGCTAGGAGCGTTATTCTGGCTACGGACAAACTACCAAGTCTTGAAGAAGCCTTTGTCCGAATTCAACAATCATCATTTGCGTCCTTTTTGCCACTCCAGGAGACCACACTGAGACTCAGACTCCTCTTGCTGCTGCTGCCAAAGGAATGGGACATGATGCTGGCCAAAGACGAGGTGTTGGAGGAAATCGTCCAAAATGTACTTTTTGTGGGAAACTTGGACATGTAGAGGAAAAATGCTATTCTAAGCATGGTCAACGTCCATCTGGGGCTGCGCATTATATTGCAAATTCATCTGGAGCATTTGCATCTGGAGGTTCTAAGCATGTGCAATCAGATGTCACAATCTCCAAGGAGGAGTATGAGGCCTCCCTTGGTGCCTCTGTCAATTTAGCTTCAAATGCATGTAACTAGGGGACTTCACTTGTCGCCTCTCATCCATCCTCTACATGGGTTGTGGATTTCGGGGCCTCCCATGATATGACGGGTATACGATCTATGCTTCTTTCCTCTGACTATCCCACATTCTTCTGTGACACTGGATGATGGTTCCTGTCAGAAGTGTCCAGGCGTATGACACCATACAAGCATCAACCAATTTGACTTTACAATATGTCTGTTATGTTCCAGACTTTCCATTTAACTTAATGTCTGTTGCTAAGCTGGTTGATTCTTTGAAATGTTTGGTAATCTTTGAAGACTCTTTCTTTGTGTTACATGATCCTAGGAGCTGGAAGACGATTGGTGGGGGATCTCGGAAAGGTGATCTCTACTTCTTTGAAGGTGGTCGCCCAGCTTGCCAGATTCAATCCACCTCATCCACCGTTTTCAGCTGCTCTCCCTTGCAATGACATTGTCGCTATGGACATCCATCCCTATAGTCTTCAGAAGCTTGTCCCAAGTATAGCCTCAATTAAGTCGTTAGAGTGTCAGTCATGCCAGTTAGGCAAACATCATCACATTTCTTTTCCGAGTCGCATTGTGAAACACTTTAAGCATCCTTTTGATCTTATTCATAGTGATGACTGGGGTCCTGTTAAAGAGCCAAGTTATAACAACTTCCGATATTTCATGTTTTCATTGATGATTTCTCCCGCATGACTTTGGTTTATTTACTTAAGTCTCGCGATGAAGTCTTGTCTGTTATTCAAACTTTGCATCAGTTAATAAAAATCCAGTTTAATGCTCATATTGAGATCCTTCGTACTGATAATGCTCTTGAATATGTTCAAAAGACTTTCTTTGTTATGTAATTTAGTTTGCATGGTTCACCATACGACTTGTCCTCATACACCCCAACAAATGAGGTTGCTAAACGCAAAATCCTTCGTACTGATAATGCTCTTGAATATGTTCAAAAGACTATTTCTTTGTTATGTAATTTAGTTTGCATGGTTCACCATACGACTTGTCCTCATACACCCCAACAAATGAGGTTGCTAAACGCAAAAACCGTCACTTACTTGATGTAGCTCCTACTCTGTTGATTCAAATGTTTGTGCCCAAGAAATATTGGTATAATGCTCTTCTCACCGCCTATTTTTTGATTAACTGCCAGCCATCTTTTGTCTTACAAGGGGATACTCCCTTCTCTATTTTATGACATGATGAGCAACCTTTTCCTTTTCCTCTTCGTGTGTTTGGATGTACTGCGTTTGTTCATGTGTTTGATCCATGCACTGACAAGTTGTCTCCTCGTGCAGTTCACACTGTCTTTCTGGGATATTCTCCCACACAAAAGGGATTCGTGTGTTATTGCCCTCGTCTTCGTCGTCTTTTTGTGTTGGCTGACGTTACATTTCAATGAGTCTAACCCGTTCTTTAGTGACTCTGTTCAGAGTGAGGGGGAGCACAATCCTGAGAGTGAATACATCTTTGAGCGTGAGAGAGCCACCACTTCCTGTGCCGTGTGATGAGAGTGTTCTTGATATCACCCCACCATTACCACCGCCACCACCACCTCCACCACCACCACCACCTCCACCATCACCCCCAATCTTTACTCTAGTTCACACCATGCGAGCAGGGTATCGCCAAGAGGCTGTAGCGTCACCAATCCAGCAACATGCCTCATCATCGTCTGCCACTCTTGAGGTTTCAGATTTACACCTTTCATTTGCAACTCGAAAATGGGTCCGGTCTTGCACTATCCGTCATCCTTTGACGAATGTGTGTTGCTTGTCTCATTTGTCAACTACAACCCGCACGTTTGCTCTTCAACTGAACTCTACGACGATTCCTCGTTCTTATAAGGAAGCAACCCAACATGATGGTTGGGTCCAGGCTATAGATAGTAAGATGGCTGAACTTTATGAGAACTCTAGTTGGGACTTGGTGGATCTTCCTTCTGGCAAGTCTGTTGTGGGCTGTCGATGGGTATATATTGTGAATCAGAAACCCGATGGGTCTATTAATCGCTTGAAGGCGCATTTGGTGGCAAAGGGGTACACTCAAACACATGGTGTCGACTTCTTTGAGACTTTTTCTCCAGTGGCTTGGCTCTGTTAGTGTACATGGACTTAGATGTTAAGTTCAGAGATCTATTTATAAATTTATAATTATATTCTTCATATATATATGATACGTGAGACAGAACATAGGCCTGGTCGTCTCCTTCTCCAGTATTGTTTGTTACATGGTATCAGAGCCATATGGCAAGTCGTGGAAGAGCCGTCAACCTCTTCACCAAGAAGGGAACCCTAGGGAACGTTCATCTCCCCGTTTACTCTCATTTTGGTCATCCGCTACAGTACATTACTGTAGCAACACCGACTTTGAAGGAGCTACCGTCCGTAGGTGTCGTCGAATCCAGCCCTATCATCTTCGAATTCTTCTTCCCTTGGGCCCTAGCGGTCACCTAGGGGGTGAGGCTCTCTCTCTCTCAATAGGGGGATTGCTGTCCTCATTCTTTCTCCAGTCGAAACATGAGCATGTTCTGTCCCTTCATTCAAAGGGACCTACGTGGCTATAGGGAAGTCTTTTCCCACCAAGGGCTAGACTGTGAAGTGCGCCTACATCTCTTCTACCTTGCCCCAGAAGGTCACATGCATTGGAGCTTTGAGGAGGCTGCAGCAACATTTCCCCCACTGTACTGTAGCCGCGGAACACTGTAGCAGACACTGTGCAGTTTTGCTACATAGTCTGATTTGAGTATATTTTGAAGAATATTCTGGGGCATTGAAGAAACATAAATTGTTACAAGATTCTTCCTTCTTACAAGGGCATCCAATCCATAAGAGTGCTGCTACAAAGGCTGATTCCAGGCCGTTAAAGTCTAAAATTAAGTCAATGAAGTCCGATTTCAACACTGCAAACTGTGATTTCAAGTTACAAAGTCCAACTTAAAGGTTCTTCATAATTGTTTTGGTCTGATCTCAAGGCCCTTTGTGTTGATTTCATATCTACTAATCAACATGGTTGATAAGAAGAATACTCAGGAGGAGGTTTCATATCAGGTCTCAGTGTCTGAAGAAGAATATGTTCATTTAATGCGTCTTCGAGCTTCACGTCAAGCCACATCTTTAGTTGTATCCATTGCGAGAAAGGCTAGTCCTTCAGCATGCATCTCTGAGACTTCTACGAAATCAATGTCCAAGTCAGATTGGGTTCTTGATTCAGGCGCAACTGATCATATCATGGGGGTACCTGAGATGTTCACCACCTATACAACCAGTAAGCCCGACCTACCCAGTGTTTCCCTTGCCGATGGCTCTACTATGTCTGTTAAGGGAACTGGGGTGGTGTCACCGACTCCGTATATTTCCCTTCCATCCGCCTTATTCATCCCACAATTCCCTTTTAATTTGTTGTCTATTAGTAGATTAACTCGTCGTCTTCAAGCCTCTGCCACTTTCTTACCTGATACTTGTGTTATACAAGACTTAAAGACAGGGAAGACAATTGGTGAAGGGTACGAACTGGATGGACTTTACTATTTGAGTAGGTCTCCCACAACTTGTGTCGTAGCTTCCCATTTAGTGGTACACGGTCGTCTTGGTCATGCATCGTTGGATAAGCTTAAGGTTTTGGTCCCATGTCTATCCCACCTAGAAGGGTTGCAGTGTGAGTCATGTCAATTAGGGAAACATACAAGGTCTATTTTTAGGTCTAAAGAGAGTCAAAGAACAGTGTCTTTGTTTGAGTTAGTTCACTCAGATGTTTGGGGTCCAAGTCGTGTAACCTCTAAGCTTGGTTTTAGGTATTTTTTTTAATCTTTGTTGATGATTATTCACGTGTACATGGCTCTACTTGATGAAAGAAAGATATGAACTTTTGTCTATCTTTAAATCTTTTTGTGCGGAAGTGGAAACCCAATTTAAGAAGAAAGTACATGCTCTCCGTTCAGATAATGCGAGAGAATACTTCAGTCGTGATTTCACCAATTTCACCTTCACCCATGGCATCATCCACCGATCATCTTGCCCACATACACCACAACAAAATGGAGTGGCCGAAAGAAAAATTCGACATATTGTGGAGACTACACATACCCTTCTTCTTCACATGCATGTCCGAAGAGAATTCTGAGGCGATGCAGTTCCCACCGCCGCTTACCTCATAAATCGTATGCCATCATCTGTAATTCAAAACCGCATACCTATTCAGATTCTTCATTCTATTGAGCCATTGTACCATGTCCCACCTAAGGTGTTTGGATGTGTTTGTTTTGTTCATTGTCTGGGACCTGGTATGGACAAATTGAGTCCAAAGTCCGCCAAGTGTGTTTTCTTAGGTTATTCTCGTGTTCAGAAGGGGTACAAGTGTTATAGTCCCACCTTACATCGATTTTTTGTCTCCGCTGATGTCACCTTTTTTGAAGACACATCATTCTTTGATGATAGTTCTTCAATGACATCAGTAGTTGTGGAAGAGCTCTTGCCTCTTCCTATTATCATTGAGTCCTCTATACCCACTTGTTCAGGTAATGAGGGTCATCCTGGTAGTGTACCACCCACTCAGGTGTATACTCATCGTCCAAGTACATGTCCAAGTGCTACATAGACTCATGCTAGTTCAACTCCAGTTGCTCCCTTGTCTGAAAGTCAAGTAGATACAAGTATAGACAATCGTCCTATTGCATTGAGGAAAGGCACTCGATCTTGCACTTTGCATCCCATTTCTAATTTTGTTTCATATAGCCATGTCTCACCATCATTTCATGCCTTTCTATCATCCATGTCCTCTGTCTCTATTTCCTCATCTCTTTCAGTTGCCTTGGATCACCTAGGATGGCGTCATGCTATGGAAGAAGAGATGGCAACACTAGCCTAGAACCAGACATGGTCTCTTGTTCAGTGCCCATCAGGCAAGTCTGTGGTTGGATGTCGTTGGGTTTTCACTGTTAAAGTCAGTGCAAATGGATTAGTTTATCGGCTTAAAGCACAGTTAGTAGCTAAGAGATACACTCAGGTCTATGGTGAGGATTATTTAGAGACCTTCTCTCCAGTTGCAAAGATGGCATCTGTTCGTATCTTCTTGTCTCTTGCGGCAATACATTCCTGGATTTTATATCAACTTGATATCAAGAATGCATTTTTGCATGGTGACTTGGATGAGGAGATTTATGTGGAACAACCACCAGGGTTTGTTGCTCAGGGGGAGTGTGATCTAGTGTGTCATCTTCACAAGTCCATATATGGTCTGAAACAATCACCCCGTGCCTGGTTTGGTAGACTCAGCAGTTCTCTTTTTGAGTTTGGGCTCCAGAGATGTACTATGGACCATTCGGTTTTCTACAGGCGACAGAGTTCAGGATGTATATTCCTTGTGGTATATGTTGACGACATTGTGCTTACTGGTGATGATAGACAGGGCATTGCACAGTTGAAGACTTTTCTGCAAAGTCATTTTCATACAAAGGACCTTGGAAATCTTAAATATTTTCTAGGAATTGAGGTTGCCAAGTCAAAATCTAGGATGGTAATTTTACAACGGAAGTATGCCCTTGACTTGCTCACAGAGGCAGGGATGCTTGGGACTAGACCCAGTGACACTCCAATGGATCCTAAAGTCAAATTGTCCATGGAGCAAGGGGAGTTGCTTGATGATCCTTGGAGATATCGGCTTGTCGGCAAGCTGAATTATTTGACAATCACTAGACCTGATATCACATTTTCTACTAGTGTTGTGAGTCATGTACATGTCACTTAGAGGCTGTGTTGCGCATTTTGAGGTATTTGAAGAAGTCCCCAGGAAAGGGAATCTTGTATCAAAATCATGGTCACCTGAAAGTGCAAGGGTTTTCTGATGTGGATTGGGCATGATCTAGCATTGACAAAAGATCTATTTCTGGCTATTGTGTGTTTGTGGGAGGAAATCTAGTGTCATGGAGGAGTAAGAAACAAACAGTTGTATCCAGATCAACTGCAGAGTCTGAATATAGAACTATGGCATTAGCAACATGTGAGTTGCTATGGATTCGACATTTGTTGGAGGAACTTGGATTTGTCCAAGATGCTCCTATGGATTTGAAGTGTGATAATCAAGCTGCTGTTCACATTGCTCAAAATCCAGTTTTCCATGAAAGAACTAAACATATTGAGGTTGATTGCCACTTTCAAAGAGAGAAGATTCGGGAGAGATTGATTCAATTGTCACCTGTCAGGTCGGAAGACCAATTAGCTGATCTATTCACAAAGTCCCTGAATGGTTGTCGGGTTCAGTTCTTATGTACCATGCTGGGCACATATGATATGTATGCTCCAACCCAAGGGGGAGTGTTAGTGTACATGGACTTAGATATTAAGTTCAGAGATCTATTTGTAAATTTGTAATTATATTCTTCATATATATATGATACGTGAGACAAACCATAGGCCTGGTCATCTCCTTCTCCAATATTGTTTGTTACAGGCTCAATTCTGTGCGGATTCTTATTGCTGTTGGCACTCATTGTCACTGGCCTCTTCTTAAGCTGGATGTCAAGAATGCTTTTCTTCATGGTGATATACTTGAGGAGGTGTACATAGAGCAACCTCCTGGGTATGTTGCTCAGGGGGAGTGTCAGAAGGTGTGCAAGCTAAAGAAATCCTTGTATGGTTTGAAGCAGTCACCTCGGGCATGGTTTGATAAATTTAGTGCTGCACTTATACAATTTGGGTTCACGCAATCTTCTACTGATCACTCACTCTTTGTGCATAAGTCTTCAAGTGGCACCATAATTCTAGCTGTTTATGTTGATGATATTGTCATCACCAGTGATAACTCTACTGGCATTCTACAACTCAAGACATGGCGGCAAACACAATTTTAGACGAAAGATCTGGGTAATCTTCGCTATTTCCTTGTCATAGAAGTCCTACGCTCCAAGAAAGGTACAAACCTCTCTCAGTGGAAGTATGTCCTTGATTTACTTGCAGGGACATGCATGACACATTGCAAACTTGTCTCCACGCCTATGGATTATCATACCACACTTATATTTCTGATGACAATGAGTTTTTTGATCCAACAAAGTATAGAAGGATTGTAGGGAAGCTGATCTACTTGACAGTTACTCGATCTGTTATTTCTTATGCTATTGGAGTTGTTAGTCAGTTCATGAGTGCGCCTAAAATGTCATATTGGATGGAAGTCACCCAGATTCTTCAGTATATCAAAGGATCTTTAGGGAAGGGCCTTACTTTACGGGGTAGAACCTCACACATACATCCTTGAAACTCACTGACTTCACTGATGCTGATTGGGTTGGTGTTGTTGGAGATAAACATTCTACTTTTGGATATTACGTGTTTCTTGGGTTACATTTGGTGACTTATAGGAGCAAGAAATAGAATGTGGTAGCACGATCCAGCACATAAGTCAAATATCGAGCCATGACACATGCTTGTTGTGAGCTACACTGGGTTGCGTCTGTTCTGTCAGAAATGGGAGTGTCTGTTGAGACTCCTATTTCTCTCATGTGTGATAACCAGGCATCCATTCATATTGCTAGCAATCTGGTGTTTCATGAGAGGACCAAACACATAGAAGTGGACTGCCACTTTGTTCGTGATTTAGTGCTCTCCAAGAAGATTCAAACTCCTCATGTTCGGACTGGTCAGCAAGTGGCAGATATCTTCACCAAGCTACTTCCATCTTCAACTTTCAAGCATATGACTTCCAAGCTGGGCATGCATGATGTGTATGCTCCAGCTTGAGGAGTGTTAGAAAATAGTTTTCTTATTTATGAATCTCTTTACTATTTCCTTTTCCTATAGGGTCTACTATGTAAATAGTCTTTGTCTATATAATAAAGGAGAGCACACCCTAACCGGGCATTGCTTTTGACCCAAATCCTTTCACAATATATATACATATATATATATATATATATATATATATATATATATATATATATAAAGTCGGGCTAGAATACACTCGAGTGTATTCGGAGCAGAATACACTCAAGTAGTTTTTTATGATGCAATATTTTTTTTTCTTTCAAAAATCTAAACCGTTGATCTTCTTAAACATCTTGCGAATAGCTCATATGCAAAATTTGAGCACATTTGGACATTTATAGGTCATGTTATAAAGACCACAAAAATTATGCATTTCAAATTAGTTTCACACAGTCGATTTTGTTGTCCTTGGATGAGTGACTTACACATCCAAATGAGTTCAAAATTTGTATGTAGCCTAGTTATAGTATGACGGTGAAGATCAATGGTTCACATTTTGCAAAAAATAGTCTTGATATGAAAACACACTTGAGTGTATTCGTGCGATTTGTATACTCGAGTGTATTCTAGCCCGACTCTCTCTCTCTCTCTCTCTCTCTATATATATATATATATATATATATATATATATATATATATAGTCAGGCTAGAATACACTTGAGTGTATCCAGAACAAAATACACTCAATTAGTTTTCCATGAGGCAATATTTATTTTTAAATCTAATCCGTTGATCTTCTTAAACATCATGTGAATATGTCATATATAAAATTTGAGCATATTTGGACATTTATAGGTCATGTTATGAAGACCACAAAAATTATGCATATCAAATTAGTTTCGTGCGTCGATTTTGTTGCCCTCAGATGAGTGACTTATAATCATCCAAATGGGCTCAAAATTTGCATGTAGCCTAGTTATAATATGACAGTGAAGATCAATGGTTTACATTTTACAAAAAAAAAACAATCTTGATATGCAAACACACTTGAGTGTATTCGTGCGATTTGTACACTCGAGTGTATTCCAGTCTGACTCTCTCTCTCTCTCTCTATATATATATATATATATATGTATGTATATGTATATGTATGTATATCCTTCCTCCACTTCACTTATATTGTACTTTCGTCTATATAATCATGTGTTCTTAGTTTCCACATATTTTCCGAGTGTATTAAGTGCATGAATGAAATTATCTTTATAATCTAATGCAACTCTTATTTTCTTTAAGAACATAAGTTCATGTTTCTTTCTAAAATCAAAAGTTACAAAATTATTGTTAATTCGAGTATGAACCCCTTTTTCACTAACTAATATAGGAAGAATTTTATTAAGAAAGGGTATCCCAATGATAATATCCTCAGTTATATTTTGAGGAAGGATAAAAGATGTTTTAATATTATTATTGTTGATGCATGTGTGCTTCAGAAATTTTATGTTTTACTTTGAGTTTATCTTTTGTAGCAGAATTAACATGATTAGTTGTTTCATAATATTTTGTTGGTATAAGGTTTTCTCTTATACAATTATAGAACATCCTTTTGATGTGTCTCTTATGAAATAGTAAGTGATGGGTGTTCTTCAAGAGCGTTGAATGCCAATTAAGGGAGACCAAGAGGTCAAAATCGTTATCCCAATTTTTGGATCAAAGGTTCGACAAATAATCAACACACCATGTATTTTTTATTAAGCCGTGTTTATTAGGAATTGAATATCTGATCCATTGGAGTAGTAAAATGGTCATTACAAACCAAATTGCCGAATTAGTTTTTCTATAAATTCTGGCAAAATTTTGGGGCAACTGAAAAACAACCAACTCTAAAAGACTAAAAAAAACAAAAAAATATTAGAAAGGAAATAAAAGATTTAAAAGAAACTAAAAAGACATATGAAAATTCAGAAAGTCAAAATAAATACAAAAATAAATCCCTAAATAGCATCCAACAATATATAAAAAGGAAATGGAAGGGAGATATTATAATTAAAATTAACCCGGATTTCACTATTAAGAAACTAACTTTATTTGATTCTGGAGCAGACATAAACTACATTAGAGAAGGTCTAATACCAACCAAATATTTTGAAAAAACCACACAATGACAATTCATGCACCAATGACAAATTACAAATCAATTATAAAATCCGTAATGTCCATGTTTGTATAAAACATACATGTATTAAAACTACTTTCATGCTAGCTAAAAATATAACCGAGGATATAATCATAGGGACACCATTCCTGAATAAAATACTACCTATTGTAGTAGATACAAAAGGAGTTCATGCTAATATAAATGGAAAAATGATTACCTGTAAGTTAAAAAATGAACCCAAAGTATCATTTATACAACAAATAAACATTTCAATCAAATACAAAGAAAACTTCATTAACAAACTTAACACATAAATAGAAACTGAAAGAATTCATAATAAAATCAAAAGTAGTAATTTTCAAAAACTAATAATAGAATTTCAAGAAAAGGTTGAAAAAGAAATCTGCTCCACACTACCCTCAGCATTCTGGCATTATTTTTTGAATTTTTAGTTGAGAAAACTACATAACACAGACAACGAGGGAGAAAGAAAAAATAGAAAACATGGAAGTTGATTCATCAACTAAAACATCATCTGAATTTATACTAAAATCATCTGAAGAGGTGCTTATTCTTGAAAATGAGGATCTCTCAAAAAAATTGAATATATAATAAATAAATATTTTCTCGAAGGATACAATCATATTCCCACCCTACCTGGGAGAAATCAAATATACTATGAGAAAATACTTTTAGAAACAGGAAGTGCAAAAGTTTCTCATAATTATAGAGACAAATCCACAAAAAGAAACTTGTAGTTTTCTCAACTAAAAATTCAAAAAAAAGACTAAATGAAAACATTCTATTTGTTTTAGTTTCTGGATTTTTTGTTTTTGAAAAACGAGCAGTTTTACTAAAACTGACTGTATTTAGTTGTAGATTCTTAGGTATCTCTTCTTCATCTGAATATGACAAGTCTCCATATATTGTATTAACGGTTGGTTTTTGAAGATTTAATTGGTCTAGCCGACTTGTGATTTCATGTGTTAATTCATCGAGTTGTTTATCAAACTTAACAGGTGCCTTTTTTCCTAATATAATATTTCCATTTATAGTTTGAGAAACAATTAGTGGCAAATTTTTTGTTTCTACTTTCTTTTGATATATTGATACTGCTTCATGTTTCTTTCTATGCCAGAATATTGAGGGCGGTTGGGATATACTTGTGTCTCTTTCTCATTGGGGTTGATAGAATGTTTTGAATCGTATATATATATATATATATATATATATATATATATAATGTATATATATAATGTGTGTGTGTGTGTGTATATATATATATATATATATATATATATATATATATATATATATATATATATATGAAGTTAGGCTAGAATACACTCGAGTGTATTCAGAGCAGAATACACCCAAGTAGTTTTTCATGATGCAATATATTTTTAAAAAAATCTAATTCGTTGATCTTCTTAATAATGTTGTGAATAACTCATACGCAAAATTTGAGCACATTTGGACATTTATAGGTTATGTTATAAAGACTGTAAAAATTATACATTTCAAATTAGTTTCGCACGTCAATTTTGTTGCCATTGGATGAGTGACTTACACTCATCCAAATGGGCTCAAAATTTGTATGTAGCCTAGTTATAGTATGACGGTAAATATCAATGATTTACATTTTGTTAAAAATAGTCTTGATATACAAACACATTTGAGTGTATTCGTGTGATCTGTATACTCGAGTGTATTCTAGCCTGCCTCTCTCTCTCTCTCTATATGTATATATATATATATATATATATATATATATATATATAGAGAGAGAGAGAGAGAGAGAGAGAGAGAGAGAGAGAACCTAGAATACACTCGAGTGTACGGATCACATGGTACACCCCAGTATATATATATATATATATATATATATAGAGAGAGAGAGAGAGAGAGAGAGAGAGAGAGAGAGAACCTAGAATACACTCGAGTGTACGGATCACATGGTACACCCCAGTGGTGTTTACCTATCAAGATCAATTTTTTTAAAATCCAATACATTGACCTTAATTGTTATATTGCATATGAGCTACACAAATTTTGAGCTCATTTAGATGCGGACAACAAAATCAACGCACAAAACTAATTTCTGTTGCATCATTTTTGTTTCGTTTATGCGTGACCTATGAATGTCCAGATGACCTCAAATTTGATATATAGCCTATTCATAAGATATTTAAGAAGATCAACCTGTTGGATTTTCAATATAATTGTTGCATGATGGAAAATGACGTAGGTGTATAACGTCTGTGGTACACTCGAGCCTATTCGAGCTTATCTCTCTCTCTCTCTATGTAACTATTTAGGTCACTAGACATACAATATAATTAAACGGAAAAAGTAGGAAAATATTTATTGAACTATAACAATGTATATAGCAATTTGACGGACCATGTGAAACAACAATATTGAAAACATTGCGCGTACGTGGTAATGTAATGACAGATATGAGCAAGGAATGAGGTATATATTCAATGCCGTTTCGACGTGGAAATGGAAATTTACCAATATTTTGATAAATTAACCGTGTGCCTTTTGACGCCAAAATGAAGGAATTAAGCCATGAAATTTCATACGCATGATCTCTGCACCCAAATGCATCATTTTATGCAATAAAATTTGATATGGGGATATGTGTGTGTGTGGGGGGGGTCCTTCATGAGGGAGGTAAAAGAACTTTCTTGTTTCCTGAGAAAATTTTGAAATTTGGACAAAAAATAATGCTAAATTTGATATGGTGGCACAATATCAAGGTTTCGTAGCTGTCAAAATACCAAAATCTCGATGAAACTTCATTCTTTGGATAAGAGGTAATAAATAAAAAATGTGAAAATCAAGTGGTTTCTGATTGAAGAAAAGAATATCAAGTCGAGATGTGCTTAGAGTTTAGGATGCGTACGAAGGTGAGTGAGGGACAAAGGAGAGAAGAAGGATTCAATAGCAAAAAAGAGAAATGATAAAGATGAATGAAGTCTTCTATGGTTACTTATATCAAATTGATGCTTTTGGGTTGATGAAGCTACAAGTCACCACAATTTAGAAATTTGAAACATGGAAAATCAAGCGACATAAAAGAAAAATATCGTGAAAAATCATGAATACTCACGAACGTGAAAAGTCGTATAAATTGTAAAGGGCGGGAAAAGTTTTGAAAGGTCATGATAAATCAGCGACCACACATTAATCTTGTTGAACATTTGGGAGCCTATAAAAATCAGGAAAGATTGCCGATTTCTTTTGTAGAAGTGGGAGACTTTTGTTACAAACAGAACAAATCTGAAGCAAACACTACAAGAAATGTATGTGTTTCTCCACGCTTATATTATGATTTTTCCACCATTAAAAACGTGGAAAAATACGATATCCACATTGGGTAAAAGCGTGACCAAACTAAGAGTGGAAATCTACCCACACCACTTTTTCTGCCTTTTTTAACGTGCAAGAGAATTAGACTTCCACGCTTTTTAGAGTAGGAAAAGCACGGCCCCATTTTCACTCTATAACATAGCGTGGATGATCTGTTCACTTTGTAAAGCGTGGAAAACTATTACAGGTTACAAGCGCATTCACACAAATGTTACAATTAATTCACATAGTGAATAGATGATTTTTAACGAGTATACTTTGTTACACAGAAAATACAACGCAGATATCTTGCCACAACAACAAAAACACATTTACTTGGAAAATTAAATGGGGCCTTTCAATTGTATTCATCCTGCACCCCACAGCAGGCTAACAATCGAAACAACAAAAGACAATACACATTTTTAAATGAAAAGATAGTATCCAAGTTTACACATATGAAATGAGTCTGCAGGAACATACTAAATAACTCACATTCTATTTTCTACTTCATAATGAAGAAACATGGAGACGTTGGGGCATGTTCAAGCCAACTATTCATACAAGGACAGCGAAAAGCAAACTATTCCCTATCCTAAAAATGGTACAGCAACACTCTGACATGGCTTTCATCATCTAGATCTTCTTATGGTAAAACTACAGCTCTTTATCTTCTAGGAGATGCAGCCGTCATCTCTTCCACATTGACCAGGGCGGGATGATATGCAGGCTAGTAACCTACATCCTGCTCAGCATTTTTCCAATTTGTTAGTAACATATTATTCTTCTTAGCAACACAATCAACATCTGCATCCTCCCTATGCACGAAGCAGCAGTAATAATGCATTGCCTCTTCAGCAATCCTTTAAAAATCGCAGCCTCCCTTGTGCATCCAACATTGGTGACACCACCTTCAACCAATGAAACACATTTTTTGCTATTTCACAAGTAGCATTTGCATATTCTCTGAGCCATATCAGATTGTTGGAGAAGTAGCTGATCACATAGCAGAAAAATTCTTCAGTTAGATAAAATCATCATACCTCTAATGTATAAACAGATATTAAATGACTATGTTGTGTAATGGGATTATATGCACACCAAAACATTGGCAGCCAATGAATTGTATTCCGTCCTTATTTAGGCAAACCAGACACCTGTACAGAAAACAATTATTGGCTCAGTGCAACTTAAAAAGAGTATATGACATTACAACACAAGAAATTGACCCTGCAGAGTCACAAAATGTTGCGTATCTGCTAAGTTCATCCAGTCCAACACAAGCACTGACTTTTCTTCCAGCCATTCTGAGTATTTCAAATATTTTTAATACCTGTACATGAGTGGACGCCCAGTTTAAAATTATATGCAGCTTCTCCATCATTACCATAGACTTCCTCCCATGGACTGACATCCAAGCAATAGCCTGAGCCTCAATCTTGCCATATCCCCAACCTAGGTAAAATTGGGCTATGTATGTCCTCCGTGCCATCTGCAAATAGATAAATGAACTAAGGTAAGTAAAAATAGTGCAAAAGACCATATGTATTCAATTTGCTCGTCAAGGACTTCTGTAATCTCTATATGACTTCTAAAATAGTGAAAAAGACCATAGCACTTACAATTAAGATCCTCACAAATAGATAGGAACCAGAAACACTCATATTTGACATCAAGTATATCAATGCAGTTTAAAGGTGACATTAAGTATATGTATAGCATAGCTTACCATTACAGAATATGGTCAGTTTTAAATTGGTGCAAATCAGAACATGTACCTACCTGAGTCAGAAATTACAGTAAGAAAGCGTGTTAGAAAGTTGATGTTGGGAAGATTGCAAAACAACAAACATAATATATTACCTATACAGATGTATGGAAAACCTGATCAGATCCTCAGTCTCTCCAAGAAGGAGAGCAGACTCCCGGACACCATCCTCCCTCAATCCAATCTGACTATTGCAGCATCTCCTCAAAAGCAGTTCAGAAAGATTTTGCAAGCAGTCAACTATGACGAGAGTTGCACGCTTCTCCAACTCCTCCATCAAGAATAACCCATGTAGCTTTCCTGAAACGAAAAGGCTATCCAAAATAAAGATAACAACTTTCCATGAATGGGCGTGCTAGAATTATGGCAGGATGAAGGAGGATCTTTAGTAGTAATGCAAATGTATGAATCATATATTGTTTGTGTCTCAAAATCCTCGAGTAGGAGAATGTAAAGTGTCTCTATTTATTATTGCTTGTGTGGTGTCACCTTAAACTATGCAGATAGTCAAGGGCTTGTGCAATTCCTATGACCACAATATCTCTCATATGCTAGCTAAAAGTATTCTGATTTTGGCTATTGTACCTACCAATGTAAAGAGCAGTATTAATAGTAATCATTTAGCACTTCAAGAAATAATGAAGATTGAAAAAAAAACTGAGGCAAAAGCCACACACCATACCTTAAAGGTTTACTTCAAGACTACTACTTGATGAGAAATCATAGACCAAAATGAGGATGTTATACTCGAAGAAGAACCCCACAAATGTAGAGATGTTTTTGTGATACAATGTCATAATGAAGATCTTACTTCAACAGAACAGTATTACCTCGTTTAGTGGGTTCCTTGATCCTGATATGTCTTTCAGCAACATGGGTAATTCCTTCAACTTGAACACAAAAGCCAACTCACTGAGGTTACGAATCAGCAGTAGCAACAACTGTAGAATGGTTTTGGCAACCAGATTTCCATAGAATTGCCCTCATAAACTATCAATCCATTTGAGATTGTTGCTAGTGCTTCTTCTTCTACTATTCTCCTTGATCTAGATAGCTGCAACACTGCTTGGAAAGGACCAACTGCGGCTCTGACTGCTAGATATTCAACGAACATGTTGCCAATAATCACATGTGACTTGGGAGATACACTCTCCTCCATACGCCTAGCTCCAGATAACAACTTCAGCATCATTGTTCATCCTAGCATCTTAGTGACATCTACATTTTCCGATTCCATGATCAACAAAAAAATCCCCATTGGAAGGGAACAACATTATGTAGGCATGCTTGCCAGGTAACTCCACCATTTTTTTAAATGCCAACAATAGTGGGAATTATCTGGCGTCAGGTTGGAATGAGCAGAGAAGTAGGACAGCAATTGGTCTGTTTCAGTCACCACCATCAGGTTCAGCTCTTACAACTGTTTCAGCATCCCCAAAGTTAGCCCCCAAGCATTCATCCATGGGTTATTCAAAACCAACACCACAGACGTACCTCCTATGGATGACCAATCAAGGTTCAACGTCGCTGGCCTTCCCTACCCACAGAACATGGGCCTCAAACTGTAGGGATTTGTTTCCAAAATCCTGATGAAGTCAAGAGATGAATACACAGTCATGAACAAATTCCTTAACGATCTCATACAAGTGTTTCTGAACCTTCCATGTCAGTTCCCTACCATCATAGAGAGCGCCTATTACACATAGTTGTTGTCCCCTTTTGCAATCAAATTCTCTGGAGCAATATAAAACAATTCATCAGAACCAATTGCAGGGGAGATATGAACATCAAAATAAGATCTGAAAACATGACAAAGGTACAAAAACAAACCATATTTTTTTGGACGGTGTGTATTTTTAGAATCTTTAAATTGTTTCACACACCTTTGCATATAAGGAATGCGAAAAAATAGGGTCATCTTTCGTTGGATATTTAAGGAAGAAATGAAAATGCTACCTTCTTGGCACTGCACATATCAGATAATACACTCGAATGAAAATAGAACCTTCATGTGTTAGTAGAAGTACATTAGCTAGATCCAGTGTTAGTATACATCACCTATATCATTGAGGTGAAGATTAAGCAAATGAATTTAAAAATATCATGCATGTTATTCTTGTCACGACATACTTTTTAGGTAATAAATGGAACCTCAAGTATGAGGAACCATGCCCTCTCCTTTCACATAATCCTTAATGTATTAAAGAAGCCAAATGATGAGAAAGTGACTGATCATTATGGCACCATCACTGTGTGTCTATTCCATATAGGGATAATAGTTCCTTTAGAAACTGTAGAAAATTTAGTTGAATCTAAAAAATCAGCATGCACTTCAGTAGCACAAAACTAGCACATGCATCTTATATGAGCAACTAAGAAACAAATCAAGAAGAAATAATAGGATGCATCAAGATGTTTGGACCTGAAGGGACTGGATGACTTATGGCTCGATCCAGCTGAAGATGCCCTATTACAAGAATGATAAAGCCTGTAGAAGAGGATTAGGTGAAAATTAACTAAACATATTCACAGTCCTCACTACTACGTGGCCTAGGGTAAGGATGAAAATTTAAATTATGTTAGAATATGTAAGGAAGTAAGGATCAAAGTGAGACAAAAAACAAATATATAATCTCATCTAACCTAAGTCATTTCAATCAATGGACACTGACATCTTTGAAACAGGAGAAGCACAAGAAATATACATCTCGCTTCTAGTTGATTTTTTATGTTGTTGAATTGTCTTCTGCTCTATTATGATCTAGAATCCAAAAAATCAGCATGCACATCAGTAGCACATACCCAACACATGGAGCATGTATAAGAAACTACACAAATCAAGAAGAAAGAATAAGATGAATCTTTATGATGGGGGCTAAAGATTCTACCTGAGGGACTGGATGATCTATGGATTGATCCAGCTGAGGTTGCCCTGCAACAAAAATGATAGGCCTGGAATAGAGGATTCATGAAAATTCATCATTTCAATCAAGGTACACTAACATATTTAAAGAAAAAGAAATACCGGAAATGGATAGCTTGCTTCTAGTTGAATTTGATGTGCTTATGAATCATCTTCTGCTCTGTTGTGCTCTAGAATGGAAAAAAATCAGAATGCGCTTCAATCACACATACCCAACACTTAGAACTTGTATAAGAAACAAAATGGGATAAAAAAATTGGGTTCCATCTATATGATTGGAGGTGAATATTTTACCTGAGCACTTGATGATGAATGGCTCGTTCTGGATGAGAATGCCCTACTACAACAATAATAGGCCTAGGGGAGAGGACGCATTAAATTTAATCGATCATATTAATGATCCTCACAACAAGATGGTCTAGGGTGAGGTTGAACAGTGACATCACATGAGCAGTAGGAAGGGAGGGAAGGTCATAGTGACACATAAATATATCATTTAATCTACAATTGAGTCATTTCTATCCAAAAACATCAACATCTAAATGAAAGCAATAGTTCACTACTCAAATCATGTCTTAAGAATTACAAATAATAAGGAAACAAACAGAAACAAAGTACTATTAGGTTCTGAAAAAACAAATAGTTCATAGAACACAAAAACAAAATTAAAAAAGTTCTTAGATAAAACTATATCATATTTATAATATTCTATTAAACTCAAACTCCAGGTCTTGATCTATTCTGAGTTCTTTCTGAAATTCTCTGTCCTCTAGGAGCATGTGCAACATCCTGCAATGTGGAGCAAATCTAATGAATTAGTAGAGGAGACACATCGATAGATTCATCATGAAATGAATATTATTAACATGTGAAGATTGATTTTCAGATTTCACACTTTGCACATTGTCTATTTCAATAAAATTAGCAAACAAATAGGCAATCAAAAATTAATTAAATATAGAAGAAAATAATTAATATTATATAACATGAATAGACAGATTTCCTACTTCTTCATTCGGCATGTTTCTTCCATATTCATTTCTTCTAACAGAATCATCAAGCACAATGCCGTTCCTAGCGAGTGTGGAAGTCAAAAGATGTAGTTGGGACTGCACATTTTCATATGCATTCCTCAAGTGTTCAGTCTCCTTTTCTACAATAGCTTTTACAGCAAGGGAGTCATCAACTGAATTTGATTTTCTCAAGTCAGCTTTTAACCCAAAAACTTGACTTCGTGATACTCCACATCCGTAACCCACCACTCTTTGACTATAGTTAGCTTCATCATACATTAGTTCATTGAACACATCCTCTTCTATTGATTCTTTAGGCATTTCAGGGTTCTGAACAATACGCTCATCCACCAACTTTTCGGCTGTTTCCTATATCAAGAGGGTTGAAATGATTACTAGTTACTCCATCATACTTTCCAATTCACATTGAATTCATGCAATGAAATAAACCAAATTAAAATAGTAACAAACCACAAAGTCCTTTGTGTTTGTGTTTTCCACAAAGCTTCCATCCTTTCTTTGGTGAGTAATCTTCCAAACTTCCAAGATACTAGGCTCCCTATTCTCACTTATAGCCTAAATAGATACTTTAATAGAATCAGTAAATTAAACAAATAGTTCATTTTTAAGATGCAAACCCATAAAATGAAAATCTCACAAATTCAAATCTCATTTGGGCAAAACTTTTCGACCCTGTAGTATGACAATCAACTTTTTCTGCTCGTGCTCTCTTTCCTATTGCTGAAAGTTTCTGAAACTCAAAAGAATATTTATGAATCACATTACTTGACAAAATAAGTACTAGATCTTAATATGTCAGCCAATTCTAGTAGAACATTCAGTCTTACCTTGCCTTTAGAGGAAAACCAGTAGCTCACCAAATGCATC
Source organism: Alisma plantago-aquatica (assembly GCA_963693085.1). Taxonomy (NCBI): domain Eukaryota; kingdom Viridiplantae; phylum Streptophyta; class Magnoliopsida; order Alismatales; family Alismataceae; genus Alisma; species Alisma plantago-aquatica. Next base: position 323,612,761 of record OY856415.1, read on the forward strand.
CACTGTTCCCTAATCACTTTTGGGGGCACTTTGCTTGCAATTTGTTCCTCTGTTTTGTTAGGTTCCAAATATATAGTCTTCAATTTATGCCTATAGGTTTTCCATTTTCCATTGACATGTGATAGGATCCTTTGATCAATCTCCAAGTCCTTTGGCATGTGGAACTTACTCTACTTAAACAAAACAAGTCCAATTATGTGAAGTATATATTTAGAGCATTTATAAATTCATAATAATAGTAATAACCTTTTATTCCATATTCTACACATTTTTAGTTACATGTACAATCTTATATACTTTCTTATGAATAAAGGAAAAATATGAGCTAAACTTCTCCCTTAAAAAAAATAATAATAACTTACCCGAGTTAAACTAACAATCTCCAGTTTGTACGACTTGTGGACATGGTGCCAACTAATTTCACCTATAGGACAAAGAGTCCCCCGCTTCGCCACCTCCCCAAGAAATCTTACCAACAAATGTCCACCTTTTCCTATCGGTTGTTTAAATTTATTGAAGTCAACAACAAATTTAAATCCCTCTAGAACCCATACTTGCGAAAGTTGAACTTGTCCTTTCTTTATGCCAATCTTTCCATCAGAATCTACAACATCATTTAAACTTGATCAACTTTTTTTTATCAACAATGGATAAAAATACTGATTTAAACACAATAATATGAAATATTCACCTATGGTTTTCAGGACATCATCATCCTCAAAGGAAATGTTATCATTCCATGCCCCACGTTGAGAGTGATCTTGTACATGTTGTGAATTTTCCATTTCATCATCATGATCTCCATCTTGAGGTGGTGAGGTTATGTTGCCATGTTCATGTGTACTTGCATCGCTTGGCACGAAAGTTGCAGTAGTCCTTCTACTTCGCCACATTGTCTCTACCAATCAGTGAACACCTGAAAATCAGTAAAATACAGCAGCGTATGAAGAAATAAACACATAGTTACAAGTTGAAGGTAAGTTTCAGGATTGGTGATATTTCAGATTTTCTTAGCTAGTTGGTATAATAAGTCTGAAAATGCTTACTTGTTTCTTACCCATACTCAATGAACAGAAATATTAAATATAAATCAATTAAATATGCAAATGCTTGTTGAAATCCCAAGCTGCAATATGTAGTATGTATTCAAAGTTGATACAAAATCAATAGCTATATCATTACTCGTTAATGCACATAAAAAACTATGTACGGAAAAGAAAAACTTTACTTCAATGATAAAATATGATAAAATTAAATATTTTAGAGTTTGTAGCAGCAAAACAGTATCCAAAAGACATGATTTGATAGTAGTATGCCATAGTCCATCAGATCATGTATACAAAATGAGTAGTAGAAGACATGCATCTATTCTGTTTTTACTAAACTTTCTTCATCCATGATGATTCTCTATGTCAGTGCCATCATTAAAGCCTACATCATAAGAGTCTCTAATCCTATGTTGAACAACATGTAACCATCCTTTTTCTATCTCATCTTCTACATAAAAAACTTGCTTTGCTTGGGATGAAAAAATAAATGGATCATCTTTCAATGATTTGCCAGTGTGCATCCGCCTAGAGAAATTCACACAAGTATGATTGTTTTTGTCAATCTTCAACCCCCTTGATGAAGATATATCTACCCAATCACATCGGAAGATCACAACTTTATAAGTTCCATAATAATCCAATTCATAAATATCAGTGAGTTTTCCATAATATGAATGTCCATCAGCTTCAACCATAACTCCAGAATTTTGTGCCTTCCGATATCTCTCCCGGTCTAATGTATGAAACTTGTATCCATTGATTATAAAGCCTTTAAGCCTTTTAGCATATACATTGAGTCCACGAGCTAAGGCCCTTTTTAGCACTCCTTCTTTGTTGCTCACATCAATATGAGGTGCCTAAGAGAGAGATAAACATATTTAGCACAATAAATCACTTTGAATTCAACCCTTAAATTCAGTCATCATGTATCCATTACCTGAGAATGAAGCCATCTAGAAAAGTCTTCTAGTAACCACTTAACTTCTAACGATTGATGGAACCTAATTCCTTTTTGTATACACTCTTCTTTCTTCTGATATAAGAATTGCCTACAAAAGCTGTATAAGTGAGAACTTTAATTTTTCTATGTATTAAGAAAGTGTTTTAGCAACATATCTTACTCTTTTAGGTCCTTCATAATGTCATCACAATGTAGTAGAACATAGCGATGTGCTTGTTCTATGCTTTTTTCATCAAGACGGATGGCTTTTTCAGCCCCAATGCAGCATCCACCGGAATTGAATAAGTATAGAGACTTATTTGGAAAGTTGTCATCATTTCTTTTAGATCTATTAAATATAGTCTCTGTACCTTCCATATATCTAGAACATATGGTAATGGTCTCTTCTAAAATATAACCCTCTGCAATTGAACCCTCTGGATGAGCTCTATTTCTCACATAGCCTTTCAGTCGAGCAAGATACCTATAGTGAAGTTTTCATGGTTATCCACAAAATATCTATCTAATAGAGAACATGATAGGTTAAAAAAATACAATATCACCATAAATTCTAACCTCTCAATAGGATACATCCAAGCGTACTGAACTAGTCCTCCAAGTTTGACTTGGTCAACTAAATGGACCAAGAGATGAACCATGATGATGAAAAAAGGAGGAAGAAATTCCATCTCTAGACGACATAGTGTTTCAACAATTCTTGCTTGTAACTCATCCAACTCATCCAGATCAATACAGGTAGAGCACAATGACTTGAAGAATGAAGACAAATCTGACAAGACATCAACAACTTGAGTTGCACCAGATGCTCGTAAAGCTACAGGAAGAATATCTTGCATGATGATGTGATGATCATGACTCTTGAGATTTATTAGCTTTCTTTGCTTTAGATTAACACATCTTGAAACATTGGATGCATATCCATCAGGAACTTTAAGCTTAGATAAGACATTTAGAAAGCATTCCTTTTCTTTAGAAGACATATAATGTGGAGCAGGGGGCATAAAAAAGCTTCCATCTTGTTGAGGTTGGAGCCAAAGATGCTGCCTTATATTGTTTTTCTCAAGAAACCTTCGAGCATTTTCATCATCTTTACATTTACCCTCTACATTCAAAAGTGTTACCAACACATTCTCACACACATTTTTCTCTATGTGCATGACATCTAGGTTATGCCGTAGACAATGATATTCCCAATATGGCAAGTCAAAAAATATGCTTCTTTTCTTCCAAAGTCCTTTGTCTTTGTCAGTATTTTCATCCATAACAATAGTACTAGTAGAAGCATCTCTTGTTCTTCTTCCTCTCTTCTTACTAACCTTTTTAACAACCTTTCCATATTCAAAGCTAAGTTGTTGTTGTTCTCGTAGAACATCACTTCCAGATGTAGGAGTTGGAGGATGAGCGTACTCCTTTGTCCCATCAAATAAATTATTCTGGGAACGAAAAGGGTGGTTATCTGGTAGCCACCTACGATGACCTCCATAACAAATCTTTGACCCACATCGGTATGAATGAGTGGATTTAGCACAACATGGACATGCATGATAACCTTTGGTGCTCCAGCCCGATAGCATAGCATAAGCAGGAAAGTCGCTAATGGTTGACATTAAAGATGCTCGCAACTTAAAATTTTCTCCAGTGTAAGCATCATGTGCATCAACACCTTCCCATAAAAGCTTCAACTCATGCAACAATGGTTGCATATAAACATCAATATCATTTCCCGGACTAGACTTTCCAGGAATAATCAAAGACAGAATCAAGGAGTATGGTTTCATACATAGCCATGGGGGCAAGTTATTAATACTTAGAATAACCGGCCATGTGCTATAGTTGGTATTTTGCATCCCATATGGATTGAATCCATCACTAGCAAGGCTAACTCTCACACTACGAGGGTCTGAAGAAAAATCTGGATACTTCCTATCAAACTCCTTCCATGCTAGTGCATCTGCCGGGTGTCTAATTTTTCCATCTTTCACTCGACCTTTTTCATGCCATATCATATCTTCAGCTATCTTTGAGGACATGTACATCCTTTTTAATCTTGGAATTAATGGGAAATACTTCATGACCTTTGCTGGAGGACCTCTAGATCTTGTATTACCTTCCTCATTTCCATCACCTAAATTGCATCCTTGTGTTGTCCACCTAGAAGTTTGACACACACTACATCTATTCTTGTGTGAATTTTCACGCCAATACAACATGCAATCATTTGGACAAGCATGGATATTTTCATATCCAAGGCCTAACTCCTTAATCAATTTCTTCGCTTCATAATAAGAAGAAGGGAACATGGTCATTTGTGGAAAGGCAGCTAGCAGAAGCTCTAGTAGTTGTGTGAGAGATTTATCTGGCCAATGAAACATGCATTTCAAGTTGAACAGACGTAAAAGAAATGAGAGTGTTGAGAAATTTGTGCAACCGGGATATAGCTCTTTATTAGAAAGTTCAACTAACTTTCTAAATTTCATATCATCTTCAACAAGATGAGGAATGTTTGCCCCTAGAGGAGGATTATCACATGGTGTGTCCCCATCATTAGCTTGCCCACTTGAAGTATCACCCACATTAACAACATTTTCTCCCAATAAATCTGTCAACAACCCTTCCATATCATCTTGGCCTAGAGAATTGTCTCCATGATTTGGCTGTTGACTAACATCTATTTGTCGATCTGCAACAAGGTTTTCAAAAAGAGTCTTTGGACCATGAAAAATCCACTTTTTATAGTCTCTATAAAATCCATGGAATAGAATATGTCTCTCCACCTCATCAATAGGAAACTCTTTTTTTCTTCCTACCTTACATTTCTTACATGGGCATACTATCTTCCCATCTTCCATTCCCGTCTTAGCATAATCAAGAAATTGATACATTCCCTTAATATAAGCTTCAGAACCAACAGGTTGCTCAATCCAACTTTTATCCATATTATATAATAGCAATGACCAAATCTATAAAGGAGAAAATAACACTTTAATTTTTTTCAAATTCTCTGAAAAATGTAAAATAAACAAAATAAAAGGCATTACTTAATGATATTTACATCATCTATAAATTCTAAAATGAAATGCATTATATAGAAACCTAATAAAATATGTTTGTAGCATATGCATAAGTAAAAATAATATGGAGGCTATTTTAGATTAGTTTCTACCCTTCTCAACAATCTTCTTACCCTCCCAACAATCTTCTTACCCTCCCACTTAGGATAGCGTGTAAGGGTATGGATAATTACCCTTCCCGATAATCTTCTTACCCTCCCAATATTGTAAAGTTAGGCACCACAACTACTCCGCCATCAAAATCATTCCAGATACACATATCATTAGATGCATTTCATTACAGCCATAGGTCAACATGTATATCTCACATTCTAAAAGAAACTAATAGGGAAAAGTAACAATCTTCCGTGTAGACGCTCCTATGGCCTGAATCCAACAACAATTAGATCTACCACTTGTTGCACAAGGTAGAGATCTTTCGAGCTACTTTGTGGGCTACTGGAATTAGATGTGTAAGCAATTATATATATATATATATATATATATATATATATATATATATATACACACACGCACACACAAGTTGATGCATGTGCATTGCACGTGACTATTATGTAAAACCAAAATTCTAAGTTAATGAAAATGTAGCTATAAAATATAAGATAAAATAATTCTATAATGGAATACATAATTTATAAAATGTAAATATTCAATTACATATATTTTTCTTATCTATTTGAGTCGCATCAATGTTTTAAAAAGCGTGAAGCGGGAGGCGTGCGGACAGGACCTTGTAGCCGATTAAGCGGCAGGCGGGCAATTAAGAGGATGATTTTTGAAAAAGCGGATGCTTAAAAACTTATATATTTATATACAAAATTACATGTATGTGTATATAAAAATATATTTCTAAGGAAATCAGTAATATTAACCAGTAGTATCAATTAGTAATGAATAAAATCTACAAGAAAATCAGTAAAATCAGTAAAACCATTAGAAGTATAATAGAGTAATACAATATTTACTTGGACATATTACGGCAGTACCCTATTATATACAGCTTACATACAAAGTTTGCATTCTAAAGTAGGACTAGGTATATCATAGAACATTTAATGTATACAAGCTTCATATATTATACTCAATACTACTTGGATTATATATTTAATTAACATTACATGCTTACAACAACACTTTTTTCATAAAGTGGGAAAAAGCGGGCAGAAAAGTTGGAAAAAAGCGGGTGAAGCGGGAAAAAAGCGGGCGCTTTTCTTCAAACCGAGTAAGCGGGTGCTTAAGGGCAAAATTGAGCGGATGGGTGTCGTGGCCGCTTAAGCGGCCGCCTGGGCCGTTTTTTAATACACTCGTCGCATGCATTCAATATGTGTTCTACTTTCATTTCTCTTTTGTTCTTAGGTTTATTAGAAGTGATGGTTATGGAAGGTTCCTATTATACGTAATCAAGGATATCAAAAGCAGGAGAGTGGAGCTAATGTGTCTTGATTACTTTCATTGAACATGAGAGTCAATTAGTACTCCAAGCCAAATATGTTTACATGTTTATGTTTCATAAAGCTTCAATAAATGGATTCATCTTCGTCGTACCATCAGAAAAAGGCAATTATTATAATGTGTTCTTTAATTTTTAGCTATATTCTATTTATTTGACAGTGACGGTAATAATTTTGTTGTTCATTTAACTATTTATTTAGACAGTTCAACATTTATAACTTTGATCTAACTATTTGTTGACCAAAGGAACCAAATTCCTTCTAGTAAACAGATATATTTGAATAGTAGTGATTACTATGCAAAGAAAAATGAACACAAGTCATCTATTAGGACACATAGATACTGTTACGCTCAAGTTAGTGCATGCGTATAAAAATTGAACGCACAATTAGTGTATTTCTTTATTTACATATTAAAGAGCTATGCGATAATAGTCCATTCACTAAACTTGGCATAGATGTACTTTTTCTTGAGCTGCTCTAGTAAGATCCATTTCCTAAACATGGTATTTGAGACATCCTTCACATTACACTAATGGAAATTCTGGACATATTCATATACACAACAATGATCACAAAGTAGTTGAAAACTACTTGGATTTTCACTACCACATCTTTCTAAAATAAAAAATTGCTAAGAAATTATGTAGTAACAATAACATTTTTACATGGTAATCATATAGCATCTCAAATATAGTAATCATTGGAAATCAATATCTTCTTGTTTAAGATTAATGTATAACATTAATTATCATGTTTGTAGGCTGTATTTCAATATTCTTTTACATTTCAATTAGGGTTGTCTCTCGTTATCTTACTTCAAAATACTTCCTCATTTGCAAGATTGTACATGATTTTTTAACTTGTGTTTGAGACTTTTGTTTTTCCTCATCCACAATTATACATTTTGTCTTCTTTTGATTCATGTCAGTATAAAATAATAAATTTGTTTTTCACATACATAGATTTCTTGTCTTTGTATTTAAATGAAATTAATGTTTTCTCTTTAAAAATGCATTCAACAACTTCCTATGAACAAAAGTTTTAATGTGGTCCTTTTCTGTTGTTCCCTTACCATGACTTTGTATTTAGTGATACATGCCTGATGGAATATATAATTTACTAATGTATTCTGACTTATATTTTTAGCTCTTATGTTTGATGATCTATATTTAAAACTATCATATTCTAAAAATAATATATAAATTTAAGCACTAATTGGGTATACAAAATAATATATAAATATTGGTTAAGTAACCAATATTCAACACTTCCCACACAACTGAAAATACATGTGGACTCAATCTTACACACCTTTTAACATGTACGCCTAGCCTTTCTATTGTCAACCTGCATTATTTTCATCCTCAACCTCCAACAATTTTGTAGCCCTTTATCACGCCTTCTCTTTTTATCAATGCTCTAAAATTGTGGGTATTTTCTCCTTCCGCTATATCTGTACAATTCTTACTTACTATGGATTATAGTTATATTATTTTCGTGATTAATTTTGAACAATGCTTCATTGGTAAGAAAGTGGCAATGAACATGAAACCCTTTTCAGATAAAATGTTTTTTTGTGAGAGGTTATGTTGATGGAGCTAATTTATTAATTAATCAGTACCCCAAATTCCCACACAAAAAGAAAAAATATATACAAGTGGATTCAAACTTATACACCTAATATATGAACTATAGTCTCCATCAAGTAGGTGATCCTACTAGAAAGCGCTTATAAGTTGCAAATTTAGTGCCAACCTCAAAAATGCCCACACCTACAAAAAGAAAGAAGATACAAATACAAGTGTACTCTAGCATGTACACCCAGTATCTAAAATTAAGATAGACATCATCGAGTAGGTTACCCTATTGGCAAGCAACCCCCATTGCCCATGTTTTCATTATTGAATATAATTTTTTTAAAATTTACATCCCTAGAACATCAAGAACATATATTTATATATATATATATATATATATATATATATATATATATGTATAATCTTATATTCAAGAGAAAGAGAGCATCAGTATGGCCATGGGTGGATCTCTATTGGGAGGGCATGGATGACCTAAGACATTTGACAAGATAAATTTAATAGATTTGTTATTTACATTGAGGTTCCGTTTGGTTCCCCATAACATGATTCTTTGAGGATCTCATTTTTCAGGAACTGGAGCTTAGTTCCTGAAAATTGAGTTCAGTCGGTTGATTTTAATCTTTTTTCTAAAAAGTATTTTATATTACAATAGAGATGACATAAATATGTAAAACATAGACGTCTTAATGTTGAAACATGCAATATAAATGTACATCACATATAGTAAAAGATATGAAACAAATATCTAATTGTACTACTATTGAACGAATAAATTAGAAGTATAACTAAAATTAAATAGTGGTGGACGACGAAGAACTCAACATTACCACAAGATGAGAAGCACATACTTTTTTATACCCAATCTGAGTAGTAATCAAGTATACTATTGCTATTAGCACTGTATATTGACGCTCATTGATCAAACAAAATAAAATTTGGGACAGCGGTGGCAACACCTTGATCAACCAAAAACGACCGGGGATGACGACTAGAAAGGAACATGGGCTAGAAACCTCGAGCAACTAGAAAGGATCAAAGGACAGATACATTGTGTCTTTGCTTGTGTTACAAAGAACAGCAGAACGCAAACTGCAGCCATGTCAAAAAGTAACTTGTTTTGCATCCTTTTTTTCTAGAACTCGGTGAGTAAAATATATTTATACCTAAGGAAGTCTTGAAAATTTTGATAAATTTATTTTCTGGAGTTATAGAGAACTAATCATTTAATATTTGTTCGAGAACTTGAGTTCCAAATCTTTTCAGCCCAATTACAATGTGCCAATCAGAGGAAAATGTTATCAATACCAAGACATAATAAATTCATCACTTTCCTTAAAATAGTTTCATTTATTCATTAACATAGAAGAAACAACCAATCAATTATCATAAAGGAAGTCATAATTAACCAATTAATTTCTAGAAGTTTAACGAATCACTTAATTCACAATTTGCAAAATAAGATAAAATTACATATCTGTCAATTTGAAGAAATAAATATATTTTGATTAATCTTTTGGCACATACTCAATCTAGCTTCCGTAGATAACACATCTAACATACATTAATTAGCCTTTCTTATTCAAATTTAGTGCTGAAACAGAGTATTTGTATAACATAATATGTAGCTTTAAACAAACGTAAAACAGAAATAATCAATGGCAGAGTTGCTTCTTGTACTAAATCCTCTCCCCAACGTTAAATGATACAATTAGATTAATTTGTAACAACACCAAACTAAAAGAATCATTAAAAATTCTAAATCAAAGAATCGAATATATAACAAACCTTTTCGGATGACAAGTCAGAGTTGTTTCTTGTACTTAATCCTCTCCCCAGCGGCCGATTCAAGTGGTCTTTTCCGAAGTCCCCTACAAAGATCATGGGTAGAGTCATTTGACTAACAGACGTACCAATGACATCTATTACGGTGAAAGGATACAAAATATCAAGATAGGGGCAGACCTTAGTGCAGCCGCAGTGTTAGAAGAACCTCTCTGATAGTAACCTTCCTGTTGACCCACTACAAAATATAGAATAAAACATTAGAATGAATGAATACATCCACGGTGAGAATAATAATGTAAGTACAAGCTCAATTACTAAAAAACAAAAACTCGGACAGAATAAGGAAGAAGAAAGGGTCTCAAATCTACAGAATAAGGAAGAAGAAAGGGTCTCAAATCTGAGGAAGAGCATAAGTATCAAAATACAAGGAACGTTTTTGGAAAACCAGGGGACACGGGCAATCCAGAAGCCAATGAAACACAGGAGAACGGGGAGATTAACAATGGAAATACTACCCCCTCGGGCGGGAGGGACAAGGATAAGGACCAACAGCGGCACACAGTAATAAATCCAGAACTGGATGAGGTAATAACAGAAATGGAACAAGACAGACAGGGGAACATAATCAACTTAGAAGAGGTAGTGGAGGACGCAGACGAAACCGGGGTGCAACCAGGCAGGGAAGGTAAAGTTACAACAGCTATCACCAGCAACGTCAATACGGAGGAGAAGGGCGACGATTCTAACATATCCTCTATCTCCACAAAGTTAAAAACTAAGTGGTCTGCAGAGGAAAACGAGGGCTGCTGCACTTTACGAACAACGACGTAAGAGCCCTCGCCTAAGTAATGTGGCAACGTCGAATAAGAAGGACAATAGCGGCGGAGATCGAAGCACTCAGTAGAAGAACAGCTCGCCTGCTCACACAGCCTCTTCCAAACATCCAAAGCACTCTGATTTCTTCAATACCAACCTGACAAAGCTTGTGTGAGCAAAAATTGGGGGCAATGCGACAACAACTTGATAGATTCGATCTGCAAGGTAAAAAAGAAGGGATTTTAGCATACCTTATCCACAACCCTCGCCTTGGCTAATGGTGAACGGAATCGATGATGCAACTAGCGAGGAGGTGTCGCCGTCTCTTGAACTTTAGAGGAAGACGCTGAACCTGATTAGGAGATCTCCATCGTAGAAAGGGGGTGAAAACTGTTGAGGAAGAGAAACAAGCCGGGTGGGATGGTTGTTTGGTGTGGATGGGGTAGATATAGCAGAACATCGGAGGAGATGGGGAGTTAGAGCGCGCAATACGGGGGAGACTGGGAAAGAGGGGAGGCGGGGAGCGGCGAGTCCGAGCGGGACGGAACTGGAGAAGGGAGGGAAGACGCCCGCTTTGCGTGGAAAAGAGGGTGGAAGGGCGAGAGGGATGTGGGCGGATCCGGAAGAGTTGTTCTGCGGAACACTTAGATAGACTCGAATGCAATTAATCTAAGTCGACTGCTGCCACGTTGTTTCCTTCGTGGAAAAAAAAGCGTGGCTTTCTAACGGCCTTTGTTGTAGTGAAAAGAAATTTCGGGGAGGGGTTGACATTCAGATGAAGAGGTCTTTTGACTGGAAGCATAGTCACAAATTTGGTATGCGGGATACGTTTGGTTGAGTTGAAAAATTTAGAATTCGGCAATTATGCGGAAAATTTGGATAAAATTGGTCAACTTACAGTAAAAGTACGGTCAACTATTCGGAAAAAAGGTGAGAAAAAATCGGAGCATATATACATATATTGCATACATATATGTATATATATGTTATGCACATATGCCGACAAGGAGTGACTCAAGTGGTCAAACACAGTGTCCCCTAACAAAGAGACCCGGGTTTAAAATCCCAGCTGCCGCCTTGATTTACCACCAACCCGGGCGTTCGGCCTCCGTCACGGGCATGTGACAGAGGGGGAGAAATTTTTTTCTCTTAATCCCATATGTTATACACATATAAATATACATATATTGCATACATATATCCATAACTATTACTTACATATACATACATGTATTACATACACACATATATGCATGGACACACACACACACACACACACACACACATATATATATATATATATATATATATATATGCATTCAAAGTCTCAAATTGGAGTCTTAATCAATATAATATGGGAAAAGAACATAAAGAACGTGAAAAAAACATTAAGCGTGATTAGTTCGTGAATAATACGGGAATAAAACGTAATATTCAGGAATTGAAATTTATGCGGAGGTTTTGTACATCTAGGGAAAGATTCACGACTTTTTCAAAAAGTCGGAGTATGTTGTGACTATGGGACTCAAGGGTAAGTGGTACACTTGACACGAGGTCTAAAAAACCAACGAGTTGGTTTAGACTCTACTTTTTCTACTTTTTCCTTTTGTTTAGGCACCAACTTTTTGTAACGTGGATTTGGGTTAGTAACTATTTTCCTATTGGGCGACAAACCACGGGCTCCAACAAACTTGTTAGTTATTTCATTTAAAGTGGATCAAATCTCCACATGGCTTGTACTTGTATTCCAATCTCTGCTTTGTGAGTCCCAGCTCCTCTCAATTGAACCAAAACCATAGTTCTGAAGCTTTATTGCATCCTGTCAGGATGTCGATACATATTTTCGTAAGTGTATGTCTTTAACGCAGTGACAACTTCCGTAAAACTAATGGAATAGGGTCTTCCTGTTGTAGTTACAGTTATACAGGGGGCCTTTTTTTGATGTTATGTGAGAACCTCAATGCGAATGGATAATTCATAATGTTTACATAGCTGTTCGTCTTACTAAAATCTTAAGTTTTGAGCCGTTCTCTGAACTTACTGTGGTAGTTGGTGATATTTTGTAATGAATGCTCAAAATTCTTGGTTTGCTACTGGAGGTGTAATCCACACGTTTTATTGCAGCTTTTCATAAAATTGTTCTCCAATCTCTGTTTTAACCTTTGCTATCTCGGTGCCATTTTAGTTTCTTTTTGGTAGTTATATTGAAGTTTGGTAATATATACATGCATTGCACATTAGCTGCTTTTTGGCATAAGTTGTGGTGGGGGAAGCAACCTGTCGTATTGCTTATGATTGTGTGTGTTGTGTTGGCATCGGGTCGCTTCCCCTGATCTTCTCGTAAATGTATTTGATGCAGTTTGCGATGAACTACTACTTGGAATTCCACATGCGGCATGGTATGTGGCGATCGTGGTCGCTCTATGTTTAGTATTGGCATTTACCATCCCGGCCTTTTTGCCCCGTCATCTCTTGCCACGAAGGCCACGTTCACCGAATGTTAGTACAGCCGTCACAAAAGATGCATAATAGGCAAGATATACATGACTTAATCATAAATGAGAGTATTTGGATTTAATCTTGGATTCTTTCCTCTGATACTACGAAATGAAGTTATTTAAGCTCCTGTAACGTATGCTATATTTGGGGTGTGGTCTATTGAGCTACTCCTCGAATTTTGATAGTTTGGCCGTTTGGCTCCTCGTTTTGAGACTTCCATGGCAGCAGCCAAAAGGCAATTCACGGCTCCCGAAGTAGTTGCTCACTTGTTTATGCACAACCGGCTTTCCCCACTACCAAGAATTCCTCCCCCATTTTGTTGGCCCATCCATAGAGCAATTGTACTTACACTCAAGCCTGTCTTAACATGGGCTTGCTTATTTGTGGTATTAGAGGTGATAAGTTACTTATACAATTGATTTGAAAACCGATAGATTTTTGATTGTGAACTGATGTTTTTGTGTGACATGTCACTTTCGGACTTGTTCCCTTGTTTCTGCGCCATATCTACCTTATATAAGTCGAAATACATTATTGCTCTCTTTACGTAATCCATTGTTACTCATTATTTGTAGCACCAAGTTATTTTGAGCATAATATGTGAATGTTACTAGTGATATATTGCTATATAATGGTATATTCCTATATAACTCGTATGGTTTTACGAGAGCCATTCTAGGCTTGTTCGCCATAAGCACTCCCGTGAGTTTGAAACAACCCAAAAGGATGTTTACAATACGTTTGCCATGTGAAATGGGAGTGTTGTTTCAATTGTACATGTTCTGGGCTTGTAAATTTTATCTAGTTAACCACTAGGGAAGGCCCTCATTCTCAGCCACCTTTCTTAAACCATGAGTGTTGCATCAAATTTATCCTAATAGACGTAAGTAAAAACGTAATTGTCTATACGTAGAAGCAATTACAAGGGAAGGGGCAGGGTGCAAGTGGCTTTTCGTAAGAATCTATACTATATAAAATAGCCCGCAGAGGGGGCTGATTGCAAGTGTCTTCATTATTTTTTAGAATTATAAATTGGCCTATACGAGTGTACATTATATTTTTTTCTTTTATTTTTAATTAATATATTGTGTAAGGAAACTCATCTACACTGTATAAGTTAATTGAGAGATTGATTGTAGTTTTCTCCATCATTTTTTGAATTATAAATGGGTCTTTTTGAGTGTACACTACACTTTTGTGTTTTTTTTATACTATATTGTGTAAGGGAGTCATCCATACTATATAAAAAAGCCCGTAGAGGGGGATGGCAACAATTTTCTTCATTAGTTTGTGAAATTACAAACCGGTCCCTGTGAGCGTACACTAGACTGTCTTTTATTTTTAAATGATATAATGTGTAAGAAGACTCAAGCCCGCAGAGGTGGATGACTGCAATTTTCTCTATTGGATTTTAGAATTACAAACTGGTCCATGTGAGTGTGCACTACACTTTTGTCTTTTATTTTTCAAAATGATATATGTAAGGAGACTCATGTAAACTGTATAAGAAAGCCTGAAGAGGGGTGGAAACAATTTTCTCCATTATTTTTTGAAATTATAAACTGATCTATGTGAGTGTACACTTGTCTTTTATTTTTTAAATTGCAACCAATCCCCTTCGCAGACTTTCTTATTTAGTATAGATAAGAAATCCCGCAGAGGGGGATGACTGTAATTTTTTCCATTATTTTTTGAAATTATAAATTGGTCCCTATGAGTGTACATTATACTTTTATTTTATTTTTAAATGATATATTATGTAAGGAGACTCATGTATACTGTATGAGAAAGCCCATAGAGGGACTGGGTGCAATTTTCTCCATTATTTTTTGAAATTACTGAATGGTCCATGTGAGTATACCCCCACACTTTTGGATTTTATTTTAAATGATATATCGTGTAAGGAGACTCATCTATACTTTATACAATGCCCACAGAGGGGTCTGATTGTAATTTTCTCCATTATTTTTTAGAATTACAAACTATTCCCTGCGAGTGTACACTACACTTTTGTCTTTTATTTTTTAAATGATATATTATGTAAGGAGACTCATTTATACTATATAAGAAAGCCCACATAAGGTTCTGGTTGCTCTGGTTCCCGATAGCGCCGGTGGTCGTCCCCTTCCTCTCTTCGTTTAGGGTTTTCTCTTGCAGGTTCCAAGTCTGGTTGTGGGTGCTAGATCCCACTCGTTGGCTGACTACCGACGCTATTGGCGGAGTATCTAGCGGAACAGTGTGAGAAGCTGCAGATCACAAAGGCGGAGGTAGAGATCGCGGATGTGCAGGCGGTTGATGTTGAACAAATGACAGACCATATTGAACTGGCTCTGGTAGCACGACTATGGATGGACCGATTGTATAATTTTGTGGCCATGAAAAGAACGCTAGCGCAAGCTTGGGGCTTGTCGGATGTTGTTCTCTTTAAGTATGTGGACCAAACGAACTTCG
Organism: Alisma plantago-aquatica; assembly: GCA_963693085.1. Taxonomy (NCBI): domain Eukaryota; kingdom Viridiplantae; phylum Streptophyta; class Magnoliopsida; order Alismatales; family Alismataceae; genus Alisma; species Alisma plantago-aquatica. The sequence continues at coordinate 323,628,445 of OY856415.1, forward strand.
TGATCCAGTTCACCCACTGGAAAGATAAGCAAAAGGTGCTGGACGGGAGCCCATGGAACTTTGACAATAAGCTGCTACTGCTAAAGGAGGTGGACACAAAGGATCAACTGGGGAAGACAATGTTTAGAGAATGTGCGATTTGGGTGCGATTATACAATCTGCTGCTGGGACTGCGATCGATAGCGGCGATCAAAACCATTGTTGAGAAGATCGGGCCTGTGATGAAACTTGACTGCGACGACCTAGGATGGGAAACGTCCTCCAGGGTCAGGGTGATTATTGATGTCTTTAGACCACTCAAACATATCCAAAAAGTCAGGGGTAGGGACGGGATTGTGGTTGAAATTGACCTGAAGTATGAAAGACTTCTGGTCTTTTGCTTTCTCTGTGGGCAGCTTGGCCACGCCGATAAAGATTGTACTGAGTTTGAAGAGGAAGGGGATATCAGGCGTTCATGGGGCTCGTGGTTAAGAGCATCTCCCCGCAAACCTAGAGTACCAATCACGGAGGAGTTTTTTGGTAGAAGAAGGCTGGGATCGCAGACCCAACTGCAGTTTAGAACTTGCAATAATGACAAGTCCCAACAATCAAGGGGTTCCAATGCGTCAGCCAGCTGGACGAGCAAGGAAGAAGCAGAGGCACCAGCAGGAGTGCGCCGTGGTGAGGGCAATCAGGCTGATAGTGGAGGCAAACGAGCGATGGAGATGAGTATGTCGGTAGAAGGAACTGATGAGAACATGGTGAATCATACGGGGCTACAGAGAAGCACTACTACTCAATGAAGGAGCTACTGGGGATCTTCAAGGAGGTGGACGAGGGGCACGACGGTAGTGAGGCACGATCCAATGGGATGAGGTCGAAGTGCGCTGTTGCAGGTGATACCAAGAAAGAGACACAACACATCAACAAGAACGTCAAAGGGGGGGGGGAAACTGAAGGTGAACCAGAGAGTCCTGCACATGATGAGGTTACAACCACTGTCGAGGATACAAAAATGGAAGGCAGGGTGGGTGCACATGCATCCAATGTCGAAGGATCAAGCAAGGAGTCTGGGCTTCCCAATCGTGAGAGAGATAAGGTCGTTTTGGCTCCATTGAGCGAGAGAACTGGCTGGGTGGAGGCTGTAGGTAACCCTAATGGAGGGAAGAATAAGGTGCACATCAGACGAATAGTCCTCCCGGAAGACATGTCAAGATATCAAGGGAAGGAGGGTGAGGAAATGGAAAGGGAACGTCGTAAAGCTATTGTTGAACGAAAATAAAAGAACAAGGAAAGGAAAGGAAAACTCTTGAGGGGCCTGTCTGAAGAAGTTACGAGCATACATGGGGGGTCCACACAAAGGGTTACAAGGCAGAATAAGCAAAAGAGGAATAGAGCAGAAGAAGGGGAGACCAGGGCAGCTGAGGAGGTTCTAGTACCAGGGATGTCAGTGAAGACACAGGCAGGAGGGTATAAAAGGTAGAAAACAACTTATACTTCAGTATCAGTAAATGGAATCGGCGGTGATGTTCACCAAGTGGCGGGTGTTGGGATGAACCAACCCCGCAAACAACAATGAAAACCCTCAGCTGGAACTGCCAAGGTCTGGGTCGCCCCAAGACAGTTGATGCACTGCGAGCACTATGTTGGAGTGAGAGACCCAACATAGTTTTCGTGATGGAAACTATGATGGAAGATAGACTACTGGACAACATCAAACGTAAATGCAGTTTCGTGGAAGGTATCTGCATCTCTTGTTCTGGCAGAGCAGGTGGGATTGGCCTGTGGTGGAAAGATGTGACAGTGGACATTGTGAGCTTTTCTGATAGACACATAAAGTACATGGTTGAGGATTGCAAAGCAGATTTCAGTTGATCGGTTTGTGGGATCTATGGGTGGTCGGCTCAGGACCAGAAGTACAAAACTTGGGATCTAATGAGGCAACTCTACGGGAATTCTGTGGGCCCCATTGTTTTTTACGGTGACTTGAATCAGATTGTACACAATTCGGAAAATAGGGGTGGTCCTGTAAAACCAGAAAGATTTATGAAGCCTTTTAGGGAGGTTATTGACGACTGCGCCTTACTTGATATTGGTTATGTTGGGAATATCTTCACATGGCGTAGAGGACGGACAGTGGAAACGTTGGTGGAGGAGAGGCTGGATATATTTCTGGTGAGTGATGATTGGTGCAACAAATACACTGGTTGTGTGGTCTAGCACCTTCCCTTTTTCATGTCAGATCATGCTCCTATTATCCTTATGACGGCTGTGGGTGAAGAGGTTAAAAGTCGACGACAGTCACGTTTTTTCTTTGAACCCATGTGGTTATTGGAGGAAAGCTGTGGGGTGACAGTGAAAGAAGCATGGGATTCGGGGAATGCTTTGGTCCTGAAGGAAAAAATTGACAAGGTCGGTGGTACACTCTCCAGCTGGGCATGTGCTAAGTTTGGTTCGATAAAAAAAAGAAACTACAAGGTTGTTGGGTGAAGAACAAAAGAAGTGGCCTGATGGTAACGTGTTGAAAAAGTGTGAAGAGTTGGCAAATAATTTATAGAAGCTGCAAAGAGAAGATGAGGCATTATGGTGTGCTAGGGCAAGAATAAAGGAGTTGAAGGAGGGAGATAACAACACAACATATTTTCATCATAAAGCATCCCAACGACAGAAGAATAACACCATCGTGGGTTTGAAAGATGCAGGAGGAATTTGGCAGGCAATTGACAAGGAGATTTTGAAAATAATAGAGGATTTCTATAAAGATCTTTTCTGGTCCGGGGGTTCTTCAGGAATTGAGGAGGCTACTGCAGGCATACAAAAAAGGTTGATAGGAGGACAACTGAGGCCGTGGAGCAAGATTTATCGAATGAGGAAATTAAACAGGCAGTTTTCCAAATGGCTCCGAATAAAGCACCTAGTCCTGATGGCATGAAACCCATCTTTTTCTAGAAGTTATGGCATATAATTGGAGAAGATGTTGCAAACTATATAAAAGGTTGATAGGAGGACAACTGAGGCCGTGGAGCAGGATTTATCGAATGAGGAAATTAAACATGCAGTTTTCCAAATGGCTCTGAATAAAGCACCTAGTCCTGATGGCATGAAACCCATCTTTTTCTAGAAGTTATGGCATATAATTGGAGAAGATGTTGCAAACTATATAAAGGGTTGGTGGAAAGGAGAGCGCTTGATGAAGGAGCTTAATGATACTCTGGTGATTTTAATTCCTAAGGTAAAAAAAACCCAGAGTGGTAGGGGAGTTCCGACCCATTAGTCTGTGTAATGTGGTCTACAAAATTGCGACCAAAGTGCTGACAAATAGATTGAAACCTCTCATGGATAGTATCATTTCTGTCAACCAAAGTGTGTTCATTCCAGGCAGAATGATCACAAACAATGCCTTGATTGCTTATGAGTGTTTCCATGCGATGAAAGGTGGTTTGGGAGGCAACAAAGGCCAGATTGCTTTGAAACTTGACATGATGAAAGCATACGATAGGATTGAATGGTGTTTTTTAAAAAGGGTGATGGAGAAGCTTGAGTTTGGGATTACATGGATTGCAAGAGTTATGGACTGTGTTTCTTTAGTTTCTCACACATTTTCAGCCAATGGGGAAAGATCTAGCACCTTCCAGCCGATTCGTGGACTTCGCTAGGGTGACCCCTCTCTCCTTACCTCTTTATTCTTTGTGCTGATGTTTTCTCCTCTCTCCTTAACCTCGTGGCTGATGTAAATGCCATACATGGTATGCACATTAGTCGGGGGGCTCCACGGATCTCACATCTTTTCTTTGTAGATGATAACATACTTTTTGCTAGAGGGACTAGGAATGAATGCTTGAAGATAGCTGAAATTATCAGCCAATACGAGTAAGCGTCGGGTCAAAAGGTCAATCTATCCAAGTCCGAAATTGTCTTTAGCAGGAAGTTTCCTCGGAGCAAGAGAGATGAGATCAAGTGCCTACTGGGGGTCAAGGAGGTGGACAGGCAGGCGGCGTACTTGGGACTTCCGACAGCTATTGGGAGATCTAAAAAGACGACGTTTGCATACATCAAGGAAAGAGTGGGCAACAAGCTAATGGGATGGAAGGAACAACTCCTGTCCAAACCAAGAAAATAGGTCCTTATCAAGGCAGTGGTGCAAGCTATTCCAACCTACGCGATGAGTGTCTTTCAGTTACCGGCAGGATTGATAGAGGATCTATATTCTATGGTGGTAAGGTTCTGGTGGGGTGCCAAAGCGGGAGAGCGGAAAATTTCATGGATGAGTTGGGAAAATTTGTGCAAGGCAAAGAAAGACGGAGGCATGGGCTTTAGAGGCCTGTCTATTTTCAACCAGGCCCTATTAGCACGACAGCTATGGAGGATTTTTACAAAGCCCGATGCGCTAATTTCCAACGTATTGAAAGCTAAATATTTCCCAAATCACAGTTTGCTAGACGCACAGTTGGGTCTTGTACCCAACTACACTTGGCGCAACCTTTGGGGTGCAAATTCTATCTTCATGCAGGGGCTTAGATGGAGGATTGGTGACAGACGGGACACTAACATCTGGACGGACAGGTGGTTGGCGGATGGTGTTGAGTATCTTAGCCATCACATTAATGATACTTCAGCCGGGCTAAACTTAGTTTGTGAATTGATACGGGGGCCGGTAAAAGAGTGGATTGTTGATATGCTTATTGAGGTTTTTCCCCGGGACGTAGCTGCGAAGGTCAAGGAGATTCCTTTATCTATACGGGATACCCCAGATACAATATTTTGGTGGCCACAAAAGGATGGTATCTTCTCGATTCGTTCAACATACTGGCTGGGTAAGTTGGGAAGCTCGATTTTCAGGGAAAGGCAGGAGGGTGTCCCACATGAGCTATGGCATCTAGTTTGGGGCAAAAGATGGCCTCCAAAGCTAGCTCACTTCCTATGGCGCTTAGCGGCAGGCTGCGTGGCCACAAAGGGCCGCCTTAGGGACAACCATGTTTTCATGGATGGGGTGTGTCCTATATGCGCGGTCCAAGTGGAAACCATCCAACATATGCTTTGTCAGGGCCCGAGGGCTGCTATTGTCAGACACGAGAGGTTGCTTGGTGACTCCAAACTACTCAGGGAATCTGGGAATCTACAGGAGGACTTGTTGGATCTTTTGAGAAACGGCATGGAAGAGGAGAGGGATGAAGTAGCTGCTGTATGGTGGACGATTTGGACTTGCAGGAATAACAAAGTGTTTGAAGATGAATCACCTTCACCGCGGCCTATACTTCACGCATATCGAGCACTGATACATGAGTATAGAAGGGTGCAAGCGGGAGCATGCAGACACAACAGGGACTGCAACAGGGGGAGGGGGGGGGCGAATGATTCGTGGTGTTGGGGGCGCGGTGGCATTGATCACAGTTGGTCCTTCATCCATGCGGATGCTGCAGTTTGTGAAGGGATGAAAAGGGGTCTGGGTGCTATTGTTAGGGATGGTGCTGGCCGGTTCTTGGGCGCTATACATCAACGCACTTTGGCTGGTTGGGACACTGCTACCGCGGAAGGCTTGGCAACTCGGTTGGGGCTCGCTCGGGCTAGGGAGTTGCTACAACCAACCTCGAAGGTGGTTCTTATTTCAGACTCTCTCTCTTTGGTAAAAGCAATGAAGGATCTGGGAAAAAGAAGGGATTACTTGGGTCTTATAGATGAAGATATTCATACCCTAGCATCTTCTTTTAGTCGGTTTTGTTTCTTCCATGTAAAACGAGACCAGAACTCTCCGGCTCACTTTATTTGTCATGATGCTCTAGACTCTGGTGGACACACTATTAGACATGGCGCGCTGCCTGTTGACTGGTATGGCGCCGCTGAGAATGATGTATTTTCCCCCCTTGATTATTATATAAAGGCATAGTTAAAAAAAAAGAAAGCCCACATAGGGGGTTGATTGCAATTGTTTCCATTATTTTTAGAATTATAAATTAGTCCCTGTGAGTGTACACTACACCTGTCTTTTATTTTTAAAATGATATATTACTCATCTATACTATATAAGAAAGCTCACATAGGGGGTTGACTGCAATTTTCTCCATTATTTTTTAGAATTACAAACTGGAGATCTGAGTGTATATGTTCAATTTGTAAATCTACAAAACTTGAGTTATAAATTAATTCCAACCTTATAGAGGAAATGATATAATCTTGATTAGAAAAGTTTAAATTATGATTACATCCTAAGTTTTCAAAAGATAAAACAAAGAATCATCCAATCATTTTTTAGAATTTTACCAAGTAATTTTGACTAGAAAAGACATTATTTGTTTCAATAATGATCCACAATTGGTCGAAATGATTTTTGAAACATATCTAATAAAGCAATATACACCCAATATATATGGTCATATTATGTTGTAGATTGTTTTTAATATGTTTAATATCAATTGGATTCATATAACTTAGATGTAATTTCTTCTATTTCTCTTTGATATTAACTGGGTCATTGATCACACCTTTAGAAATACTTTTATGTAAACATTTTATGATTATTATAATATAAATGACATCTGGACGAAGAAGGGATATGTGAACCCAAATAAATTTTTTAGCCTTATTAACATGATTGATTAGACATAGTTTACATAAAAGATATTTTAAAAAGGTTACTATTAGTATCCTATAAAATTAAATGTTATATATTCATAATGTTACATTTGCATGTATACATAATAATTCTAGATATTTGAATTTCGGGTTTGAGTTTTCCTTGACCCAACCAATAAATTTTTCTTATATAAGTCAGGTTTGAGAAGGTTATGCGAACACATTAGATAAAGATCAGGTCGGCTGGGACTGATACTCATCCCTGTCAGAAATGATATGTGGTGTGTCCCGCCAGAGGCGCACACACTAATCAATTTTGATTTGACTAGACACGCCCCACGAGATCGGAACACACATGATATCTTTCAAACTTTATAAGGGACCTATACGAACACACTCGCACACACTAAAACACTGTACCCACAAACGCATGAGGTCGTGTCATAGTATAGGCAGGTGGTAAGTATAGGGTCGATCCATAGGGAGAAAGGGGGCACTAGAGCTAGGTTAGTTTTAGGCTATGTTCCTATTGCAGAGTCTAGAGTTGAAGGGTTTAAAGGTTATCTTTTGATTGATTACACTAAGGATGAACAAGCAATCAATTAAAGGAGAACAAACAAGATCAAAACCTAAGTTAACCCTAGACTATTAATTCTACTGAGCAAGAAAAGATAAGGCAGACAAGGAAAAGAGCAAGCTATGCTAAGGCAGGCAAGAAGAGGACTACACTATACTAAGCTAGCAAACAAGGCAAAAGAGCAATTCAAGAACTAAACTAGCAAGAGCAAAGCAAGAACAAGGCAAGAAGCTAAGCAAGTAAAGAGCTAACTAAGCTGACAGTAGCTATGCAAGAAGGAAATTAGGGTTTTAAAACAATAAAGGGATGCGTGTGCTGTTTGGGGGATACACTTATCAATTAGGTTGGGGGGCGACATGTGAACATTACACTTTCATTTATATTACAAACCAAACAACAAGCTAGAGTCCACTGAATTGCCCTAGACTACTAACTGGCCATGGATAGGATGGGTTGTGTATAGGGGAACTAGTCCCTAACATCTCCTACTACCCTTACGAGGCTCAATTGGGTTAGGGTCTAGGTGTAATTTAATTGGAATCTAAACAAGCCTAGGTTTCTAGATTAGAGGATCTTAGGGTGATTAGGGGATGAGGGTAGTAATGGGAGTGGAAGTGAGGTTTTAGGCCTCACATTACCCACATTCTAGCCTTGAGAGAGCTCCATGCTAAGCACACTAAATTCATCTAAACTAGCTACTTAGATCTCTCAACTAGGGTTAGGAGAATTGATTAGCATGTATGAAGATGGGTAGCCAGCTAGGGATCCACGAATTGGACCTACGAGAATATCCTGAAATTCACACATATAAGCAATTTTCCTAAATTCCTAGGTGATTTCAAGCACAAACCACAAAGAAATTCATGAAGAGTGAGATAGAAATAGAACATAATCATTAGCAAATGAATTATAATGTTTACATATCATTTCCCCCCAACATGGTATCAAAGTAACATTTTTGACCCCAAACACCCCACCCAAGGGGCCTAGCTACTCATGGAAATGGAAAATACAAAAAGAGAAGAGAAAGAGGGAGAAGTAGTCATGGAGCTCGGTGTAGATGGAGTAATCCTCCTCTCCAGCTGTTGCAAAGACGCCCTCCTCCTTCCTCCAAGGTGCAAGGGCATGGAATGATGGTGGGAATTGGCCAATACACTAAGAAATTAGGGTTTTGGTGGTGGAAATGGTGAAATGGAGTGGACTGGAGGTGGAAATGAAGTGGAATGGCTAAGGGGAGAAAATGGGGAGCTAAGATGAGGTAGAAGGTAACTAACCTCGTGCCCCACCCACCACCTATGTATATATAGATGGTGGGGAGGCACTAGGTCAAGTGAGGGGTAAAATAGGAAATGCAGTGAAAAAGTAGTTGGAATTTTGTATGTAGTACAGCTGTGGTGGGTGTACGGGAACATGGTCATGGTGTGTGGAAACGACCGAGGTGAAAAATGGGAGAAAATCACAAAAAAAGTTGGAGTTTTGTACATTACACCACGACCGAGGTGGAGTATGGGTAGCACGACCGTGGTGGCTTGGAGGAGGCTGGTTGTTCTAGGCGCCACGACTAGTCTGCATGGAGTGATGACCGTGCTGCCTGGCATGACCATTTTGTTGTCTTGTGCCATGACCATGCTAGGTAGCATGACTGTGCTGTTGAGTGTAGTCTTCTAATGTCTTCATTGTGGATCTGAGCATGGGCCAGCTCTGGGGTACCATGACCGTGCTAGTCTCTGTATCGACACTTCTACTCTATTCCTTAGATTTTCTTAGACTTTTTGCTTTCTTTGATCCTTGGCCACTAGGGGTAGATTGAGACAGGATCAGACTTCACTTCAGGCCTCTCCAAGGGTGGATGAGCTTTTGGATCACCCTTCTCTCTCTTCCATCCAAGTGTGGTCAAGTACCTGAAAAATATGTAAAGAACGTCCATAAGTGTATTTTACATAAATATGTATATTAGGGGAAATAACATGTAATCTAGAAGGTATAGATGTGATTAAAGTACAATAAGACACAAGATGAAGTCCTAAAATAAGGCTGCATCACTACCCCAAACTTAAAACATATTTGTCCTCAAGTATGCTCCAACTCAATCTCTCATCACTTTTTCTACACTCAAGAAGTAACAAATGCAATGCAAAAGATGAATATTGATTAAATGGGCTCAAAGATGACTAGGTACATGCATTCCACCTCTCTCCTCTCCTCTTTCACAAAGATGACTAGGTACTTTAATCACGATTAAAGTACTGAGCTTGCAAACTTCTAATATAGAGCATAGAAAAAACAATCAATCCATATGGTTGTCCTATCACTCCGGGTAAACCGTTTCATGGCGGTAAAGGTAAAAAATGACTAACTTTGCCGTTTTACATTCATGCATTCAATCTCATATGCCCATCCACATTAAGTAGTCCACGTGGCTGCAAAAAAGGCAAAATGAGCTAGCTTCGATATTTCCTAGCTCCATGGGCATGCAAAAGGAAGAAAGGGTTGGGGTAAGAGTTTGAAGTGATTTTACACACTCATCTTTTCTTTATTTAGATGCTCTTAAAAGGAGCATCTTTTCTTTTCTTTTTGCATTGTTTCTTCTTTTTCTTTGCCCTTGATGTGGATAGGACACATGACGTTGAGGGTGAAGTGGGGGGGGGGTATGGATATGGACACCCCAAACTTCTGGAGGTGTCCAAGGTTGAATGTGTGCACTTTGACATCCTTTCATGAGGCGGAGAGGTAAGAAAATGGTAGAAAAAAAGTGAGTCAAAGAGGGGTTACTAGTGTGAACATCAACATGAGATCTCCTGCATGAAAGTTACTCTAACAATTTCATCAAGCAATGACACATAACATTGATGAGCAATACTAAAACCACATTTCTATCATGAGATTCTACAAAAGTCTAAGCGTTTATGGCTTACTTCAATCACAATTCAACCAAATAGTTCACAAGCATGAGCGATGTGATGCACATGTAAAAAGTCAAGATTGATGCCATTTAGCAATAAACCATGATAATCCACTTGTATTTGTCAAAGGTCATCATTTTCAATCCAAAAAGTGGAGATTGAGTCAAAACACACTTTTTAGGCTATAAGTTCTAAACTTGGGCAAAATTGGCCAAAATGGTGCCAAATCACCTTCATCACATCTAGACCTACATTATGGAACATAAAACAGAAAACAAGCAAATCCTAGCTAAAACATGCAAAAATTATGAAAATCAACATGATATGTAATGCATAACAAAAAGAGCATTTTTTTTGAAAATTATGCAAAAAGTGACAGAAAGTAAACTACATGACATCCAAGTACACAAAACAGGCGACATCTAACCTAGATAGAAAAAGTAACAAAACAAAAGTAAATGGAAGGTGAAATGCAAAAAGAGTGACATAAGAAAGGGCATACCATCCTACCACCCCAAAATTTTGAATCATACTGTCCTCAACATGACTCTAAAGTATAAGAGTGATAGGGTAGATGATCACTATGCTCCAGTAGTCTGCCTGTGGAGGCGGGTTGGAATCTTGATATGGGAAAGTGCACCCTACCAATCTTCCCCCACTGAGGGTTCCTCTGGGCCTGGGCATGCCGAAACTGATACATATGGTTGATCTGATAGTGCATCTGCTGATGATCCAACCACAATGCATCCTATGTGCGTTGAAATTCCTCATGTGCCCTCAGAATCCTATCCTGTGTGCTCTGAATACCCTCTTGTTGCACATGTATGGTAGACAAGTCGTATGCATTCACTGAAGGCTGCTCTGGCTCTGCTGTCCCTGCCTCTGCCTCTCGTTTTCTCACTCGACGTGCCTCTCTAGCCTCTACTATTGTCCCTCAGCCATTATCACCTTAGGGATCCCATCCTCTCTGGGATGCTCCTCCTCATTTCTCCTCAGGGTCTCCAAGAAATCTGGAGTCGGGCCATACTCAACTAGGAGAGGTGGAGTCTGGTAGGGTAACTCCAGTAAGACACCTGCATATGGGGGGGGGGTTGACATGATATATGATCTTTTGATCCACTATAGCAATCATGGAAGAAAGAACCAAGTAATGCAAGTCTACGAACTTCCCCCCTTCTGCTCTTGTGTAGCTAGAAACATTGTGTCCTAGGGCACTCACAATGGGCGTCATAATTTCCCCATAACGAATGAGTTCTTACTTTTTGAAGGGATCGTCCTTAAGTGATCAATCAACAAAGCACCCAGATTCACAAATTTCCTTTTGACCATCCAACCCAAGACAAAATGTTCTTCTTTGTACAACTTCCTTGGTTCTCATATCTGTCGAAGATTGTATTTGCAAATACTTTCTAAACATAGCAGAGGAATGGATTGTGAATCAAGCTTGTTTTCACATGGCTATGTAACTGGCACTTGTGTTATTATCTGTGCTCCCTCCATCCAGGAGGGTTGCCATCTCATCACTGGAGGTGAAAATCCTATTCAGAATCTTTGAAGTAATGACCCTTCATCTGTCTCCAATCATCACTCTAATGGCGTCTTCTCCATCATCAGACACCTTCTCTAATCAACTCAATATAAGACTCATGTGGTGTCACTAGGATCTGAAAGAGGCCCATTGTTTCCATCACACCCTAAAAATAGGCATAAAAACCTAAGCTCTCCATCGTTGCCCGACACGCGTAACGGGTGGCAATCACCTTGCACATCAAGCACTCCAGGTGCTTTGATCCCTTCACCCGATTGCTAGTAACCTCAGGTTCTGGATGGGGCTACTGCTGGGGATCCTCCTGCTGTGTTGCATCTGGCATTGCTTCATCTTTATCATTCAACAATAACTTTCTTCGTGATGGCGGCTATGGCTATGGCTATGGCGGTGGTGCTGTAGATGTCTAAGGATGGGCCGAAACTGACGACCGATCCGATGAGGGCTGTGGTGCTGCCCCAGAAGAAATAGACTGCCGAGAGGGTGGTGGGGGTGCTACTCTAGACGATGGTCACGACTGAGGGGACATCTCCTCCACAATTGGGTTCATGAAGGCATCAAGCTCGAAATCTGACAAACAATACGTCAAAGCCAGAGGTGGACGACAAAGGGGTAGACACAGGAGTCAAAGATGACACATTATTGGGCCGATGTTGGTAGGAGAGTATGCCCTTGATCTTCTCCACTACTTTCTTGGCCATTTTCTTAATCCTTGATGGATTTGAGTGGAGAGTTTGGAAAAAACTAGGTTTTTTGCGATTCTACATATGTGGGACGGAATGGAGAGAATGGTGGTGATTTTCAGGTGAAATTGGGTGGAAATGATAGATGGAGGTAGGGAAAATATTAGGTAAGTGATTGGGGGTGGATTGGATGTGACTTGGTGGAGAATCAGAGGTTGGGGAAGGGTGGCGCAAGGTTGCACGACCACTGGAGGCACCACAGGGTCATTTTGTTTGCAGAGAAATAAAATGAGCAAGTTGGAAATTTTTCAAAATGACAGACTTAAGTTGATGAACACGGGTTGCAGCATGGCCGTGCTGCGCATCACAACCGTGATAGCTTCAAGCTGTACGGTCGTGCTGCATGGCATGGTCGTGTTGCTATACTTGGCGATTTTTCTCAATTCCAGTGACTCTATGTGGTTTGTGAGTGCGCCACCACGGTTGTTCCTATGTACCACGACCGTGGTGGGTAGTGTAGTTGTTGTTTTCACATTGAATCTCATCAAATACTCAAATCTTTGATCCCAAATGATTTTTCTTTGAAACCCTTTTTAAATTTCACTTGAATTTCCTCTCATTTCACCTGCACATCTTAAAACTAAAGAAAAACTATTAAAACAAGTGTGTGTTTTCTTGGAAAAGTGTAAAAAGAAACGAAAAATATAAAAAATGCGAGGTTGGGTGATTTTTTTGCAAACCTATGTGGGATGCTTCCCACAAGTGTTGAGTTTCATGCCTTTAGCTGTGTTTCTTGGAGATTCTTGCATCATTCATCCATTTGGCATCCTCATGTGTCCATTCTTGCAATAAATACATCTCTCATTTGCATCCAATCTATGTTCCTCATCCCTTTGATCACTAAAACTATCCTCAAGTCTTTCATTCAGATCTCATTCTCTCAAATGACTAGTTGGACTCTTGAAGTGACCATATCCAATATCCTCATCTCGAACTTGTCGGGTTGAGGACTTGTATATCTTGATCTTTATCTTCATGTCCATGAAAGAGACTGTCATTATGCCGTTGCGAATGTGTATCTCGACATCAACTGTAGATAAGAATGGTCTTCCCAAGATGATGGAAATCTTCCTATCATCCAACTCCATGTCAAGAACAATGAAATCTGTTAGGAACGTTGTGCCTCTTTCCTTATCTATCATCACCAAAACATCATCCACTCTTCCTCTTGGCACTTTGATGGAACAATCTGCCAATTGGAGAGTGCAATGTGCCAGTTTCAACTTGTCAAAGCCCAACTCATTATAGACACTATATGGCATCAAATTCACACTAGATCTGAAATCAAGTAGGAATTTGTCTATGCGATGTCCCCCAATGTAGCTAGGTATGAATGGGGATCCTGGGTCTTTCCCCTTCACGGGAAGTGAGTGTTGGAGGATAGAACTCAGTTGTTCATTCGTTTGACTTTCTTTGGAATTCTTCCCATTGACCTTCTCTTTACAGTACATAGGTTCTTTAGGAACTTGGCATATGATGGGATCTACTTGATAATATCCAACAATGGAATGTTCATCTTCACTTGGAGAAACACCTCAAGAATGTCAATATTGTGTTTCTGTCTCGTTTCCAATTCCGATGGCTCATCTAATGCTTCGAGGAATGGAAGCTCACTTGCTTTTGCTTGACTTGCATCAACATGATTTTCTTGTGGCATGCTAGTAGATGGAACACTAGGGATGGTAGGACCTACAAATGGAGTGTGAGGTGGATCACATAGTATCACAAACTCAACATGCGGTGTCACTGAATCATCTTCACCAATCTCAATCATAGTATCACCACTTGGCTGTCTTTGCTTTGCTTTATCAACCTTTCTTTGACTTGTGGGATGCTCAAGAGATTTTCCACTCCTTAGAACTGTCACAACACTTCCTTGCTCATGGTGGATAGGGGGAGCTACTTGTGGCTGTAGAGGAGGTGGGGGTGACACTTGGTATTGAAATTGAGGTGGAGGGGAGAATTGAGGTTGGAAAGTGAATTTTTGAGAAAGTTGTGGTGATGGAGGGGGAAGAGGTGTATAAGGCTTTGGATTGCCTTGGAATTGTTATATGGGCTGCACTTGCACGAGAGGTGGACTATAGAGAACTTGAATGGAATGTGTGGGTCCACTTGCTTCATTAAAACTCATTTTAGGCTTTGAAGACAATTTCTCTTCTAGGGGAGCAAGTATGGAAGATAGCTGCTCTATCCTTTCTTCAAGCCTTGTAACATTCTTTTGGTCATCATCAAAGCTTTTCAACCTAGAGAGAACCTCTTCCTCAAACCTTGAGCTATATCTTGGACTATATTGTTCCGGGTAGCTATAGGAGTGAGGTGCCTTCTTTTCATCATTAAAGGAACCAACACAATTCATAGAATGGCAAGGAACATTTGTCACTTAGTTCTTCATGAAGCTCATCATGTCATCAATAATCTTCATCACTTGTGGGCTTGAATCACCATGAACTGGAGATGCGCACCAAAGACACCGTCACCATCGTTCATCATGCTAGAAGCTCAGATTCTTGAACCTTTTTCCAGCTGCTCAAACAATGGCCATATATTCTCAGATGACCTATCCATAAAAAATCCTCCCTAAAAAGAATCTATTATAGCTTGACCCGTTCGAGATAGACCAGAGTAAAACGACTGAACTATCTGCCACAATGGGATCTCATGGTGTAGGCATTCTCTCAACATCTTTTGAAATCTTTCCCAAGCATCATGTAACCGCTCATTGCCCATTTGACTGAAACTCACTATGGTACACCACATTTGTGTCAGTGTTGCAATGGTGTAGAATTTTCTCAAGAAGGCATTCTTCATCTCTTCCCAACCCATGATGTCTCTTCTTGTATCATAACAATCTTTGCCTTTGTCTTTGAGGGAGAAAGAGAACAAGGTCAACCTGATTGTGTCATCACTGGCTGTCGACGTCCTGAAGGTGGAGCATACTTCAAGAAAAGAGTCCAAGTACTTGTATGGGTTCTCATTCTCCTAGCCGTGGAAGGCAGGCGAGAGCCTAAGAAGATATGGAGGGATGGAGAATTGCTCCCCTGACATTTGATCAACTCTACTAGCAATTGGCGATTTGTAGTTGCTAGGCATGAAGTACTCTTGAAGTGGCTTGTGAGGTGCATTTTAGCTTTCTATCTTGTCTTCCCCCGTGTGTCTTGTCACATGTACAAGGCACAAAAAAACAAAAGAAAACAAGTTAGCAAACCAATATGCACAAAGAATATAAAGAATAAAGAATAAAGAATAAAGAATAAAGAATATCAATGATGAGAAAATATCAAAGAAAAACTAATTAGCTAGACCGAGCGCCTTTCTCCTTGGAACAACGCCAGAAAGCTTGATGCGTGCTGCCAGAGGTGCACACACTAATCAATTTAGATTTGACTAGATGCGCTCCACGAGATCGGAACACACAAGGTATCTTTCAAAAATTTTAAGGGACCTACATGAACACACTCGCACACACTAAAATACTACACCGCAAGCACATGGGGTCATGTCATAGTATAGGTAGGCGACAAGTATAGGGTTGATCTACAGGGAGAAAATGGGCACTAGAGCTAGATTAGTTTTTTGGGCTAGGTTCCTACTACAAAGTCTAGGGTTAAATGGTTTAAAGGTTGTTTGTTGATTGATTACACTAAGGTGAACAAGCAACAAATTGAAGGAGAACAAGCAAGATCAAAACCTAAGTTAACCCTAAACAGTTAATTCTACTAAGCAAGAAAAGACAAGGTGAGCAAGGAAAAGAGCAAGCTATGATAAGGCAGGCAAGAAGAGGACTACACTACACTAAGCTAGTAAACAAGGCAAAAGAGCAATTAAAGACCTAAACTAGCAAGAGCAAAGCAAGAACAAGGTAAGAAGCTAACTAAGCAAGTAAAGAGCTAACTAAGCTAACAATAGCAAAGCAAGAAGGCAATTAGGATTTTAAAGCAATAAAGGGATGTGTGGGTTGTTTGGGGGATGCACTTATCAATTAGGTTGGGGGTGACATGTGAACATTATGCTTTCATCTAGATTACCAAACCAAACAATAAGCTAGAGTCTAATGAATTGCCCTAGTCTACTAGTTGGCCATGGATAAGATGGGTTGTGTATAGGGAAACTAGTCCCTAACACCTCCTACTACCCTTATGATGCTCAATTGGGTTAGGGTCTAGGTGTAATTCAATTAGAGTCTAAACAAGCCTAGGTACCTAGGTTAGATGATCTTAGGGTGATTAGGGGGTGAGGGTAGTAATAAGAGTGGAAGTGAGGTTTTAGGCCTCACATCACCCTAAGCACACTAAATTCATCTAAACTAGCTACTTAGATCTCTCAACTAGGGTTAAGAGAATTGATTAGCATGTAGGAAGATGGGTAGCTAGCTAGGGATTCACGAATTGGACCTACGAGCAAATATCAAAATTCACACATATAAGAAATTTCCCCAAATTCCTAGGCGATTTCAAGCACAAACCACAAAGCAATTCATGAAGATAGAAATAGAACATAATCATTAGTAAACAAATTACAATGTTTACATATCATTTCCCCCAACATGGTATAAAAGTAACATTTTACCCAAACAACCCATCTAAGGGGCCTAACTACTCATAGGAATGGAAAATATAGAAAGAGAAGAGCAAGTGGAAGAAGTAGCCGTGGAGCTCGGTATAGATGAAGTAATCCTCCTCTCCAGCTGCTGTAAAGACGTCCTCCTCCTTCCTCCAAGGTGCAAGGACATGGAATGATGGTGAATGTGGCCAAAACATCAAGAAACTAAGGTTTTGGTGGTGGAAATGGTGAAATGGAGTGGAATGTAGGTCAGAATAAAGTGGAATGGCTAAGGTGTAAAAATGGGGGTCTAAGAAGGGGGTAAAAGGTAGCTAACCTCGTGCCCCAAACACCACCTATGTATATATAGGTGGTGGGGTGGCACTAGGTCAAGTGGGGGGTAAAATAGAAAATGTAGTGGAAAAGTAGCTGGGTTTTGTATGTAGCACAACTGTGGTGGATACCACGACCGTGGTGGGTGTAGGGGAACCTGGTCATGATGTGTAGAAATGACTGAGGTGAAAAATGGGGAAAAATCACAGTAAAATTTGGAGTTTTGTACATGAAGTGACACGTCCGAGGTGGTCACCACGGTCGAGGTGGAGTATGGGTTGCATGGCCCTGGTGGTCAACACAACTGTGGTGGCTTGGAGATGGCTGGTTGTTCTAGGCGTCACATCCATTCTGTATGGAGTGCCACACAGCCGTGCTGCCTAGCACGACCATTGTGCTGTCTTGTGCCATGGCCATGCTAGGTAGCACGACCGTGCTGCTGAGTGTAGTTTTAACATGTCTTCATTGTGGATCTGAGCATGGGCCAACATGGCCATTCTGGGGTACCAAGGCTGTGCTGGTCTCTGTATCAACACTTTCACTCTATTCCTTGGATTTTCTTGAATTTCTTTGCTCGCTTTGATCCTTGGCCACTAGGGGTAGGTTGACGGAGGCTCAGACTTCACTTCAAGCCTCTCCAAGGGTGGAGCTTTTGGATCACCCTTCTCTCTCTTCCATCCAAGTGTGGTCCAAGTACCTGAAAAACATGTAAAGAACGTCCATAAGTGCATTTTACACAAATATGCATATTAGGGGAAATAACATGTGATATAGAAGGTATAGATGTGAATAAAGTGCAATAAGATACAAGATGGAGCCCTAAAATAGGGTTGCATCAATATGGAGGTAGTTGGATGTAATTTTTGAATATTTAGATGGAGATGGATGAAATATTTGTATTTATTTTTAGAAGATACAAATTTCTTTTTAAATTTTATCCCTATTTATACTGTATATGAAAAAGTATAGGGGAAGTTGCATAAATTTGTACTTTATTTTTCTAAATTATAAGTTGATATTTATTTACCTTAATAACACACAAGTGTAAAACACGGGTTTATGTCTAGTATTTTATAAGAGAACGAGGAACATTAGACATGGCTCAACAACATGGATTGCGCTAAGTTTGCCCAAAGAACGAAAGAAATGTTACATCAATGAAGTATTAAGAGTGCAAGCACTAAGGGAAGGAAAAAATGTCCTGTCTAAATCAATATGTAACAATATAGCAGTAGCATCAACACTTCAAAGAAGCAACATCAAAGCAAGCAAGATCTGCAAAAAATGGAGAGAAAACACAAAAATCAGAAAAGAAAAGGCATAAAGTAAAAGGCAAGAGCAACTAAATATATCAAGCTTAAAAAATCAGAAATGAGAAACCCAAAAGGTATAAAATAAACATGCAAGAGCAATTAAAAATTCAAGTATCAACTAATGAGCCAAGTTCAAGAATGTTCACTAAGAGCTAGAAGTGACACAATAGAGATAAAAATATGTAATAGGACTCCATAAGCCGGAGTCGATAGTAAAAAGTTTAAAAGCAAGTTTCGCCTCAATGGTCAATCATCTTCAATCATCGTTAGTCTTCATCAAACATGATTTTCAAAGATGGGTCCTTTTGGGAGATGTTTGGTAATCTTGTCATTGAAAGTCAGTTCAACCTTTGAGCTAGGAAGAACCAATGATGCATCTATAGGGAAAATGACTAATGAAAAGAGAGCTGAATGATGAAACTAGCATCATTTTGTTCAGAAGTCAGAATCATCATATATGCGATTTATGATATTATCTATGCTGACAGTAGAATCGTTGTATCCAAATATTCCAAATGCAACAATTGAAAGTGATAATGCTTATCTTAACTGAATGATGAAAGAAATTGAGGAAGAAATATGATTTTTAAGTCATCAATGCTAAAAAGCAGGTCTGATGAATGTGTGAAATGAAGCCAAATATGTCTAGTGAAGGTGCAATTTTTTCTAAAAGGATGTTTGGAGTCTTTGACATATACAACATAAAGGATAGAGAAAAGGTTCAGAGATGTGTATTCAGACAAGATTGTCTCCTACAAGTAATATGTTGTGACTGAGAAGCCAAGTGGATAATTTAAAATGCAAATGAATTTTGATTTTCTATTTTCTTAAAAGTGAGTGAATGGTAACTCACTGCATTGAAAGGAAATGGTATTATTTGTTAATCTCAAAATTCTCATTCCAAACCAAATGCATGTAATGATCTGATTTAGGGAGGTTAAGCATCGTTTGGAAAAAAAATATGTAACAAGGGATTGATGACAATTCATGAATCTTTTGAGCCTATTGTTTCTAGAAGAAAACAAGAGTTGTCCAGCCGTGTCTAAAATTAGTTGGTTGGAATTATTAGAGGGAGATTTGTTTGCAATATAGACCAGAGAGAATACATTATCAAACGAAAATGAAGACACATATTGAGAGCTTGGAGAGATGATAATAAGCTACTTAAATAGAGGGTTAATCTTGTTAATGTCACACAAGTCAGAGAAGATATGTATCGACCAATAGGTCGTCAATGGGGTATTTTTTTTTAATATTTTAGGAGTATGATTTATGCTCAGAGACGGTGATTAGTAAACATAGAAGCCACTTTTTTTTGTTGTGAAATATAAAGCATGTTTTTTTGACAACAGTGAACCGACAACCATTGCAACACTTTGGTGTATGACATGACAAATTTGCAATGGCTGTGGATCCCCAAAGTAAGTAATGTTGCAATTAATCTATGATTTTTTAGAATCTTAATTGGTAAGGGAATGTGGCTAATGAAATAGGAGGGAAGGGTAGAAAGGGAAGCATTAAGGATAGTGAGAAAACCAACCAAATTAAGAGATTTTCCAACATGATAATCTGCTATGCATCTTGTCAATAACAGGATGTCACACAAAGGAGGGAAGATGATAGGTAGAGAGTGGGATACATAGGTATTTATACAGACAATAGTTTATATTACATTAAAAAGTGTGATTAATGGCGTTTGATTAGGATTTTGAAATTTGCAAAGGTAGTAAGGATGATTTGTGGACCTTGCTATTTAAACCTAAAAGTTGTTGAAAGATATATAGAATCCCAACCCAAAAATGGAATGAGAATGAAAAGTGTGATTCATGGACGATCACACTTCAAACTTTCTTGTACCTTTACACCCCCATTGTTTAAGTCAAACCAGCCATATGCCATTTTGTGAACAAGATCATGCATGCCTTCCAAAAAGCAGTGCATACCCGAATTCCTGGGTTCATACATGGAAATTGTAAGGTCCCTTACCTTGTTTAACCTTTAAACATAATTTATATGTCCTAATTGGATGCTTAGTTTCAGAAATAAAGTTGGGATTACTTTTATATCAGTTAATAAATATATGTCTAAATTTTGGTTCAATTCCGTCTTCATATGCTCAAGTTATGCAATTTTTATACATTTTGTGGGCTCATGTGCAATTTACCCATTTTAGGGGTGTAAATATAATCTTTAGTACTTTCTCAACAACTTTTAATGTTCTTAATAATATTGAAATTTTACATATCCTTTGAATGCTTGTGAACCTTGCTTTCTGGGGTCTTCATGAGCTTTATGAGGTAGTGTAGTAGTGTATCTATCAGTGCCTGATGGATTCTCAACGATCGCTTGGATTTTTGGATCCTCGGGGTAACCTGGATTTTTAATGGCCGCTTGTATTTTTGAATCCTTAGTGGTCGTCTGGGTTCTTGGTGGTTTCTTGGATTTTTGGATCCTCAGTGGCCGCCTAAATTCTTGGCAGTCACTTAGATTTTTGGATCCTCGGTGGTTGCCTAGATTTTTGATGTTCTCTTCAATTTTTGAATCCTCGGTGGTCACATGAAATTTTAGCGACCGCTTGGAATTTTGGATTCTTGGTGGTTGCCTGGATCCTTGGTGGTCTCCTGGATTCTTGATGGTCACCTTAATTCTTGGTGGTCGTTTGGATTTCTCAGTGGTCGACTGGATTTTCGGTGGCTGCTTGGATTTGCGAACAACAACATACTTCCTCCCACATACAAATACCCCTCTCTTCCTCTCTCTCTTCTCTCTCTTCTCATCTTTGATGATCTACATGCTACTTTCTGGAGTTTGATGAGAACCCATCGAGGTCGATGATCACAAACTTTGTGCAAATGCATGTGCAAAAACCAAGGTTCCTTACATTGTTCTAGAGCCGTTAATTGTTTTCCTTGCATCGTTCATGTAAGATCTTTGCTCTTTCATTCATTTTCTTATCTTTCTTCACCCTCCTTCCTTCTATGGTCGAGTTTCTTGGTGTTCATGCTGAAACTCTATCCATATGGGCTCGAGAACTCTCTTTTGCTCTAGTTCCCCTCTGTTTGTGGAAGGAGGAGGCATTCTTGAAGTTTTGGTGAACCGAGACCGACATTTTGTTGCTGATTTCAAAGGTTTCCATCTTAAATTTTGGAGTTTTTCTTCTTTATCTTCAGTTCCTTCTATAACTAGGCGAGTTTTATAACTTTGAATGTATTTCTTTCCTATCTTCTAAGTGCATCTTACTTTAGAACTTGTAAAATGAGAAAAGATGACCTTTTCTATAATGTTTGACATTAAAATGATTATAAAAAGGTTCTTAGACCTTTATTATATGAACATTTTTCTTATATAGAATGAGCTTTTATATAAACATGCAAGGTCTGAAATTCGAAATATAGGTGTAATGACTACTATAAATGTCATATATGTGCTATTTTGGTACCCAATGCTTAGAAATCCGACCCACACTTTGAATCTTATTATATAGTGGTTAACCAATGATGGTTTTAATACCTTTAACTACTATTTTGGTGCTGTAATGATAGTTAGATGAAATCATAATGCTGAAAGTAGCTCACCCATGCTAGGTGTTGGTCACATAAATGCTTAGTTCTTGAAAAATGCCATAAGTCTTTCATGCGATTGAATTTTATGATGAAATTTGGGGTGATATCTTGTTTTTAACTTGTTAAATTTTGTGCAAAATTTGGGTGCACATGATACCCGTACATAAAGTTATTACTGTTTTGGTCAAAATGGCTTCTTGGGCTATTTTGTGCCCTAGTTGGAGGTTTACTCCTTTTTGGATAACAACAGATAACTATACCATTATGAAATAACATGGAACATATTTGATACGTTTACATCTTTGGAAATGATATCCTACAAATTATTTTGTGAGCATGCTATGAAATCTTGTATGCAACTAGTTTGATGCAATCCGAAAACACTCAACTGACTTGATTAATCAAGTGAAACCTTAATCATGTAATGCTCTGAGTTCGTAGAACTATTCTAGTGTCAGGATTTGCTGGATAGTAAAATGAGTATTCAGAAAGGAACTCAAATTTGTATGCTGTTGAGTATATATTGGTGCAGGGAGAGTATATCCTTGTCATCCTGATTCCAAGTTTTTTTTGTAGAACGGTCGAGGCCGTGTCTCGGATGCAAATGTAATTGAGGGTGACTGGGTACATAACTCGGATTTGAGGGTTGACCACCCTGGTTTATAGTGCCATAGCTTTGTACCCAGGGCGGACTAGGTTGCTTCGTAGTTGGACTGATATGCCACTACGGATGACTCGTACGGACCGAGGGCAAGAGATCTTAGGGTTCTGGTCATTCTAGATTTATACTGGACTACTTTCAACTTTACAATGCAATGGTACTGGTTTGAGTGATACACCTCAAACTACCCAAGGCTTAATAAAATATGTAATCCAGTTGTATAGCATATCTGCTAGGGTTACTTGACAATTCACATTAGATGATGGTCCTTGCTTTGTTTCTTTTAAATTATAGTTGATTTGTAGAGCGGTAAGAGAAATCAATTGCACTTATATTTCTAGCTCTGATTGATCTTTACTGTAAACTAATATTTATCTTTCAACCCTGACATGGGTCTCACCTCATGAGTCACACATCTTTGTAGGTGTTCGGCGGCTTCATCTGTTGTAAAGTGACGAGGAGGAGAAGATTGAAAATCAACAAAGTTAGAAGGTTGGTTGGGTTTGTGGAATCCTATAGTCGTCCCTGTACTCTCAATTTCATGTAGGGGTTCTTTCCACATTATGTATATTGACTATGTAAATGTTATAATTATGTGAACCCCATCTTTTGTATACAGGTTGTGGCTGAAGCCAGACAACTTGTATAAAGTTACCATGCATGATTATATGTGAAAGTTAGAGCTTTATGCAAATGTTCTCTAAAATGTTTGGTAGTTTTGCACCTTTTTGGTAATATGATTATTTCGTGTCTGATCAAAATTTTGATTTTGAGTAATATCATTTCGTGTGGCGGGTTGCCATATTTGGTGGCATTAGAACTTTAGGTTCACTGTGTTTACAAGGACATAAGACTTGGGTTTTTGTGTCTATTCTTACGTAGTCAAACATATTTGACCATAGTTTATGGTTATGCAAATATATCTGAAGAGCACGCAAAGAGTAGCTTTGTGGTGCCAAGAGGTGATGATAGGAGATGGGTAGACAAAGGAAGAATACCCGAGGCAGGGCCAAAATATCCTATCCGCCTCCATTTGACCCTTTAACTATGGTTGATCCAACTTTTCAGTCCGTGTTTGGTCAGCTTATGGTGACGATTATGCATATGGCTGATAGAGCGCCTGCACCTCAACCAAGGGTGCCTATCTCAAATGTTGAATCTCAGGGTCCAAGGAAGACCTTTGAGAGGCTGAAGCGCGTGAGAGCCACAAAGTATGCGGGTACGATATATCTGATAGATGTTGACATGTGGTTGATAGAGCTAGAGAAGACATTCAGGATTCTGAACATCTCAAAGGAGGACATGGTTAAGCACGCGGTTTACCTTCTGAAGGGTAATGTTGGCCATTGGTGGGCCATTGAGGAGAAGAGACATAGAGAGACGATCGATTGGGAGGAGTTTTGGCTAGAGTTTGTTGTCATTATTTCTCAAAGATGTATCTGGAAGAGAAGATGGCTCAGTTTGGGCAGTTGCGCCAAGGATCATGGTCTGTGAATGACTACGAGGCAAAGTTCATGGAGTTTTTGAAGTTCTGTCCTCACATGGCAGCTACGATGAAGGAGAGGATTAGAAGGTTTGCATAAGTCTTGAACACCGAGTTGGCAACAACGGAATTTGCTTTGGAGAATTGAGAGAGATTTTCCACCTTTGTGGAGTTCGTTAGGAGGACAAAGAGGACAACTGTAGAGAAGCGAGAAAACAATGCTAGATAGAGGTCTACTCAGTTCAATGGATCACCATCTGCTAGTTTCAAGAAGTCAAGGTTTTCAACACTGCAGTGCCAATAATCACAATAAAGGTCAACCTTTTCTAAGTCAAGGACACAATTGCAGTCACAATGGTCTCCTAGCAAGGGAAGAGGTCGTATTTTTCCACCAGTTGGGGGGAACACTTTTGGGTCAATGTCTCTGACAGGACCGCCTAGGTTGTAGTATGACACAAGGATGTTCTTTAAGTGTGTTCAAGTTGAGCATGTGAGATGGTCTTACCCTAGCTATGAAGAATCAGGAGGATACCAAGTAGCTGAGTCTGAGTCAGTAGGGCTCTTAACAACAACCAAAATTCAATAGCTGTGGTAGCAGAGGTCGTGGAAATACATCACAGGCAGGGTCTTCAAGACCAGCTAGTAGAGGTTGAGGATGACAATTTGCAACAATTAGGTTCTATGCTATGAGCTAGCCGGAAGGAGTGGTTAACCTACGAGTAGTAACAGGTCAGATGGAACTTTTCATTTTGTCTTATCTGTATATACATATGTATCTATTTTAGTTGACATGGGTGCGACACACTCGTTAATCACCAGAGAGGTAATAAATAGTTGAAACTTTCCTATCTGTAGTAGAGGTGATAGCCTCTTATTAGAAACCCCTTTTGTTGGCTCCACTATATTGAGGGAAGTGTTCCCATCTTGTAGTCTTTCTTTCTTAGGATGTAACATTCAAGTGGATCTTATGCCACTTGATATGCATGGATTCTATATGATCCTAGGGATGGATTCCTTGGAGAAGTATAAGGTTGTTTTGGACTGTGATTCCAAAACCACAACGTTCTGTAATGCTGATGTCTCTTAGACTATCTAAGGTGATAGGAAGATTCTTCCTACATGTGTGGTGTCAACTGTGATAGTAGAGAAGTTGATGAGACAAGGGTGTGAAGCTTTTGTGGCACACATGATGGATACCTAGGTGAGGAGTCCTAGTATCCAGGGTGTATCAATGGTGTGTGAGTTCGATGATGTTTTCTCCGACGACTTTTCGAGTGTTCCACTCCCTAGAGAGATTGATTTTGAAATCATTCTAGTTCCTGGTACGCAACCCATAACACAATCACCTTATAAGATGGCTCTAGCTGAGATGAAGGAGTTGAAGAAATAGTTACAAGAGTTGTTGAAAAAGGGCTTCATACGGTTGGGCACTTTCCCTTAGGGTGCTCTGGTGTTGTTCATGAAGAAGAAGGATGGTTATATGAGGCTTTGCATAGATTACCGACAGTTGAAAAAGGTTGAGAGGTGCTATAATATTTTTGAAGGTAGATTTGAGGTCAGGATATCATCAGTTGAGAATCAAGACAGATGACATACCTAAGACTGCTTTTAGGACTAGGTATGGTCATTTTGAGTTGGTGGTTATGCCGTTTAGGTTAATAAATGCACCGAAAACTTTCATGGACCTGATGAACAGAGTGTTCAAACTGTACCTGGACCAGTTTGTGGTGGTGTCCATATACGACATTTTGATATAACCCAGAGACAACCAACGACATGAGAAGCATCTTCGTCAGGGGTTGGAGTTGTTGAGGCAACATAGACTTTATGCCAAGTTTAGTAAGTGCGTGTTTTGGTTGACCGAGGTGTCCTTTCTTGGACATGCCATCTCTGCAAAGGGTGTTTGTGTAGACCCTAAGCAGGTGGAGTCAGTGTTGGAGTGGGAGGAGCCCAATACACCAATTGATGTTTGAAGCTTTCTAGGTTTGGCTGGTTACTATAGGAGGTTCATCAAGAACTTCAGTGCAATAGCTTTATCTTTGGCCAAACTGATGAGGAAGAGTTTTCTTTGGTTATTTCTTCTGGTTAGATCTAGGGAACCATTTTATTTGTTTGGGATGACAAGTTTCAACGTTCTTTTCAGTTTATGAAGGAGATGTTAACGAGTAATCCAGTGATGGTGTTGCTAGAGCCTGGGAAATGCGACATTTTTTCTATGATGCTTCAAAGAATGGGTTGGGGTGCATATTGATGCAAGACAGAATGTGATTTCTTTTTCCTCTTGCTTAACTTAAGAAACACAAGGAGAATTATCCAACTCATGACTTGGAGTTATCTATTGTGGTTCTCACCTTGAAAATTTAGAAGCACTAATTGTGTGGATAGAAGTGTAAAATCTTCATAGATCACAAGAATCTGCTCTACATCTTTTCAAAGCAAGAGCTGAACATGAGGCAGAGGAGATAGATGGATTTGATTAAGGAGTACAACTTTACGATAGATTATCATCCTAGAAAGGTGAATGTAGTGAGTGGTGCATTGAGCAGAAAGTGATATGTGTCTTCATCATCACCGACAGATAAAGTGCAACTGCACTCCATGGTGTGTCACAAGTGGGACATTCTAGTGTTGCTTCAACAAATGAGTGTATAGTTGGAGGTTTCCTTAGGTTTGTTGTCACAATTTAAAAATTTTCACCCGCAGACAGATGGTCAGTCAGAGAGGGCCATACTGACATTAGATGATCTTCTGAGAGCATGTGTTCTTCAGTTAATTTCTTGGCAGCTGGGATATTCACATGAGCCTAATTGGGTTTTTCTATAACAACAGTTACCATAGGAGTATAGACATGGCACCGTATGAGACTTTTGTTTGTTAGGCATTGTATGTCTCCTCTTTGTTGGTATTAAGCATGTGAGTATCAACTTTTGGGTCCTGAGTTAGTATAAAAGACTACAGAAAAATCAAAGTGATCCAACAACTGCTAAAGGCAGCTCAAGACAGACAGAAGTCATATGCATATAACTGTCATGGACCTTAGAGTTCCAAGTTGGATACCTTGTGTACCTTAAAGTTTCCCCTTGTAAAGGTGTTCTAAGGTTTTGGAAGAAGATTAACTTGGATCCTATATTTATGAAACCTTCCCATCATAGCTCAGATTGGGAAGGTGGCATAAAAGTTGTAGTTGCCGCCTGAGTTGCACTGGTTGCACAACATGTTTCATTTTTTATGTTGAGGAAGTGCCATCCTAGCACAGAGCAGACAATACATCCAGTAGAGTTAGAGTTGGAGGAAAATGTTACATATGTTGAGGGCCATGTGTTGATCTTAGATGGGCATGTGAAGAAGCTTACGAAGAAGAAGATAGACTTAGTTAAGGTATCGTAGCATCATCTTGGTGTAGAGGAAGTCGTGTGGGAGTTGGAGGATGAGATGTGTAGGAAGTACCCATCCTTATTTTCTTAGAATTTTTGGGGCAAAGTCCTTGTTAGGGATTTATAGTTGTAAGGTCCATAACCTTGCTTAACCTTTAAATATAATTTGTTTGTCCTAATTGGATTCTTAGTTTAAAAAATAAACTTTGGATTACTTTTATACCAGTCAATAAATATGTCTAAAATTTGGTTCAATTTCGACTATGTATGCTCAAGTTATGCAATTTTAAACATTTTGTGAGCTCATGTGCAATTTACCCATTTTAGGGGTGTAATGATAATTTTTAGTACTTGCTTAACAACTTTATAATTTTCTTAATAATATTGAATTTTTACATATCCTTTGAATGCTTTGGAGCCTTTCTTCTTTGGGGTTTACATGATCTTTATGAGGTAGTAGAGTAGTGTATCCATCGGTGCCCGATGGATTCTCGACGATCGCTTAGATTTTTGGATCCTCGAGGTCACCTGTATTTTTGACGGTTGTTTGGATTTTTGGATCCTCCATGGTCGCCTAGATTCTCGACGATTGCTTGGATTTTTGGATCCTCGGTGGTCGCCTGGATTCTTGGCGGCCATTTTGGATCCTCGATGGTCGCCTGGATTTTCGGCGGTCGCTTGGATTTTTGGATCATTGGTGGTCGCCTGGATTTTTAATGATCACTTGGATTTTTGAATTCTTGGTAGTCACCTAGATTTTCAGTGGTCGCTTGGATTTTTGGATTCTCGATGGTAACCTGGATTCTCGATGGTCGCCTGGATTTCTCGGTGGTCGCCTAGATATATGGTGGTTGCTTGGATCTCTGTAGAGTAGCAAACTCTTGCCCACCTATAAATACCCCTCTTTTCCTCTATGTATTTCTCTCTTCTCATCTTTGACGATCTTAGTGCTGCTTTCCAAAGGTCGACGAGAACCCATTGAGGTCGGTAATCATGGACTTTTTGTGGATGCATGTGTAAAAACCAAGACTCCTTAAACTGATCTAGATCCATTGATTGTCTTCCTTGCATCTTTCATGTAAAATCTTCACTCTCTCACTCATTTTCTATCATTATTCATCCTCCTCCCTTCTATGGTAGATTTTCTTGGTAATCTTGCTGGAACTCTAAACATGTGGGCTTGAGAACTCTCTTCCTCTCTCTTTGGCTCTAGTTTTCCTCTATTTTTGAAAGAAGGAGGCGTTCTTGGAGCTGTGGTGGACCGAAATTGACATTTTGTTGCTGATTTCAAAGTTTTCCATCTTGGATTTTGGAGTTCTTCTTCTTTATCTTCAGTTTCCTCTTCAACCAGGTGAGTTTTGTAACTTTGAATGTATTTCTTACCTACCTTCTAAGTGCATGTCTTTAATCTTACGTTAGAACCTGTAATATGAGAAAAGATGACATTTTTCAATATCATTTGACATGAAAATGATGATAAAATGGGTTCTTAGGCCTTCCTTAGACCTTACGAATGTTTTTCGTCTATAAAATGAGCTTTTATTTAAACATGCAAGGTCTGAAATTTGAAATATAGATGTAATGATTACTATAAATGTCATATATGTGCTGTTTTGGTACCCAATGTTTAGAATTAGTGGTTAACCGATGGTAGTTTTTAATGCTGTTAACTATTGTTTTGATGCTAAAATGATAGTTAGATGAAATCATAATGTTGAACGTAGCTCATCTATGTTATGTATTGGTCACATAAATACTTAGTTATTAGAAAATGCCACATGTATTTCGTGCAATGGACTTTTATGCTAAAATTTGGGGTGTTATTCTTTGTAAAATTTTGGATGCACATGATATCCCTATAGGAAGTTATGGCTGTTTTGGTTAAAATGGCTTTTTGGGCCATTTTGTGCTCTAGTTGGAGGTTTAGTCCTCTTTATGGACAACCATGGATAAGTATACCATGATGAAATAACATGTAACATATTTCATATGTTTACAACGTTAGAAATTGTATCCTACATATTATTTTGTGAGCATACTATGAGATCTTGTATTTAACATGTTTGATGCAGTCTGAGAACACTCAACTAGCTTAATTAATCAAGTGAGACCTTAATCATGTAATTCCCTGAGTCCATAGAACAATTCCAACATTGACTTGTTGGATAGTAAAATGAATATTTAGAAAGGAACTCAGATTCATATACTGTTGAGTATATGCAGGTGCGGGGAGGGTATGTCCTTGTCATCCCGATTCCAACTTTTTTTAAGAGAACGATCAACACCATGTCTTGGATGTAAATTTAATTGAGGGTTATTGCGGTCATAACTCGGATTTGAGGTTTGACCACCCTGTTTTATAGTGTTGCGTCTTTGTACCCAGGGCTGACTTGGCTAATTTGTACCTGAACTGATACACCACTACGGCGGTTTCCCTGTGTCAAGGTACCATATGCTATGTTCGACATCTACTGGAAACACCTTCTCCTCATTGAGGTAGACTAGATGTTGTTGAGCTCTGTATGTGGCATGGGTAAGCTCACATGCTCAACATCATTAGCATCGATGTGTCATCATGCGTGCACATAAAGTGCACCTCTTCCTTGTGCTCATGCCAGGACCTGCGATATCCTTTGGAGTAGTGTCCATACTTGTCGTAGTTTTAGCATTGGACTTGGGGAATGTCATGATGCACATGGATATGCCACCGTCCTTGGTGTCTCGTCTGCCTTTACCCTACCCACGACCACATGGCCTGACTCGACGACTGTTGTTTCCGCTCCTGCCACCTCCCTTGTCACTTCCGGAGGAGCTCTCACCATGCTCCCTCCTCTTGGTGCATGTGAGCCTGGTGAGGAGCAAGCACCCACCGGAGCCACCATGCCTTCTGGAGTCATCATGCGAGTAGCACTGCTCAATGGATCAGAGCCGTCCAGTGATCTCTTTGTGTGACAAAGTGCTAAAATTGAGTAACGTCTCGATTTAAATTGCCACCTGGGTGTATCTGGATGGCAAGACATGGAGGATTTTTTCACTACTTTTTCCTCTTTCACCACATAGCCTAGAATTCAGAGATTGTTTACAAGTCTTGTGATCCTCATAGAAAAATCATCTAATGACTCTCCTTCCATGAATTGGATGTCTTCAAACTCCTTGCGTAGCTTTTGTATGTTTGCCTTACGGACGCGATCGATGCCCATGCACATCATCTTGACATCATATGCTTGCTTTGTCATATCCTTCACGACCAACATTGACATCATGTCTGGAGTATGGTAGAGAGTCATCTTATCATCCTGGAAGTTTGCATTTCTAGGTTCTATCGCTTCCTATTAGATATATGGCAACTAGCCATCTATTTAGCATGTGTTAAGCCCAATGTAGTGTAGCTAGTACATGGAAGAAATGTAGTTTTGTGTCTAATGCAAATAGGGAAGAAGTTTTATCCCACATTGCTCACTCTTAGAACTTTTTTGTTCCTTATATGTAGGATTACATGTGAATCTAGTGTCCAAGCGTCCTAGGGGAGAGTATGCTCACCTCCTTGGTGGGTATGGTGACCACAACACACACACACCCACAAGCGCCACGCCATGCCTAGTCTCCCCTGGTTGGGTTGGGCTAGGCACAGGCTCAGGCTCGGGCTTGTGGTTTGTGGAGAATGTCTTCCGTCTTCCATTTTTCATCTTTTTTTGTACTTGGATGCAACTATATAAGTAACTAATTATTTATTTAATTAGTTGTTTCTTTCTAAAAAAGATTTATTAATCCTAATTGGAAACTATTTTTCTTGCAGATTTTTTCGCAATATGTACAAGAGCGATAAAGTGATTGTGTCTTAATGGGAATAATATTTCAGTACATGTAAGGCTATAAATAAGCCTCCGGTCATTATGGTTAAATACATATTTCGAACTACAATCGTCAGTTGTTCGAGTATGTGTTTTGCGAACCCTAAATCCAGAGTCTTCTAGCATTGCCACTTTCATCTTGCTGTGTGGAGATCTTCTTCAATGCATGACACGTTCATTTTTCTTCTCCTTAGTGACGCGTTCTGTTAGGCGGTGGTTCCTACGATCCCTAGGATGCACTGGTAGTGCAACTCGTTCTTCATCTGCATAGTTCGTCATCAACACAAGTGAGACGATCTCTTCAACATGTACGTGACCAGGTCGACTAGAAGAAGGATGCCTATCCAGAAGGGTTGTAGGTTGTTGATTTCTTTAAGTATAACACATTCGTTTCTCAACGAATGACTTGGTTTGATTCCTTATCTTATTTTTTGTTCTCCTACAATGGTTGTTCTGCATTTTCTTATCTAGATCTGCCCGAATACACACCTCCCATGGTCGCGACACCATCAACCAACATCACCTCTAGGTCGAGACAAGACATCTCCACAAATTATAGGTCATCCATCTCGACCCAAGACCACCCTATACCTCCTAGGTCGCGACCCAAACACTTAGAGGAGGTGTCTCAAACATGACACCCTCCAAAACTAGCCTTGGTCGTGACCCAAGGTCGAGACAACACAACCAACTCACACATGGTCATGATACTCAACATTCATCTCAACCTAATCACCACCTAGGGTGATACTCCTCAACCAAGGCTCAAAAAAGGCACCCTCTTATTTATCTTTCCTCTAAATGGTGTCAAAAAAGAGAGGGAACACTCCAGAGGTGGATATTGCACATCAACACCCTATACTGAGTAAATTGCAATTTGCACCAAAACTAGCACAAAAAGCGCTAACAACATCCAAACAAGCTCAAATTGGAGACTTAAGCTCTCCACAAGCCCGAATCACATCTCAAAAGATTGGAGAAAGGTTTTAAGAACATGATTAAGTCAAACCAAATAGGGTTACCCCAAAACTCAGGTCATGATCCTTACAATATCCTTATAACCTCTCTTAACAGTCTTCTTTACCATCAAATTAAGTTTGATCTTGTTCATTATTGCTTGTTTGATAAGTAGTCAAGCATAATGTTGGGGGCAACATGCATGTATCAATGTGAACTAATAAGGTGGTTTTTCTGCCATACTTAGAAACAAGAAAAATATATAAAAAAGCAAATAGAAACACATGAAAGGTTAAATAAAATGAGGATATTAAGCTATTATAAAATGAGTGTCTATTTCAAAACTAAGCATCTTCCTATATGATGCTACAATGGTTTAAGTTCCCAAAATTATTTTAACAAAAACATGTATTTTATGTCCATAAAAAGTACAAAGTGACCTATGAAGAATATCTCACAATATGTTAAATACAAGATTCATAACAATTAAGCACTCTTTATTGCTTTGATGTAGGTGTTCAACAAGTTTAGATAACTTTATAAATTAAATGTAACCAATTATAATAAGATAAGACTTCACATGTCGATATACTTTACTTGATGAGATCTACTTTGTTTACTCTACCTTAAATTACAAGAGAATAATCTGCAAGAATAAGAAGAGAAATCGACTTAGTTGAATTTTTAGTCTATACAAATCCATTGACAAATTTGTAAATTACATAGGTGTGTGAAACAAAATTCCCAAGAATTATTGCTTATTAAAGGAGCATGGTAATGACACCTTGGCATTAACCATTACATGCTCAATATTTATGTCTCTCTTTAAATATTTGCAACATATAGAAGTCAATCCAAGATTTGTTCACAAATTCTAGATTGTCTGGAATGCATAAGACAAATGCATATATTTTTAGCAAAGCTTAAAATTCATGATTGCAGAAAAACATAACAATATATATAATATGATGAAATTATGATATTATTTATGCCTTGAAGTGTAGGGGGATATACTAAAAGGTAAAGGATATAATCAATTTAGCTGGACTGACCGGTTTGAAATTTTGAAACAGACAAATGTAACTTGAACAAATTCACATGGATAATTCTTCTTCAAGCATGGATAAACATCTGAGAATAAAGTACTACAAGGTTAATGTCTATATCTTTCTTTTAATATGTGCAAATGAAGTGGTTTTTCCAAGATTATTTCAACAAAAATCGTAGAACATCCTTCCATCAAAACGAAAACAGATGTTTATTTTCACAATGGTAATAAGTCAAAGACTGACCACGTATTTGTTTGAGATGATATTTATTTGACCAAAAAAATCTTTTGTTCTCTTTAATTAATAAACAATATGAAGAAAATCATGTTGTAATAGTATATAATCGATAAAGGTATATGTAGTCGGAACGAACCTTACTCTTTATAGGCGCCTAGTGAAGCTCCTCGTGAAGTCTTGATCCATGAAATCCACCTACATTAAGATTGTAACGATCAGATGTGAATGCATTGTATCCAGTTTGATCAAGAACCAGTGGTCTGGGTAAAGATCATGTCATCAAATTAGTTCACAGTAAGTTATTTACCGCCCACATAATGATAAACATATCCAGATGTATCTTAAAATTCCTTGAAGTAAAGAAAATTGAAACTTATTAGGTAAATCAGATTCCGTCGACATTTTGTCTCACGTACGTTTGCAATAGCTACTTGGAAAAAAGATATATAAACCGATGATTGTTTGGTGCAAATAAACCGATGATTGTTTAGTGCAAACTTTACCTGTTTTTAGTTCTTCATAAAGTGACGTCATTGGAAGATTCACACACCTCTCACCGTATAAATGATTCATGCTAAAAATGAATCATGAAATAATAAAACCATGTAGATGTTCATTCACTCACTCGTCCGTAATGGACGATACTCCAAGGCTTGAGGATGGTTCACAAATGGATCTCATACAATCTATGTAGTATGTGCGCCCTTGTGAGGTGACATAGTCATTGGTAGTCACGGTGGCCCTTCACTCGTACTCATCTGATCGTCATGGTTGTCCGCGGACCAGAAAGGAGTATCAACAATGTCCATGTCGATGTCACCGATTCCTTTTGAAGATGATTTTGCACATGCATGCACGCAATCAACCTTCTTAGTATATGATCTCCTCCTTCATGGATTTCTTCATGAACAAATGATGATAAAGACCACAAAATTCAAATTTTCTAGGTCGTAAATCATTGTTGAACCAATACAGTTGAAACAAAACTTACCTGAAATAAGTGTGGTTCAGACGCTGTCCTTCTCCCGTAGAGTGGTTGGGAAGTTTCCCTTTTTTAATCATCTGCAAGACAACCATCAACCACTTTATAGATAGATATATAGGAATCAATCCGCTACGTTACTCATTGTTTATATTACATATGTTATTTTCATGAATAATGGTTAAATAAGACAAGATGCAAATTCAATAATTAAGAAGCAAGTAAACAATATCAGTAGGTACTAATAGCAATATTTGATATACTGTATCTATGTTATGTAATCAAAAAATAATATACAAGTAGTTGGATTGATCACTAGTACAGAAATGACGTATAACATCACATTTGATGTCCTCGGTTGGAAAGAAAAAACCGACGCCAATATACTATGACGTCGGCTTAAAACGGCAACTGATACCTATATGTGAAGGTCGGTCGATTTACAAAAGACACGAATATCATTTTTTCTTTAACATCATTTTTTTGACATAGTAACTGGCATCCAAAATCACTCGCAAAATATAACCTTTTAGGGAAAAAAATTGCCTCTAAAATTTTCAATTCGGCGTCGGTTTTAAAAACACCGACGACAAATGTTTCGTGCCAAGACCCGCACAAGTTTTTATCCACTAATTGGTCATCGGTTTTTGCTCAAAGAACTAACGACTAAATATCCTTCGTGAGACAAGATTCATTCTCTTATTTGGCGTCGGTTTTCACAGAAGAACCGATGAGGTTGTGTGTTCGCGCGTTGTCCCCGTGAATTTTTTTTTGTATAAAAATTATAAACATGTGTCGGTTTAGGGTTATAACCGACGTCTATTTTTTAGGTGTCGGATTATTTTATTAACCGACGCCGATAGTTAACTTATAACACCCGCGCGAGCCAGATTGACTCTTTCCCTGTTTAATTCTCGATTCTCTGAGCAAATTGAACTAGGTCTGGCAATTTTTTCCGCCGCCTCCCATTCTCTGCTCAACAGCCGCCTGTTACCGCGAGTAGCTTGAAGCTGTTCACCGCCTCTGCGCGCTTCCAGTCGCCGCCATGAGGAGCTTGAAGCTGCTCACCGCCGGAGCTGCTGCTGCTATCCAATCGCTGCCAGTCACCGACCGCCACCACCTGCTCTCGTCGCCGCCACCACCTGCTCCAAGCGGAGTGAGGAGCCTTCCTCTAGCCGCTTTCAGCTGCTCCAGTCACCACCACCGGGCACCGAATGCACCTCCTCTGCTTCACCTCCAGCACCGACCACCTTCACCTCTAGCCCGGCCACCTCCACCTTCAGCCGCCGTCACCACAGCCTGCTCGATCCACCAGTGCGATGAGTGGTTAATCGGTACTAGATTTGAACTTAGGGTTAATGATGCCATCATATAGTTGATTACTATTGACTATTTAGGGTTAATGATGCATTAATGAACTTAATTAATTAGATTTGCACTTAGTTTCTCTAAGATTGTGTAGTTGATTAATATTGATTAATCATGGTTAATGATGCATGCATGAATTTTATTAATTGATATTGCTTTCTTTCTCTCTTTTTAGTGATTGATTTAACTTAATTCAATAATTGTTCTTCAAGCTTGTGTAGTTGATTAATAATAATTACATAGTGTTAATGATGAATTAATGAATACAAAATGGAAGAATGAATTGAATTAATTGATGTTATAGAAAACCTAGGATATGAATGATGAAACAATGATGATGATGATGATGATGATGATGATATGATGATGGATGATGATGATTATGGAAAAGAAAGATATGTGTTGGTTGGCCCCTAATGGAGATGACAACAACGACAACGATGATGATGATGATGATGACGGCGACAATGATGATGAGTATGTCAACTCAATTATACACAACATCCTAAATTTTCATAATATTTGGAGTTTGTTAAGTCACCCAAGCACCTCTCATTTCCGTCCAATACTTATGAGCTTTGAAACTCTTGAGAGAAGAGGAGATTATAGGGTTTGAGAAATCTAAAGTTGAAATTTTAGAATTATGGGTTCTCTCTTTCCAAGGTCGGTAAATCCTTTGTAGCTAACCAATCCCTACTAGGTGCTTCACACCTGAGGTGAGTAGTGTAGGTTCAATTGAAAACTCTTATTGAACTCTAAACTTAATTCTACTCATTAAACTACAAGTGATGGAAATTGAGAAACTCCAATAATTACACAAGTCTGTTTACCTTGTTTGACCTTAGATTTCATTATTCTATTGAACCTTGTAAATGAATCATATGAATGTTATAGTCTTCTTGATAAGAAGGAATATGAATTTATCTAGATTCAGTTCACATTTTTATTATTTACAGATTTCAAATTCTGCATATTGGTTAAATAAGAGTACTATACATAATATGTGAATTATTGACTGGTGATTAGTTCATTTGACTTATGTGATGGAAATGTATATATAGGATCTATATATATATTCTGATATGAAAGAAATGTATCTCTGAACCTAAGCCACATATTCTTGGGTTAGAACACGAAATCACATATATGTCATTTAATTGCCTCATATTTTCCTTAAAGTGAGTAAATGCACTTTAATATCCATTATAACTTAAATTATCTAGATAGGAGCCCTGAACACAGTGATTTTTCTCCCAAAGTCCGTATTGGGGAATTGAAATGAGATTTCTTCTAATAGCCCTTGTATTAGAAGAAATATCAGAGTGTGAATCTAGGCCTTGAAGGCTAGATCACCAGAATTTAGGAAAGATTTCAAGATGAGATGCTAACCTAAATTCTATGCTGCTAAGTAATTAAATAAGATGGATCGTATGTGATACATTGTTGTGAAAAGTTGTGCTCTTGATGTGGAAGGGATTAGTAGAGGTAGCTTTCATTAGTATATCTTACATGGTTCCATAGTTTGACATATATGTCATAAAACCTATCTCATGCATCTGAGATGAGGTATGGTGCCTTAGTTTGACATATATGTCATTTAACCTAGCTCAAGCACCTATCTCATATATGGTGCCCTAGTTTGACATATATGGTGACTTTTACTTGATGAGGTGTAGCTCAAGTAATTTTAGGGAAAACATAATAATGAATTTAGCAAGACGAAATATAAAATGGTTACATCTATAGTTGGCTAATGAAAACATCTTTAGTTGCTTGTTCCAAATATGTAATTAGACGAAAAAAGTTATTTGTGATTTTCATGTAATCGAATGTTTGATTCAAGGATTTGTATGCTAAGTAATTTCAATGATGATGGTGATGGTGATGATGGTGATGATGATGATGATGATGGTTGGCCCCTAATGGAGATGATGATGATGATGTCGTTGGTGATGATGATGATGATACTTAGTAAAAATGTAATGTATAATTGGTTTTTAGTTTATTTCACCATGGTCTGGGCCTCTACCCCCATGTTTATTTCACTACGTAATACCAAGTACACATTTATTTTTTAGTTTAACAGATACAATGAATAACTTAGTGCAATGAATGCCAGTTTGTATTTGATTGACTATGTTTGTTTCGTTTGCAGTTAACTACACATAAAATATGTTATGTATTCGTATGAAACAATTATTTCTCCGTCATGAATATGAAATAACCCATGTTATTGTCTGTTGTTAGTACTTACATTTGTATTACTTTTTCTCAACATTATTTTACATTATTGTAGGCATACCATCTAGATCTTCAATAGTCACCATGGCTTGGGCCTCTACCCTAATGTTACTATTCCCTGATGAAGAATAATTGGACATCATCCTAGACGATTGTTCCTTAGCACAACTCACTATACCTAAACATTGTCATTATCTAAACGGAAGATGCTACAAGGCTGGTGAAGTGTACCTAAATTATGGAAATTCAACATCTGTTATCGAGGTTAAGTATGATGATGTCGGAAATCTTATATCCACATCTAGTTGGTGTGAGTGGGTTAGGAAGATGCTATTGGGCCGTAGTGACAAGCTTTTTCTTTGTCCGGTTGATCATAATACCATCAAGGTTTGTATAACCAACATCAACAACGAGACGCCCGATCATCTCAAATGATTTGAGTACTCGACAGAGGATAGCGATGATGATGATGAGAACACACCCAATTTCCCTTTTATTCCTTTTGGCACAGTCAATTTCCCTATCACCATTAGTTCAGATTCATCTAAAGATAATGATGAGCTCTGCGCCGCCTCAACATCAACAAAAAACCAAGGTAGGCCCAAGAAACAAATTTACTTTCTTTTCTTATTTTGTGTTTCCACTTTTTGTCTTAAAATCAAACTTCATAGCTATTTTTTGTTGTTAAAACTGCAGGCAAAAGGCCCTCACAATTGCTGATTCCAGACCATGTTGTTGTTGTTTAAGTTGTGTATCTAGTCTAGTTGTATATCTCTCTTCCCAGTTATTTTACTTATGCACATGTTTAGGGGTACAACAAACCCCTTGTTTAGTTACTATTTTGGACAACAACACTACTGCATGTTCATAACTATGTCATTTTCATTTTCATTTTGTGTTTTTATTACAAAATCAAACTAACCACGACTTAAGTAAGCCTAAATTTTATAATATTGAAGTTAATTTTTGTTGTGTAACCAAACATATTTGAATTGAAATTAGTTTGCAAAAAACAAGTATGCTGTACTGGAAATCGATACCATACAACAAATATTATATAGTCTCATATGATGATGATGATAGAACTACATGCTTCTACATGTGTGTGATGAATCATATGAATTAAATGTGCTTATACTTGTGTGTGAATCACATGATCCATATATAATATTATCCATCTTGTTAATATTGTAGGTTTGTGGCCTGTTGTTGGCTGAAATCAAAGGATGCTATAAACCTGTAGTTCAGAACTGAACTGCAGGTTCTGCATCCTGCTGACCAACCAGACAGTAGGCCTGCAAGCTGATAAGAAATAAAAATCGAAACATAGTCGTCAGTTAAATATAAAATACCGACAACAATTTGAGATCAACAAAGTCGGTTATTTTTAGAAAACCGACACCTATGATCTAACCTGGGGCCAAGTTTTTTGTTCGGGCTGGGAATTGGTGTCAGTTTTGGAACTAATAACCAGCGCCTATGGTCCTACTATTGGCGCTTTTGATTTGGGTTGCAATTGGGGAAGGCTTTGTGTTGTCGGTTATGTAACTGACGCTGAAGGCGTCTACTTTTAGTGTCATCCACTTGGGCGTCGCTTCAAAACTGACTTCAAAAGGCTTGTTTAACCGACACTAAAGGGGTTATCTGTACTAGTGGATCTATATTCATATATGTCGATCTTTAGTTTAGAAAAGAGTATTCATGAGATGAGTGTTTCTATGTTGATATTTATGAATGAATCAGAATGTGAAAATAATTTTTTGGTTACATATATAAAATTACTTCCTCATGGACCAAAATATGTACTAGTAAATTATAATACATGTATAAGGCATAAAGAATAACACACAACAAAATATTGGATCATATATGAAAAAATGTTAGATTCTAAACTATATATATCATACAAATTTGAGAAGTACATATCACTTATTAATACACCTTATGATAACCCATCAAGGTTTATAAACACTTAAGGATATTGAAATGAGATAAAAGGGTGCTCCATCCACATGGTATCTAGAATGAACATTAAATGTTATTGTGTTAGTCATGAATGAGGGAAAACTAACATTTTTCTTGATTTATTAACAATAGACTTCAAAACTTGACAATTCCATAAATCTTGAATCATTATTATGATTGGCATGAAAATTCAAGCATACTATTTTAACCGTTAGTTATAGCTTTTGCTTAAATACTAATATTTGGAAATTGAGTTTAACTACCCCAAATAGATTTTATATAATTATTAGGATTGAAATTATATACCAAAGAACATCTAAAATAAAGTTGTCTTTAATGAAATGTTCTATGCTTATTTTTAGTTGTATTTCATATTTCATTTTGGAATTTTATATTGCATTTAACTTGATAAAGTTTTTTTTTGCTGTATGTTTTTATGCTTTAGTTGTAGTTTAATGTGGTGGAAAGAGGATGGGACACCAATATCCAAATAATTGATTTAAGAATTCAAATCCTCACTTCTCAACTCTGGTAATTGGAATGAGGATAAAAAGTATAGAATGTCGATAAAATGGCACTATATCTCACAAATG
Organism: Alisma plantago-aquatica; assembly: GCA_963693085.1. NCBI lineage: Eukaryota > Viridiplantae > Streptophyta > Magnoliopsida > Alismatales > Alismataceae > Alisma > Alisma plantago-aquatica. The sequence continues at coordinate 323,669,272 of OY856415.1, forward strand.
AACTCAAAATTGAGCAATTAAAAATCTAGAGGTTGTATAATTCAATGATATATGGAAAAAATATACTTATTGGCATTTACATCTGATCATATGGTCCTTAAGATGATTTAATAGTAGAACACTATAAATTTGAAGAAAACAGCTCACATCCTTTGGATGATTTGGACTAACTTGAGAACTCAGGAAATGATATAAATACACCACTAGGATATTCAAATCCTATACTATTTTGTTCTATTCCCCATCCCAAACATGCATGTCATTGAGGAATTTTGGTGAGGAACATCGACAACTTGGCATGGAGTCATTGTCTGCCAAAGAATATGAATGGAGACTGCATCAACTATTTGTGGAGTGATGACACATACCATAGATCTTCTCTTCCATAGTTATACACTATGCATGAGATCTTTCTTCTCTTTCTTTTCATGTATCATGAACGTGGATGGAGAGTATATCTTTAATGAGGTAGGAGTAGGCCCCTAACCCATGTTTGTTAACTTCTATCTACTTTTATAACTATTTGAACTAGTGTGATTGTAAAGGAATGGTTTGAGACCGTGTTTGATTGATGGCCTCTATTGCATGTTTATTCAATACTAGATTTTGAAATCTAGCATCAACTTTATTGTTTTCTTCCACATTGACCTTCATATGAGAATTTCAAAAGATTGGTCTCTGAGGCGATGGGTAGAGGACCCTTAGGTTACATGACTGCAAGCCTTTGGCGATACCTATCTGTAAAAATTCCTCATTTCATAAGGATTTGAATTTATATAATCTCAATCTATATATACATAATATTTCAATTAGAATGAGTGAATATATCAAGTGGCAACTATAGCCATAGTCCTAGTAATTTATCATATTGTTAAAAATTATTTCTTATTTGTTTACATATTTTTCTTTATCTGGATAATTTGTTAACAAAAAATAAGAAATCAATCTATCCCTATTTATTTTTTGTTCTGAGTGACTAAAATTCATTTTGTTCTAAGAAAGCATTGTCATTCTGGTTTGTTCCTTAAATATATTGTAATAAGACCCATCCTCTTGCGGGTGGAATGTGTCATACTATTAGATTAGGTAAAATCTAGGATATCTCTATCCTAGTACATTTGAGGGTAAGAAAAATATTCACATCAAAATTTGGAATCATTGTCAGGGACAATGTGATGTTTTGGATTTATAGTCATTTGAGATAAATTTGTAACATTTTTTTCTTACATTATTTTGTAATTTTTAGATTGTTTTATAATTTCTTTTAGCTTTCTTAGAGTCTTAGTTGTTACCAAGGAACGAGGTGACCGATACCGACGCCGTTTCGACAGCTTGGAAATAGGTATTTACCGGTATACCGACGGAAATACCGACAGATGCAATCCTGGCCGTTTCGACGCCAAAATGAACGAATTAATTTATGAAATTTTACAGGTGTAATCTCTACACCTAAATGCATCGTTTTATGCAATAAAATTCTATATTGGGTGTGGGGGAGGGGGGGGTCCATCATGGGGGAGGTAAGGAATCTGTCCTGTTTCGTTGGGATTTCGATGAAGGATTTCGATGACAAAATGAAGGAATTAAGATATGAAATTTTACTAGCACAAACCACACACTTAAATACACACAATTATGCAATAATATACAATTTACAACAAATGAATAACATATCTACTTACAACTCACATCAGCTGTATGTTGAGTGGCGCGCTGGTTCTCCATACAGTAATGAGTTGATATTACTGAGATATTGCAGCCATGACATGCACATACTATAAAGGTGGTTGTATGTAGTCACATGCTCCTCATACACATCATTATTGGCAAATTATATGAAGTTCCATGTTGCTCATTCATGTGCGATACTGTGTAAGTGTATAATACTCGTTTGTATTATATTCACATTACTCTTTAGTAAAACATCTTCCACTAAACATAAATAAGTAACTAATTATATCAATACTAATTGTAATATGTTAGACATATTGTATGATAATAGTAATTAAGAGTGTTGTAAGTAGGTAGATCTAGTAATAAAATTGTAGATCTATATAATATACTTATAGATGTATGTATAGTTTGCGTAAACATATATAATTGGAGTAATATTAGGCTTTGGCGGTAAAAAATAATTTTTTTAGGTGAAAGTGGAAGAAAAAAGTAGGAAAAAGAGATGGAGAGGTTGCTAATGGTAGAAATGAAAGAGATTAGCTATAATTACCTTGATTTGGGTTGATATTAGCTCCAATCGCCAAAAGTCATCCAAATGCACCTTCTTTTCTCCTCCCAATAATAACTACAGTCATTCTCGCAAAAAACGGTATACCCATCGGTATACCGCCGGTTTCGGTCGGTACAGTGAAGTTAGTAGTGCATTTTGCACCGAAATCATCGAAACATGGCGGTATGGGCGGTATACATGTCGGTATATCGGTATTTGCGATCCTATCGGTACGTACGCATGTTTCCATATCGGTACGCGTCGGTATCGGTATTTCGGTCGAAATATCGGCGGTACGGGCAAAACTTCATTCCTTGGTTGTTACTATCTATTATATTTTGATATTTTCCTTTTTGCATTCTATAAATAAAAATTCTTATATCTCTACATTCACTAGTACAATAGTTTTCTAGAGCTTGATAGTCAAATTATCAATATTTTGCAATTCAAAGAAAATGGAGTGTCTGAAATAGCCAACTGCATAATGTCAAACATGGTCTACTTTAATCATGACATTTGAAGCTACCCCAAAGTGATTCCACAATTGAAAGTAGCAATATGTAGGATTATGACCGAGCAAAAAGCCATGTTCTTTCATTGTGGATTTAAAGTAGATTACAATAAAAAATAATAGGGGAAACCATGAAGAGTCATTCTATGTTGATGATCATCGTAACAAGGAAGAATACAATCAACACTATTTTGGGGTTTAGGTGAAAATATTTAGTATTGAGATCAATATCCACCTAACATGAATGACAAGATGGATGCCATTATGAAGTTACTAGTTGACCAAGAAACACATAATGAAAGAATCCATGTGCTACCAACTAGCTGAAGCATTTGAGAAACTACCACAATGTCCAAAGTGGCTTGGATGATGCTAAGGTCATCCCACAAATGAAAATACATGATAAAGTGATGGTGACATAGACTGAGAAACTACATATAGATTTAAACCCAAAAACTTATTTATGCATTTGTCCACTTTTGGGGCCAAAACATGTCAATATGAAAAGCATAAACCAAATATTAATAATGGAATGACAAAAAAAACTAAAGTTCCACCACCCTCCCCATTATAGTACAAGATCCAAGCATTTACAATGATTAACAAAACTTGGTCATGTCTATTCTGGAAGATTAACAACCAACTTCTATTGCATATATGGTTGTTTCTAGAGATGGGTTACTGCTCTAACATATAAATGACACACCTACTTTATTTTTCTACCTCTTCTTTAGTTTGAGTTCCAGCTTAATCTACAAACGAGTCAATGGTTTTCCACTTGGAGGAACTAGAACCATAGTTTGAGATTGTAAATGACCCCACTACTTCCATTTGATTTGATGCTGATCGCAAGTGGACCAAGAAAATGTGCAACTTCATAAATATAATTTTTAAGTTTGGTTTACGTATGAGATAGTTCCTTCTACTCTAAAAATACATATTCTACATGTATATCTAGGGGTTAGAACAAGGATGACCATATCCCATGCCTGATCAAGCACAACTGACACTATTAATGGTTAATTGAGCACATGCTACCTTAGATATTGAAGAAGGAACTCCACAACAAGTCCTAATGGATGTTAAGAACCAGAGTCTCCCCCCTTAGATAGGAGCCAATCCTACTTTATGTTACTTCATTCAGAACCACACAACAATATCGTTGACAGTCTATCTTTGAGTCTTACTGATATGGTTGTCAAATGAGTAACATTGTGAAAAGTGTCAATAAAGACAATAATAGATAAAAAATAGGTGTAAAAATATTCAAAATCATAATAGATTTGTGATGGACTATGGGTGTAACCATATTCATCAAAGTCTAGTTGTAAGGCTCTAAAGGTCACCATGGAGTGATAAAAAGAAACAAGAACATATTAGAACTATGAGTAACATCTTGTGTATGTTAGGACACAAAAAAGATTATTCACATAGGATATTCAACTTAGCAACAAGAACATATTAGTACTACGAGTAACATCATGTGCATGTCAGGACAAGATTACTCACATATGATATTCAACTTATCCAACATCTAAATATGATTTATAATCAACATAAATGACAATGTCACATGATGAGTTATTTATGGATCTATATCTCTCTTGATTAGATGTCATAAGCATACAATTTGATCATGGAATTCCTTCAACCAGAAGGTTTCCAACCATCACTACTACAGAACCTACCTTTAGTGTCAGTTATTTAAGGCCTTTAGTGTCGGTTTCTAAGCGACACCTATGTGGGCGACACTAAAAGCTCACCCATTACGCGTCGGTTCCAAAACCGATGCCCAAACTCTTCGCACGCCACCGAAATCACACCTGTTTCCTGTGGCGCGAAGGTAAAGGCGTCGGTATTAGATAAGAAACCGAAACCATATACCTTCGCGCCACAGAAAGGGTGCCATCTTGGCCACTATCAACGTCGGTTATTAGATAATAAACCGACACCATATACCTTCGCACCACAGGAAACAGGTGTCAGTTATTTATATAAAACCGACACTATAACTTTGTGTGTCGGTGTTATACAAATAACCGACGCCTATTTTTTTTTCTGTCAGTCTGCAGACCTATTGTGGCTGGTCGCATGATGAGAAACCTGCAGTTAACTGCAGGTTTTACGACATCCATTGATATCAGCCAACAACAGGCCACAAACCTGCAAATTTAACAACAAAAATATTCACACATGCATTTAGCAATACAACCTGCAGTTCCATTTTATTTTCACACATTTAGAAACATTCATGTAGCTAGCAATCTGTAGTTCCATTCATTCACATTCACACATGTAGAAACATTCATATAGCAACCAACACTTTCATTCATTTTCACTCAGACACATGTAGAAACATCTAGACATGTAGAAACATTCACACATATATTATAATTCAGAAATTCATTTAAAAAATACCATTCTTTAGTCATTATTCGCTATCAACATCCCAATTATATTTTAAAACCCCCACTATTTGTATGGCTGTTGCCCATTCTTCTTTTACTTCATTTAATTCTCCCATCGTATAGGGAGCATGTACATCTGGTAAGTCCATTCATGTAGTGGGGTCAGCTTTAAACACCTATAAAGAGAATGATGTATATATATAATTAATGAGCTATAAATAAGATTGATATATTTCATATTATCTAATGAGACTATATAATACCTGAGCAATACAATCGATGTCCATACAACATGACAGACTAACACATATATAGTACATAACAACAGCAGCGTCGAATTTACATACAACACTAGCTTAGTACAACACTAGCTTAGTACATATAAGGTGACGATCCCACCTGCTAAAATAGGTTACCGACAACTACATGTTACGAATGGGAGGTCGTGATTCAGCAACCGTATGCATTAGCAGGAGGACAAACAGATCACCATATGTTTGTCCTCCTGCTAATGCATACGGTTGCTGAATCACGACCTCCCAGTCGTAACATGTAGTTGTCGGTAACCTGTTTTAGCAGGTGGGATCGTCACCTTAGTCCCACTATATATGTACTAAGCTAGTGTTGTATGTAAATTCGGCGCTGCTGTTGTTATGCACTATATATGTGTTAGTCTGTCATGTTGTTATATGAATCTGAAGCACTTGTGTGTGCTGCACTTTATGTATTGTATCTGTATCCTACTTCTCTTCATTGGGGCTTCTTTTGCTGTTTCATGGCTTGCTGCCTATATATCTATATAACCTTTGGCGAACGCCTGCATATCCTGCATAGCTATGCCATGGCCGTCCTGCATAGCCTGTAGTCTTTGGCGAACGCCTACATATCCTCTTGGACCCATTGTGTGGTTGTAACATGTAGTTGTCGTTGAGCATCGCTGATAGCCTAGTTTGTTAGCACATTGATTTGGTTAGTAACAATAAAGGTTAATCTTGAATAGGTGAATACATAAAAACGTATATTAATTAAATTGGGAGTGGCGCTTAATACCTTGAATTCATCTATTTTTTTTTGGGTAACAAACTCCTCCCAGTATTTGGGGTCCAAGTAGTTCCATTGCTGTGTGGCTTCCTTCTTCCTATATTTATTTTTCAAAGAGAATACAAACAAAAAATATTAGTATAGAGTTAGTGAAATACTGATCAATGTCTAGAATTGGAATCAATCAAGAACCTATTCTCAGCATCGCGTATGTAATCTCGGGTGATATTGGTCCTATAGTTCTTTAGCACCCTCCCACAATGTTTAGCATTTGTATTAACTAGAAGATAATGAAACATCAAATCAGAAAATGATATTGATATTAAAAAAGTAAACATTTAGCTTCAATAAAAAAATAAAAACATGCATGCCTCTAAAATTGTGATCTTTTATCAATTAACAATCCTTCATTGTGATCTCTGCGCACATATAAGTCATCATTAGCTTCAATATTTTGTGGAGTTGGCAATCCAACTGAGAATGGACTGGAGTCATCATATTTATCATAGTACTCTTCTTCATCTATAGGATCTTCAATGAACTGTCTTTTACCATGAAGAACAACCGACCATTTATCATTTGCAGGATCATCGATATAAAATACTTGTTTCGCCTGTGATGCCAATATGAATGGTTCAGCCTTCTCGCCAATCTTTTCAAAGTTCACTAAAGTGAAACCCAATTCATCCACTATAACTTTTTGGTGTTATCAACCCAATTACATTTGAAGAGAGGAATTATGAAATCTATGTAGTCAAATTCCTATATCTCTTCAATGACACCGTAATATGACATTTTAGCTTCACGTGGACTCTTATCCTTTGCACTTGCAAAAAACATAGTCGATGCTTGAAGGGTGACCCCAATGTTTTGGACGATACTCTTATCATCTTGACAACAATTTCTTTACGTGGTATGTTGAGATTGGCAGCTCGTTTCCTTCAGGAAGCATTTCTTTCAACAAAGACAGAAATGACGTGAAGCTTTTGTCGCTCCATCTATTGTTAGCTTTCAACTTATACAATCTCAACACAGCGTTAAGCTTCGTAAACTTAGTACAACCCGTGTATAATGACATCTCAGCATCATGCACAATGTTTCTAAAAATGGGAGGTGGATCGGTGTGCTCTACCCCACAACTATCCAGCATCGCATCAACGATGTCTACTGGAACTGGTTCATTCACATCTACGTCATCGTAGGCAATTTCTTCTTCCACACAAGCACTGCTATCGACATCCACTGGTTTCATATTTGAAATCTCTCCATGCCAGTGCCATTCTGTATAGCCTTGTATAATCCCGTTGCACATGACATGAGTTTTGATTTCGTCACCAGTGTTGACTTTCAAGTTGTTACCACAATGCCTACATGGACAATAGAACCTATCTCCAGGTTGTTTCCTATGTTCCTCGGAAAATCTAATGAACTGGTCAAGACCAGAAATAAACTCTGGGGTGCAGCGATTGCGAATGGACATCCATGATCTATCCATTCTATGATCAAAGAGAAAACAAGTATATATTAGGACAAGATTAGGATCTAGGGTTAACAAATACATGTGATGTCATTATTATATATAATAAATGTGTACCACCTATCCATTCTTGAACACCTAATCTCATTAGTAAGTGTATAATGTGTATTGGGTTTTCAAGAAAATTTTGGCAGCATTTCCCCGCTATTCTCCAAGTACATATGTACTTAGAGAACAAACGGGGAAATGCTGCCGAAATTTTCTTGAAAACCCAATACACATTATACACTTACATCCTAAGCGAGATTAGGTGTTCAAGAACATTCCCAAACCGGGGACTATCCAAGATTTACTCCTAATGAGTAAATCTTGGACGGTTTTCTAGGCCAACAAATAATGTGTTGTCATTCTTATACCTAAAATCCTAGTTCTTCAAGTTAGGGTGATTATTGATGTCTTTAAAAGTATGATTGGCAATTTAGGGAAAAGTTCATCATTTACATTCCAAGCATGTCACATGTGTGCATTACAGTTCATCATTAAGCAAGAAGGGTGATTAGGATTCTCACCAAGAACGGGTTTTGATTTTCTATACAATTTTATAAAAAAATGCACATGTATGCATATATATACTATACTTAAGTTAAAGATATAAGTAAAGTAAACTTACCCAACATATACCATATGAGTAAGTATGTCATATTAAAATAGACTATACAATATGAGAAAATAGTAGTGTAATCATGCAAATGGGAACATTCATGGGAACACACACTTCAGTTATAAGCATTAATGTAGCAACTTTCAGTTCCATTCATTAATCTCTTTTTACATCCACACACAGGGGTGTACCCCTAAACAGTAACTAAACAAAGGGGTTGGTGTACCCCTAAACATGCACATAATTAAAAAAACTATTAATACCGACAAGTCTAGATAGATAGACAACTAAATAATACACCAACATGGTCCCGCATCAGTAACTTCGAGGACTTATCATTGTGGCGATCTTCTCTTGAAGTTCAAAATAGAAAGCAACTATGAGTATTGATTGCTTGACAATTATATTTATTAATTGGACTTACCGTGGTCTTTTTGATGATGAAGCTGTGTCACAAGGCTCCTCACTGTATTTAGACGAATCTGAACTGACAGGGGCCTCAGATTCAGATTCGTTCGACCTGATATGCGACGACGTGCGCTCATACCGTAGTAGATGATCGGGGGTCTCGCAGTTACTGTTGGTTATCCAAACTTTGATGGAATTATGGCCAACTGGATGGAGAAAAATCTTGTTGCAACGTACCACATACATCTCTCCAATCCAATCATGCCAACCGGATTTTGATACAAGATTTCCCGCCAAATCATACTCAACCTCGATAACATGTGAATAATTGCCAAAAGTTAGGGTCACTTTACCAGGCATGTAGTGTCTTCCTTTTAGAAAACGCCAATGTTTGGGTATGACCAATTGGTTTAAGGAACGATCATCTAGGATGATGTCCAATTGTTCTTCAATAGGGAACGTTAACATTGACATAGAGGCCCAGTTCATAGTGACTGTTATGGGTGGACAAAGACTACATAATATTAGTATTAACAAAGTTTAAGTACATATAACGATGTTATATATTTTCAGAAAAAGTTGTATAACATCAGTTAACCTTTTATTTCTTGTCATAACCAACTTTATTGTGGTAGACATGATAGCTTGAAAAGAAGTCTACATATGTACTTAGAGAACAAACGAGGAAATGCTACCGAAATTTTCTCGAAAACCCAATACACATTATACACTTACATCCTAAGTGAGATTAGGTGTTCAAGAACAGTCCCAAACTGGGGACTATCCAAGATTTACTCCTAATGAGTAAATCTTGGACGGGTTTCTAGGTGCTTACTAAAATAGAACCATTATATGGAACTAATCCTACATTATACACATACTTTTCCTGAGTAAGATAATGTGCACTTCATGGAATTATTAATATCTGAATATATATATAAGTTGTTTCTACCTACTTTGATGGGATTTTATAACATTCGAGTCTTCCATTTAAGGCATTAGATGCATATATTGCAGTCCATTGTGTTGAGATAAGAATCCCATGTGATAAACATGATTGAGAATATTTCACGATACTAGGAAAATACACAACTAGATATTCATTTAGGTGTTAGACATTCATTTAGGTGTTCCTGATAACTCGCAGGTATGCACAACTAGACAACTGTGGCGGAGCAGTACTGGAGGAAGCATACCTTTCGGTAGCGGCGGCGGACAAGTAGGCGACAATTGGCAATTTAGGGAAAAGTTCATCATTTACATTCCAAGCATGTCACATGTGTGCATTACAGTTCATCATTAAGCAAGAAGGGTGATTAGGATTCTCACCAAGAATGGGTTTTGATTTTCTATACAATTTTATAAAAAAATGCACATGTATGCATATATATACTATACTTTTTGGAACCATACTAAACACCCAAATACTTTATAATACAACTATAAAACAATGATTATAGCTAAACTATTAAACAATAGACTTGTCACACATAAAACACCCTATACAACTATAAAACAAAAAAGTATTAAGATATGCATGATACAATAACTATTTTGCATCACATTACAACAGACTTATCATTGATACCTTACTAACTTATTTCTACATTTACATATCATCACTTGATAAAAAATTACATGTATTGTATACACAATAGAGGATTCAACTCAGTAGAAGCACAAAATCAGTACCTAAACCCTAAACACAAATAAGTAAATAACTTAAAAAAAAATGCCCAGCAGCTGCTTGGGTGTGCCTTGGCACCGCCCAAGCAGCCGCCGGAGTAGAGGAAGAAGGAAGAAGGCAAGGCAGGCGGGCATACCTTGAGGGCAGAGGAGAGCAGCGGTCGGAGCACACTAGCCACCGGCGGAGGCGGCGGCAAAGAGAGGAGAAGCGCCGGTGAGGACACGGAGCAGCGGCAGCGAGGGCACGGAGCAGCGGCGAGGGCACGGAACAGGAGCACGGACGGCCGCCGGTGAGCACAGAGGGCAGGAGCAGGAGCAGAAGCACGGCCGCCGGTGAGCACGGAGCAGCGACGAGGGCAGGAGCAGGAGCACGGCAGTGGCGGCGGAGGAGCAACGACCGGTGGGGGCGAGCAAGAAATCGCCAGACCTAACTGAAATCGAGAATGAAAAAGGGAAAGGAGAAGAGAAGCTCGCGCTGGTGAGCTATTAAGTTGACAATAAGCGTCGATTATTCTAAAAAACCGACAAATAAACCAACTGTGTCGGTTCTTTTCCAAAAACCGGCACCTATACTAGATTATAGTCGTCGGTTTTTAACTAAAGGACAATCGACAACTATTCCTGTCTCGCGAATACCCTTTAGTCATCGGTTATTTATTTATGAACCAACGGCATATGTCAAATTTTGGAGGTAATTTTTTCGCTGGAATTTTGGTTTTGGCGGTTGATTTTAGGTGTCGGTTTTTTATTAATTAACCGACACTTAATAAAAGTGGTACCCGTGTCTGGTCGACCTTCACAGATTGTATGTCGGTTTATGTTATAAACCGACATTGTAGAGTTTAGGTGTCCATTTATGTATACAACCGACACCTTGAAAAGTGACTTTATAAGCCATTTATGTAGTAGTGCATAGTAAATGTTCAAATCATAAATGATTAATTACAGACTACCTTGATTGGATGTTAACATATGGGAATAGAAAAGGATCATTTATCCATGGAAATACATACCAAACATGCATATAGCTAAAGTCCATGCATGTGTTCGAGTCTATCTGCCTAAATCAGGACTTTAGAGGAAAGACACACACTTAGCATGCACATTGCCTTTCCCACCTACTCTGGACCAACCAAATCATCCATACCCTATTGGGAAGCCTCTAGAAGGAGGGGCACACACCTAAACACTCCCCTATTCCCAACATCTACCACATTGAGTGGTAAACTATATGCCATTTGATAACACCCAGAAGCCTCTAGAAGGCGGGTCTCACACCTAGAACATGCCATGCATTACTCAGTCCTCTTGCTTTAACCGATCAACTTTAGTTGTTGAAATGCACCCTTAAAATCTCCAAAAGGTAGAGCACACATTTTACAGGATCCCCATCATTTCTCACCTTCACTACTTTGACTGAACCACACCATGAAGACCCTAGAAAGACCCCTTTTTTCCCAACCACCTTCCATACTCCTTTTGAATTGAAATATGCCTCAAATTAAACCTTAACCCTATGGAACCCCTAGCCTCTAAAAATATAGTCCCCCAACCACCATTTAAAAGTGATATCACTGGGAAGAATGTTGAGATTTTTGGGGTTTTTCTACACTAGTTAGAACTTTGAGAAACTAAGGCTTGAATTATGTTACAACTTTGTGGACTAGAGAGACTAAGGACATGATGGTCAATCCATTGGAGGAGAGAGGAGTGTAAACTTTCCACTTGCTTTGTATAGAAAGGAGTGCCTTTCCCTTTCCAAATATGGTGAGGCAAGATAGACATGCCAACCATTCATAATGTCATCCATTTTCTCTTCCCTTTTCCAACCACTCAATAGTGTGAGAATATGAGCATCCAAGGCTGATTTTCACTACTACAATTTTGATATCACTAACTCATTTTTGTATATATTTATTTTATCATTCTTTTATCCATATCACTCCTTTCTTCCCCTCTTTATAGCCCCTTTGTTATGTGAGGACATGAGCACCTCTAGTTGATAATCACCTAAATAAATCGGGTTATCTCTAACATTTGATTTCTAGGTGGTCTTTTCTCATTATTTTCATTATATTATGCACACACAATCCTTTTTAAAAGAAAACAAAATAGAATATTTTTTTTGAGATTTACGATACTGCAAGGGCATTGAAGAGGCACCTAACAACTTCCCTACATGTAACTTGAGGCATTAACATGCTTCTCTTGTGTTCCTAATTTGCATTTTCCACCTTGTTTTCCAAGCATGTCTTTAACATACCTCCTTGTTTTTCTACATAAGTGTGGTTGCAACTACATTCTTTAGACCCATTCATTACCATCCACATGTGGTTCCTTTCAAGCACCAAAACCACAGTGGCAACTCAACTTGGTATTTAGTGTCATATCATTTATGATCTCGGAAGGTTCATTTTGTTTTTTATTTTTGTTAAGGGGTGTGAAGTTTGTGTTCCCCAAAATCTTGTCTTGTTCTTGTTCCCTACAATTTTTTTTGTATTTAAGTATTTAAAAATAAGGTTGTTGTCAAAGTATACATCTATCCTTAAAGAAGGCGTCATGGCATACAAGGATTAATGAGGCCCATGATCTGAACCATTCATTTGTGATAATGTGGCCTATTCCCCTGGGATCATTTGGATTTACTCACATATAAAGGTTGTTCCACACACCCTTAAAATTTTTCTTTTCTCTAAAATAAGCTTTCACTAATGATATAATGAGTACAACACTTTGTTGTATGCCTCCTCTTAAGTGTATGATCACATGCAATGGGGGGTGATTGGACTGATGATCATAATCGTTACTTGGATCATGAACCCTAAACCCAAATAATCATTGGATATTTACACATTTGAGGGATGTCCTGCAGACCACAAACCATTTTTCTGATACATTTACAAGTAATTATGAGAGAGGATGATAAATAAATTTGACCATGCATCAGGGAAAAGGGGGGCTAGTTCCTGGAACATGCTGACCTAGAGGCTATGGTGGTAATACATGATCTTTTTATCATCTAAAAGTTGGAACATCTTCATGATGTGTCTCCCCTCTCATATCTTTCAGACCACCTTTTCACAACCATCGAGGCTTGCTTGTATCCTTCATAGTTACACTCTTTTTTATGTGTTTGTTGTTTTTATTGGTTAAAGAATTGTTTTTATTACCCCTCTAATTTTTCAAAAATATAAATTAAACTAAAAAATGTGAAAGGTGAAATATAAAAGATAAAAATGTAAAAAATGACATCCATCCATGTAGAGTAAGCCCCATCAATGATCCTTTGAATAAATGATTATGACATAATTATTGATTGGACTTCCTATCAAAACTTGTACATGGCTTCAATGCCTTGTTATCTTGTAGATTGCTTAAAGGGAAATATTACATGACCAAATGATTGTAGAACATCATATAAATGTTTTGCAATATTTCCTTTTTGTTAAATACCTTGTGATTATGAACACACATACATCACTTTATTATTGCAATAAAACTTGAGTTTTGGGTTTTCTAAAATCAAGATGTCACACTTTGTAATCTCTCCTACCTATGGCGATAGATACATAAGTGCAACACTTTCATTGAGCACTCTAAATGACACTAATGTATCTGATATGGTAGGGCCCCCACACAAGTGAGATAATCCTTTAGCCCAAACATACACACTCACTCATACCAATGACTAATTGTAGTCATTGTGACCAATAGGTATATTAAGGGTAGTACCCCAACATGGTGAACCCAGAAAGCCATGTTGGGTTGAAGTGTACTCTATAGCTAATCTAAGGAAATTTATTTCACCTACTAAAGGAACATACTTGGAGAGGTTGGCAAGATATTTATGAAATTCATGTGGGCAAAACTGGAGAATATGATTGTTTCTGGAAAAATATATAGACACCATAATAATCCCCTTTTCACAAGTTAGACATAAAAGGTTTCCTAAATTTTGGCTTAACAATAAAACCTTTTTGAAAACTAGAGCTATATAGTGTTGAAATAAGACATCAATCTTGGTAAAAATGCTTTAAAAAACTCAATTTAGAGCCAAAATGATGCTCACTTTTTGGCTCTTTAGTAAAGCTTTCTTTAAAACTTGAGCTATATCATGCACGCATATGACATTGATCTTGGTAAAACCATCTTTTGGAAACCCAAGATAGAGCCAACACGTTTCCCACAATTTGTCACTTTGGTAGAAGAAAGTTTTAAGAACCTGAGCTACATCATGCCTATGTGAGGCGTTGATAACCTCCTTTTGAAAACTCAAGATAGAGAAAAAATGTTGTACAAGTTTAGTCTCCTTGGTCAACACTCTTTAAAACTTGAGTCACACCATTCCCACATTAGGCATTGAGCTCAATAAACCTATATTATCAAAACTCAATTAGGATGTTAATTTAACTCAAAAATTTCAGTGAAATGTTTTTTAGGAAACCCGAGCCACATCCCAGTGAGAAAATATTGAATATATAAAGTATGTGATTGTTGAAGAGCACGTATCTATCATCAAGTATGACAAAATTATAGTCATGATTGATATAAAAACCATAGGTTAAATCCAAGTACAAATCTAGAATAAGAAATAAGACCTTACTTTCAACAAATAATAAGAGATGAAATACTTCTTGCATCATTCTAATAAAATGTATTTATAGAATGCAATTTCCATCACCCCTTCATGATCCATGTTGAGAAATATATGATAATCCTAATTTTGACTTATCATCACTTTCTTTTCAAGATCAACTGAGAAAATAGGAAGAATATCTATACTTGATTCCTTGATAGGAAGCCCCATCCACATATAAGTCTTCCACACACCATGAATCATTTTAATTTAATCAATCAAGTTTCCATCCATGGAAGGACAACCACATCATGTCATATATGCGTAAGGATACCTAAAATGGAAATTATTTTTACTCAATCATGAGGATGCGCATCCCACTTATCCATGAAATCTAGTTAGGACCATTCAATGAAGCACATTTCCATTCCACATTGCCCCCTTCTAAGCAAGAGGTAATTTTACTTTTTGTTCTTTATCCCAAACAAAATTGAGAATGAGTCACTTTTCCACACAAAAGGGAAAATTTATTCATCCCCTTTTATGGATTTGTGCATTTAAATGTCACTTCCCCCTTTCCATGCAAGGGAATTTTTTTGCAGTAAAAGTTTGGAATTCTATTTGAATCTCCCTTTCCCAAGGGCACTTCTACATTTTACATATTTCTCAGGCTTGTAAACCCTAACACTTACAAATAGATTGTCACAAGTATGTTCACCATGGGGCCTGCAACAAGCAGTCTGCCCCTCAAACAAAGTCCATATTTGCTCAAATCTCATATGGGCTTGACGCATTCTAGTATGAGCATCGAGATCTAGAATGAACATGCCAAAGATTTCATCAAGGGATTCCTTCCTACACATAGAACCATTAGTTACGGTGACAAAATCATTGATTTTCCTTAAAAACCTACTAAAAATCATTATGAAGAATGGGAAAGATTTCAAAGTTTCCATAGGGAGTTCCCATGTTGGGGTTTGATGAAACCTAATTATTCACAACCTTTTTCAGTGGTCTAACTCAAGCAAAGAAGAAATTGATCAATGACATGGTAGGAAATGAATTTTTATCAAAATATGTATTGGAATGCACACAAACCATAGAGAACTTGGTGCATCAAGAGTCAACTTGGGATTCAAATGTTTCACCACTAATAGTAATGGTCCACTGACATAGGTTAAATAGGCAAGGGCTATCGACCTACTTACATCGAAGATTAAAAAAAATACCACAAATGTTCAAGTAATAAAATTTAAAAACACAAACTAGGCATTAGAGACACTTATGCAATGGAACAATTGTGACAATCAAGTGTATTTGGCACAACACTACATGAATGATGAACTAGAACATGAAACTTGGGCTGATTAAAATGTATATTATGTAAATGACAAGATACCCCTTCTTCCAAGTGTTGTTGCATGGAAACATGGATGCAACTGAAAATTCCTATCTCTTGAATCAACAACCAAACAACTTTGGGAGATATTAGGCAAATTATAATTCATGGATTGGATAAACTTCACCTCTTTTATAGAAACACAATAACTTCCAACTAAATCGAGGTCCCAGTTATCAAGGGAACTGCAATGTAGTACAACAAGGGAGTTTTCTCAATAAACACCAAAACTCAATCAACCAGTTGATTTCCATGACAAACAACTAGTAAGTATGAACACAATTCAAACCCCGATGGGGATGGTGAACACAAGAGTTGGTGACCTACATGATAGGATGATTGTACAACAATTAGCCTAAATATTTGCATTGTTAAAAAATATAGCATGTTAGTTCCCTTAAAGCATAAAGAAGAAACCTAGGGATCATGAGTCTGCAAAGATGGCCACCTTACAATTAGGAATAGAAGATACTCATTGACCTTAGAAGGAACAATCATTGATTGGGGACAAACTTGAGAGACCTTCAACGTATCAAGCATCCACAGAGAAGCTTAAAGAAAAGAAAGTTGCACAAGGAACAAATGTCACTACCTCAGGAGGAAAGATGATTAATCCTTATGCACTAGAAGCACCCTACTCTCATAGACTAGTGAAGGCTCAACTTGAGAAAAGGTAAAACAAGTTTCTATTCTTCATCTATGGATCATCCTTTTATGATTGTTTGCAGATATTATCTTTGAAAAGGTGTGAGGATAAATACATGGTCTTAAATTTTTGAAGTAGTACTTCATAGTGCGAGAAGGGATTGTACTAGGGCACAAAGTTTCTAAGATAGGTATCAAATACAAAGAAGTATAATCAAGGCTACATCTAAACTACATCCACCATGCTCGGTGACATCAATATGAAGCTTCCTTGTCCATTAATGTTATTATTAGATTTTTATAATATATGTCTTGAATATATCAAAGCCTCTATCAAAATTTCTAATTAAGGATTCACCTTTTGTGTTTGTTGAAGATTTCCTGAAATATTTTCACACTCTAAAAATACGTTTGACATCAACACCTATCATACATGACCTTGATTGGGACCTTCCCTTTAAGTTGATGTATGATGCCAATGATTTTTCATTAGGGAATTTTTGGGACTAAAGAAGCATAAAATTATCATATAATATATTAAGAAAGCAAAACCCTCGACAAGTCCTGAATAAACTATGCAATCATTGAGAGGAAGATGTTTCGATCATTTATTCCTTTGAAAATTTTTCTTATATCTTCTAGGGGTGAAGGTCATAATTTATACAGATCACGACGTGACTAGATATCTATAATGAAGAAAGATATGAAGCCTCAATTATTAAGATGACCACTCTTTCTTAAAGAGTTTGATATTGAAATCTGGAAAAGAAAGGCACAAAAAATGTTGTGCCGCATCACCTCTCTAGACATGCCTACAAGATGATGACTCCTTGTCTTCAACGTCTCTTATGTAGATGTATCTTTAATGAAACTATGCACTACCATCCATGTCACAACTTGGTTTACCAATTTTTTCAACTACCTACCATGTCAACAACTTCCACCAGATAATATATGCAATCAAAAGAAGAAGTTCTTTGTTAATTTAAAAATGAAAATTAGTGCTGGACACGCACTAGGCTCTCACAGCCATTTGACGCCCACGCACAGCCTGAAGCGGTCTCTCCGGGAGGGGCCCAACCACAAGGTGTTTTGACATGCCAGTTGGGATGTGGTGATTGGAGCAAAAAATGCATGGCAGGGGAGGAAAATAAAGCGATAAAAGAGAAAAAGGAGGAGAGAGAAATTTTTATCACATATAACTTTCAATCTGTACTATAATTTTTGACAAAATAAAAAGTATTAGACTCATTATAAAAAATAAAATCCAACAAGACTAATGTCGATATATTTTGATAGAAATAATATCGTACATAAACATAATTTGCGTGCTATGATGATGCCATTGATATGCAAATGATGATGATGATGTCAATGATGATGATAATTAAGAAGAGGCTCATTACATTATGAGGTACGCGTACTATAAAGGCAAAATTGGGTGCTTTCAAGTCCAAACTAGGCACTATCAATCAAAATTGGGTGCATTTAAGTCCAAACTAGGCACAATGAAGTTGAAATAATAAGTGCATTGATACAACACTAACTGGGTGCAATCACATCCGAACTGGGTGCATTCAAGTTGAAATTAGGCACATTCAAGTTCAAAATGGGCGCAATCAAGTCTAAATACTAGGTGCATTGGCACAATACCAATTGGGTGCAATCATGCCTAAATTGGGCGCATCCAAGTCCATACTGGGTGCATTCAAGTCCAAACTGGGCACAATCAAGTCTGAACTGGGTGTTCATGTCCAAATAGGACGTAATCAAGTTCAAACTATTCACAATCAAGTCTGAACTAGGTGCATTCAAGTCCAAACTAATCACATGGGTGCAATCAAGAAGAAGAAGAAGATGATAATGGTGGTGGTGGTGATGATGATGATGATGATGGCAACGGTGGTGGTGGTGATGGTGGTGGTGGTGGTGGTGGTGGTGATGATGATGATTATGATGGTGGTGGTGGTGGTGGTGGTGGTAGTGGTGGTGGTGCACCAACAAGTAGGCACATTAGAACACTAACTAGGTGCAATCATGTTCGAACTAGGCACATTCAAGTCCAAATTGGGCACGTTCAAGTTCAAATTAGATTCAAGTTCAAACTGGGTGCATGGAAATCCAAGGTGGGCACATTGGATGGATTGTGTGTGTGATACATGTCAAACTGGATGAAATACATGCACTTCCCTCTTCTTTCATTTATCTTATTTCCTCACTCATTTAATTCCATTTTACTTCCCTCCTCTCTCCTTTTATACCCCTTTTACTTCCATCTAAGTTTATTATTATTTTCAAAATATGGTAATATTGGTCTTGTTGGAAATTAATTTTATTTCATGAAAAAACTCATTATGGATCAGATTATAAGAAAATAAAATAAAAAATAGTTGTTTAAGAAGGAGAGAGAATGAGTGGCAAAGGGGAAAGGAGGGACCACACCGACTGGTAGGGGGCAGTTTCTCCTGTGCGTGAAACACATGTATTCCTCCACACATGTGAAGGAACTAAATTTTTTATAAAGAATTATTATTAGGATGTCCCGCTCCTTCTCCCAAAATGCAGTGACACATCTACGCTGACATCATGTCCTAAAAGAAGAAATCCCATTAATACTATAGAATTGTCATGCATCTCCTTGTGAGGGACATATGAGGGAAGTGAAGTTTTTACACTCTGATTTCTACTAGCCATATATTTTCAAATATTCTCAAGTATAAGTCAAAGCATGTGATGCATGTCAACAAACAGACAATGTCTCTAAGTGCAATGAAATGACAGTTTATGATTAGATACAAGTGGAAATCATCAATGTATTGGGAATTGATTACATGGGACCATTCTCATGCTCCTTTACAAACCATTACATTCTCTTCCTAGTTGATTATGTGTCGAAATGGGTCAAAGCATTGGCTTCACCCACCTACAATTCTAAGACTGTTATCAGAATGTTCAACAACATTATTTTTCCCAGATTTAGCATACCATGGACCGTGATAAGTGATGCCAGTTCTCATTTTGCTAAAATTAAGATGGAACCATTATTAAGGAATAAAGGTGAGATACAAGGTTTCTATGTCATATCACCCAAATAAATCCCAACAAGTCAAAGTATCAAATTGTTAGACTAAGTATATCTTGGAGAAGACTTCCATAATATCCAAGAAAGAGTGGCTAGCCAAACCGGATGATGCTCCTTGGGCATACAACAACAACATTTAAGAAACCTATCAATACGACCCCATATTGTTTAATCTATGACAAGTCTTTCAATTTTCCATTAGAGCTCGAGCATGGGGCATTCTAGGCTCAAGACTCTCAACATGGATCCCAAATTATCAAGTGAAGTTTGGTTCCTATAGCCCCGAGAGCTTAAATAACTTTCTTTGTATGCACATGAGAATGCTAAAATTTAAAAATAAAGGAGCAAGATATGGCATGATGTCAATATCAAGCATAAGGATGTCTCCAAAGGGGACAATAGTTTCCTTTTCAACTCTGCCATTTGACTAATCCCTGAAAAACTGATCTTGATGGCCATGGACTTCTACAATATTCAAGATTTGTCCATCAATTTCACAGTGACAAGTTTGGAACAATATTTGGTAAATGAACATCAATTAAAAAAGTACAACAAAAATGATTCCTTCAAAAGGATAGATGAATTATATCTCTCTAAGTCACAACCTGATGAATGATTAAATTGAATGGTTAATGTAACTAAACATAAATTTGTGCTTCTTGGGAGGCATCTAAAACTCTCTGTGTTACTTTTATGTTTACATTTGTACTTTATAATTATTTTTCCATCCATGTGATTTATCAACCTCTCTATTGATTGATCACTCTACTCGATCAAATATGATCAAGTGGTTATGCACATTTTAGGCTTGCTACTTTACCACTCTTTCTTCTCAAATCAATAATAATTGAGAATTTTTCCTATTTTACAAATAATCTTTATCACTCATAGAGCATCTTCAATCGATCAAGCATAAATCCAAATCAACCATGGTGAATGATCGATACAAAGTCCATTAAGAATCTCTCTCGATTGCTTTATACCACATCGATCTTCATATTTCACACAATCTACATAACCCCCTTGATCACCAATGTATAAAAAGGAGAGGAAGGACCACAATCTCTATTTATGCTATCTAAACATAGAGTGTACCTCTTTTATGACACTCTAGATCAATTGACCCCTCTAATTGATCACTGGAAACTAATTATTCATCCTTATAGATTGCTATTCTACTCGATTGATCATATTCTTTTCTCAATTGCCTTTGTGATTCTAAGGTAAATAGTGGCTGCTCGACCAAACCTTCATACTTATTGAGAGATTAACCTCTTATTGTTGACCTCTCTAGACAATTGACTTCTAGACTGATCTAATTAGATTCTATAGAGAACCTCTCCTCGAGGATATTTTATTCTTGTTGACCAGCATAACAAGGTTCTTCCTTCAACCCATTCTAATTGTTCATCCCTATCACCGTCTTGATTGACCATCTTAAGCACTAACATCGACTTATTTTGATCAACAAAATAACCTATACCATTCAAGTTTCAATGGACCAAGATTGTTTTATTAAGTTCCATGATTCTTTAAGGTTATTAACCTACCAGATTTAATTATGAATATCAAGTAACCCCCCATTCTTCATTTTATCACATATGAATATTAAAGATGGCATGAACAATAACCATAGTTCTCCTAATCGGTTTAGAATGAGGACTTCATCCTTCATAAGAAGAGGAAACTATGGAAGCAACAAACATAGTCAAGGACTCCATATTTGAGTGGAGCAATCATGAGGTTGGAAATGTGGAAAACACACAAAAGTGGGTGTCGAAGAGATGTTTTGTAGAATCATCACACAAAAAACTAGCCACATAACCTATGAATGAGAAACCAGTGGCCTCTACTACTCAGCCCATATATAATAGAATTGGGAGGAAAGGTAATGCTTACATAGAAACTTCAACAAGGTCATTTTTTACTCAAGAACAATGATCATCATGTTGGGTTTTAGGGGAGGCAGAGAAGGCAGTGGAAACAAAAATTTTCTCCCCCAAACCCAGCACGAGGAAATGCGTCAACGTCTATATAATAGGAAAAGATGGTTTGTGGAATCATACCTTGTCCCGAGGCTTGCTCGATGACAATACCTCGTGCCTTGCACGGTCTTCAACTCCGGTCTTAGACGGTGTCTGTGCAGCTCCTGGTCGCACCGGGACTGACAACTCCTCCTCTCACCGGACTGTCGGGATTGACAGTTGTCCTCCTGAGCGGCAGAAACCTCCCGCCTCTGAAGTAGTCCACACGGACCACCTGGAACTCCACACTCCTTGTCCCACAAGGAAGTGGAAGGAGTCGCACCCTCCTGTTGACGTACTAGTCGCCAACACACTCTCCTACCTCCAGTTACAACTGCAGTTGTCTTTCCCTTGCTGCACCTCCCTTTGCGGTAAGCACTTGCTCGGGCTCTCTCTCGGTTACCAAAACCAGAGAGAACGACAACTTTGCAGAGCATCTGGTTGCACTGAGTTGTTCTTTGAGAAGCCCCCAATACCCCTATATATATAGGCGGGTCATGGGACAGGGTTCTCTATCCCTGACAATATGGAACTAAAAACAGGAGTAGAAGGGTTCGAGATTTTCCACAAAAGCAACCAACTCGCAACCTGAACCGATCGGTTCACAAGTGAACCGGTCGGTTGGGGACCTGAACCGGTCGGTTGGAACACCAACCGATCGGTTGGGACCCATGAGCCGATCGGTTCACTTCTGAACCGGTCGATTCGTGGTCCTGATCAGTTCCCGATTGACTTTCCTTCTTTTGTTTCTAATTGGTATCGAATACCAATCCTTGTTCCAATCAAACTGGGCAAGTGAAACGCAAGGAAAATTCTCACCGAACTGACTTTCCCAACTTGCTCGATTGCACCAGTTGAACTGATCGTTTCAACACTTGAACCGATCATTTCACTCTGACCATGAGCCGATCGACTCAACACTTGAGCCGACCGGTTCAGCAACCTCAGCCGACCGGTTCAACACTTGAACTGATCGATTCGGAGTACAGGTTGTGCAAAATCAGTCAAAAGCGATTTCAATCAATCCGATACTCCATTCAACATGTCCAACACCTTGAACAGTATGATATTGAGCTATCAATCAATTGAGTGTTTAATTGAACTACTAAACTCCTTTAGTAATCAATCTAAACGTTTCTTGTGGACAAAACTCCTCTTCTAGGTTAAATCCTGTGTGTGTGACCCTACAGGTCCATTTCACGTTGGCAGTGAAAGTCCATAACACTTATGACTTCACAAGCAAAGAGCGGTGCCTAGTCACACATCAGTGCTACCCAAGTGAAAGTAGAAAGTTGGAGAACAACTTTCAATCCTACAATCTGTGAATGGTGTTGTAGCGAATGTATAATTCCTTTGTCACTGATATCCCGAATGAACTCAAGGCATGGAACAGTCATCCTGTCAACGTTCATTCACTTTCTTGATCTCAGAGCAGATTGAACGAGATATGTATGACATCAATATCACATACTGATTCACACATGCGTGCGCACGCCTATCTCAATCCTACTCATCAAGTGGCCTTAGATATCAAACTCCCTCAGAAGGGACAAATCCCATATCTATCACTCACCCCTCAAAAGCCCCATGTGTCAAAGCCACCCAATCATCACCTTTATAACAACCCATGTTTTAGGACTGCGTTTGATGATGTCAAAGTGTGCCCAACGACATGTGTTGAGTGTAGTGATTTCAGGTCTAAGAATCACACTCACCACCATCACTGTGAATACTGACTGTGACTACCATGTCATGGTTCCATGTGTCAAACTCACGGTGGGTCTGTCCGGTATACTTGTTCTCTAACAAGTACCTATGTGTTTGGTTTGATATCTCTATATCATGACTAATGAGATTCTATCATCAACCAACACCACAATCTAGTCTTGTGTGTCATTACTATCTATCTACCTTCCACAATGACATCCGACTAGGGACATAACAAGAATGTACAAACTCTTAGCATCCGTATGATCTCATCGTTCAGGTCCTCAACCTGAAAGCATACGTCATTGAGTAATGTCATTCTCTAGACATTCAATATGTTCTATCACTATCTCATATGACTGAACTAGAAAGAATTGGAAGCTTTCCTTTGATGTTTATCAAATCAATCTTAATGTATCCCACCAATCATCCCATGATTGGCTCTCGTGGCATACATACCAACGGACTCCCACTTGCACTGCGAGCCAATCACCCTTGAATCATATTCATAGTGATCTTCAAACATGTCCCACATGTTATTGTGCTCTAGTACGGACATAGTGAGTAATGGCAACACCTTGCCAAAGTCAGTATAAATTGCATGTCTCTCATCTCTTCGCTGTACGTCAGACGTATGAGATGGAGTTTCCGTAATATGCAATCTAGTATTCCTTTTCTAACCTTTAGCCACATTGCATGATCAAGGATTCCATACTTGTCATCAATGAGCGGAATATAAGTTCATCTCATGAACTTCCAGATCCATATAATATCCACTGCTGTTCTCTAACGCATAGATACTCGGCATTTCCTTTTAAATGGTTTTATTGGAACACTTCCAATCATCAACAAACCTTCACTTTTATATATCCTATATATATTTTGCGATTAATTTTCTGTCCTTTCGGAAGTTCACATCAATGTAACTCTTTACATCGAACTTTTCCTTATCTCCATAGAACTAGTACTTCACAAGTACTTATCAAGTTCTTATGGTATTCCAGTAACCCTTACTGGAAGTAGACAAATATCCACTCGTCATGTCCCACATACGAGTTATCAGGATGAGCACATCATATTGTCATGTCGTACATACAAGATGATGAATGCATTTTATTCTTGCCATGTCCATACATGCAAGATAATGGGATGATTACATACATGATAGATCCATATCTATTCTTAGTGTACCCATTCTTCATAATAATTGGACACTTGGCCTTGGGATACCAACTCCATGTAGCATGGACAAGTTTTCTCCCACTGAATCTGTGAATACTGAACATTTCAGTACAGATTGCCAATGTATGCTCTCTCTTTTTAGGTCAAGAGATTTTTCGAGAACTATCTCTATAGATCTCTATTCCTATCACATAGGAAACATCTCTATCTTCCCTAAAGATGATTTCCACTTTTGGATTTCCATTTTAGAACATTTCCATTTCACATCAACATGTGGAATGTGAATACACTCCCACTAAATCACAAATCCCTTCTTTATCTTTGACATATCAGTCAAACCCTTTGACTATATCATCAAAGTAAAGATCCAATTCTGAGTTGCTTGTACTCAATCAATCACATTGATTAGTCCATTGTAACTTATAGACTTCATTTGCATTAGTGGATTCATAAACCTTATAGGTTGTGTCACGTACACATCCTTGTTTTATTCCTCATGGGAATGCGGTTTTAGTATCCATATGCCACATGTCTTACTCATTAAGTTGCAATCAACAAGCATCATCCTTCTCAAAATGTTATCCATGTGTCTTAACACTTAAGACTCATTTGCACTTATGGATTTCATCCAATGAGTGCTACCATCAAGGTCATACCTTATGGTTGACATGGATGTCATTTAGGATGTAATGGCCATAAACCATAACTCAAAATTTGATTCCTCATATTCATCTAGATAGTTGACTCATCACATAGATAATTGAGGTGTATCTGTTAAGGATATAAGAACTCACAACCCTTGTGATTCTTAGTTTCCTTTATTAGTGTGGAGTATTCTTTTATTAAGAAGAATTCAGTTATTTGATAATCATTCTCTAACTCCTTAGAGTATGATTCCTTCTAGATTTAGACATCACCATGCCTTAATCATGAGTTCATTATGATACACTATCATAATCACTCATAAGGATCTCAAACATTTGGTCCAAGTATTTCATTCATTGATCTCATCAAGAATTAACACTTTACCAAATTTATACTTCATTCATGATAATCTTAAACACTTCAAGACATTCATATTGGTATTTCTTTAAACACCATTAGAAGTATTAGCATTTGTTCCAATAGGTATGTAAATACAACACATGTATTATACCTAATAGGATAATCATTCTCCCACTACCTTTAGTGAAGATTGATTAATCATGTCCAAGATATTCATGTCTCTTATTGGTTCTCTAACCAAAAGAGTCTAGATTTATCCATCACATGGACACTAGAAGTGAATTTCTCATGATTGATTCTAATTTGATTGTTTGAGTTATCTATAACCTTTAGGTATCATTTTATCTCATGCATATCAAATACCACAAGATAAACAAGGCATTGCCACAAAGATCATATCTTTAAAAGATTGAAACATCAACTTTATTGATTTCCATCATTGTCATACAATATGCAAAATAAAGTGTTTCTATCTATTGGCAAATATGAAATAACAGTTCATAACTGTATTACATGCCTTATAGGCTGAAAATAAACTAAAGTACTCCTATCTATGGCGGCAACACTTGCCCCAATTATGAGTGCTTTACACTTTACATCTTGGTATCATATACCTCAAAAAGTGTTACAAGTTTACTTTCATGACACCTTTAAGTAGAGGCTTCAGTCGCCTCCTTCTTCTTTTGTTCTTCCAGATAGAGAGGACAATTCCTTTTCCAATGTCCCAGCTTTTGACAATGGTGGCAATTTCCTTTCTTGGTCACGCCTCCCTTGGCCTTGAGAGCTGAAGATGGCTTGGACTCCTGGCTAGCTTTAGAACCTTTCTTAGCTTTGCCCTTGCCCTTGCGCTTGGACTTGCCTTTCTTGCTTGTGATCACCATCACAGGCTTAGGCTTGTCCTTCTTCATATGTATCTCGGCTGTCCTCAACATGCCCAACAACTTTGACAGTGGCCTATCAAAGTTGTTCATGTTGTAGTTCATCACAAACTGACTGTAGGATTCTGGCAACGATTGCAGTATCACGTCAGTAGCCAACTCTTGGCTCAGTGGAAATCCCAGTCTCTGCAGGTTCTCCACATACCCAATCATCTTGAGTGTGGGAGGACCAAATGGATCTCCTTCTGTCATGACGCACTTGAACAGCGCCCTAGAAACATTGTATCTCTCTTGCCGTGCCTGATCTTCATACATGTTCCTGAGATGCTGAATCATCTCAATGACACCCATGTTCTCATGCTGTCTTTGCAACTCATGGTTCATAGAACATAACATCAAGCACTTTGCATCAATGACATCATCAACATGCTTCTTGTAAGCATCCCTTTCTACCTTTGGTGCATTAGGAGCAGGTTCCTCTGGAATTGGAGTATCCAGGACATAGAGCTTTGGCTCTTGAGTGAGACCAATTCTCAATGTCTGATACCACTCGTGGAAGTTTGTCCCATTTAGCTTGTCCTTGTCAAGGACCGATCGCAAAGAAAAGTTGTTGTTGTTTGTTGCCATTTGAACTACAAAAGGAAATATGCAATTTTAGTCCAAAAACTCATTTTTTTTTACTTATTTGATTGATTTAAAAAATTTGACGATATAATTAGGCCTTTAATTAATTATCGCTCCCATTATTTTACTTCAAATTGATAGCCCTCACCATCAATTCGGAAGATTGCAGCGTACAACCTTCTAGTGGGCAAGATCCTGAAATCCTCTAAGTCATGAGTCAGCTTTGGCTGATCGCCCACAACTTAGATCTCTTAGGTAGGCAACTTTTGCCAATTGCATCATATGCAACTCTTGATAAGATGTCATATGCAACTCCTTGCCATGATCATCTCCATGCCTCAAGGTGCTAGATCCTATCTAGGTCACCTTGTTAAGTCCGACCCAAAGCAAACACGATGAATATGCACCCTGCTTTGGCAGACCCACACATTGATCATCCTTCACGCTTCCACGAGATAGACGGTGCACCACGCTTTGGCGTGCCCACACTTGGTTGATCAAGCTTTTCACGTGTGTCACATTTGGAAGGCATCTAAAACTTAATATTTTAATGAGGGATTTGGTTTTTATATACATATACATATACAATCACCACAATACATAGTATGTATCATATACATGCTATATCCCACAGAAAACATGCACAAAATGATAAAAAGCGATGATTATGGCCATCCTAATGTGATTCCTCGAGCCAAGAGGAATCACGGTCATCTAGGTCTACATCACATGCAACCTGTACAAGATGAACTCTGTGCCTTGCCATCCGAGTAGATCAACTCATCACATGAATGATCTGTTCTCTCTAGCCGGTCGTCTCGGTGCCACTAGCCGATCGGTTGGCTCCTCCAACCGATCGGTTCCCCTGGTCGTCGTGCATCTCTTCATGGTCACCACCCACTCGTCTCGCTCCTCGAACCGGTCATCAACCGATCGGTTCACTCCATGAACCGATCGTCTGGAACATCAACCGATCGGTTCACACCTTGAACCGATCATTTCAGTTGTCGTCTTGATGTCCGCCGGTCTTCGACATAACATGAAATAAAATCTATCCTATTATTACATTGCTTAAAAGAAGAAACCCCGAGTTATATTCGGGGGGAGCAAAGGTAGGAAAGAATCTCAAATTATTTCGAGTTACATTAGGAATAAGAGAGGGAAGATCGGTGCGCAGACCGAGATGTAAGCAACCACAAAAAACCACACACATATAGGGGTTTATAGGCCATAATCATGCTACTCACATCCACCACAAAACTCGTTTAAGGGCGACACGTGTCGAGTGCATTAATAATACATATCATATATGTAATTTGGGATTTGTGGATTTAGGATTGGACATGCATAAAGCCGATATTATTCGCATCGTATGCAATAAATAAAGGCGACAAACCAAAATCGATCATATCGATATTCCTAAAATATAGAACAGTTGACGTGGCTCTGATACCACTGTTGGGTTTTAGGGGAGGCAGAGAAGGCAGCGGAAACAAAAATTTTCTCCCCCAAACCCAGCACGAGGAAACGCGTCAATGTCTATATAATAGGAAAGGATGGTTTGTGGAATCATACCTTGTCCCGAGACTTGCTCGGCGACAATACCTCACACCTTGCGCGGTCTTCAACTTCGGTCTTGGACGGTGTCTGTGCAGCTCCTGGTCGCACCGGGACTGACAACTCCTCCTCTCACCAGACTGTCGGGATTGACAATTGTCCTCCTGAGCGGCAGAATCCTCCCGCCTCTAAAGTAGTCTACACAGACCACCTGGAACTCCACACTCCTTGTCCCACAAGGAAGTGGAAGGAGTCGCACCCTCCTATTGACGTACTAGTCGCCAACACACTCTACTGCCTCCAGTTGCAACTGCAGTTGTCTTTCCCTTGCTGCACCTCCCTTTGCGGGAAGCACTTGCTCGGGCTCTCTCTCGGTTACCAAAACCAGAGAGAACGACAACTTTGCAGAGAAACTGGTTGCACTGAGTTGTTCTTTGAGAAGCCCCCAATACCCCTATATATAGGCGGGTCATGGGACAGGGTTCTCTGTCCCCGACAATATGGGACTAAAATAGGAGTAGAAGGGTTCGAGATTTTTCACAAAAGCAACCAACTCGCAACCTGAACCGATCGGTTCACAAGTGAACCGGTCGGTTGGAACACCAACCGATCGGTTGGGACCCATGAGCCGATCGGTTCACTTCTGAACCGGTCGGTTCGTGGTCCTGATCAGTTCCCGATTGACTTTCCTTCTTTTGTTTCTAATTGGTATCGAATACCAATCCTTGTTCCAATCAAATTGGGCAAGTGAAACGCAAGGAAAATTCTCACCGACCTGACTTTCCCAACTTGCTCAGTTGCACCAGTTGAACCGATCATTTCAACAACTGATCATTTCACTCTGACCATGAGCCGATCGACTCAACACTTGAGCCGACCGGTTCAGCAACCTCAGCCGACCGGTTCAACACTTGAACCGATCGGTTGGGAGTACAGGTTGTGCATAATCAGTCAAAAGTGATTTCAATCAATCCGATACTCCATTCAACATGTCCAACACCTTGAATAGTATGATATTGAGCTATCAATCAATTGAGTGTTTAATTGAACTACTAAACTCCTTTAGTAATCAATCTAAACGTTTCTTGTGGACAAAACTTCTCTTCCAGGTTAAATCCTATGTGTGTGACCCTGCAGGTCCATTTCACATTGGTAGTGAAAGTCCATAACACTTATGACTTCACAAGAAAAGAGCGGTGCCTAGTCACACATCAGTTCTACCCAAGTGAAAGTAGAAAGTTGGAGAACAACTTTCAATCCTACAATCCGTGAATGGTGTTACAGCGAATGTATAATTCCTTTGTCACTGATATCCCGAATGAACTCAAGGCATGGAACAGTCATCCTGTCAACGTTCATTCACTTTCTTGATCTCGGAGCAGATTGAACGAGATATGTATGACATCAATATCACATACTGATTCACACATGCGTGCGCACGCCTATCTCAATCCTACTCATCAAGTGGCCTTAGATATCAAACTCCCTCAGGAGGGACAAATCCCATATCTATCACTCACCCCTCAAAAGGCCCATGTGTCAAAGCCACCCAATCATCAACTTTATAACAACCCATGTTTCAGGACTGTGTTTGATGATGTCAAAGTGTGCCCAACGACATGTGTTGAGTGTAGTGATTTCAGGTCTAAGAATCACACTCACCACCATCACTGCGAGTACTGACTGTGACTACCATGTCATGGTTCCATGTGTCAAACTCACGGTGGGTCTGTCCGGTATACTTGTTCTCTAACAAGTACCTATGTGTTTGGTTTGATATCTCTATATCATGACTAATGAGATTCTGTCATCAACCAACACCACAATCTAGTCTTGTGTGTCATTGCTGTCTATCTACCTTCCACAATGACATCCGACTAGGGACATAACAAGAATGTACAAACTCTTAGCATCTGTATGATCTCATCGTTCAGGTCCTCAACCTGAAAGCATACATCATTGAGTACTGCCATTCTCTAGACATTCAATCTGTTCTATCACTATCTCATATGACTGAACTAGAAAGAATTGGAAGCTTGCCTTTGATGTTTATCAAATCAATCTTAATGTATCCCACCAATCATCCCATGATTGGCTCTCAGGGCATACATACCAACACATCAAATGGCTTACGCTCAAATTACAGGAAGAACATTCAAGACCACCCGCTTTGGTAATGAGGATATTATACACCAATTCGGCATGTTTGATCAGATACAAGCTCTAATGGCAGGATCCAATATCATGAACATATGTTTTATCATGACACTATCATTTATAGAGAATATCGGGAGTTAATTTCCTCCCTCACTAATGTCCTTGTTGAATCAGTAGAAAGAATTTATTATGGAATCCATTACAAACTCCAAGCTTGCCTTTTTAACATAGAATACACTAAAAGTTAGAAAATGTAAAAATGAGATATTATATACTGACAAAGAGGATGTGGAGGCTACCTATTCAAATCAAATAGAAAAATAAGAAACCAGTTTTAATGCCAACAAAGTCTGGGAAAAACTTATTGGATAGTCAAAATACAAATCCATCTCCTCCAAGGTCAACATGTCCATTTGGGCCCATGGTGTGTCATCCACAAGATTTTCATCAATGTTCTCTTCAGAAAGTCAAAATCAAAAGAATGGTGATCTCCATATACTCTATTGTATTATGGAAGGACACCCCCGTAAACATTAGATGTCTCCTAATCTATAAATGTACCTCAATTCCAAATCAATCATGGGGTTTTATGCATGGTCGAACTCAACCATATAATTATCAAGCTCATAGATACTCAGATTTCTGAAAAAATCATATTGTACTTAAGGGGGGCACATCATCAACACTAAATATATAGTATACAATGGCACGGTAGTCTATCAAGATCACAAATGATGTTATCATTTTAAGAAACCGACATATTGCTCCCCCTATTTGACTGAGACACTATGATGAAACCCAACTCTTGTTGATTGAAATAAAGTTGAAGAAGACGATCCATTCTTGCTAAAACACTTTCACCTATTAGTTAGAGATATTGTCTACATATGTCGTGTGCCACCCAGTTAGAAAACAAGATGGAAAATTCTTCCTACAATCTTAGAAGACTCATTCAAGGATTTAGGAGATGACTCAGAAGCACAACAAACTATCCCCTCCCATGCTATAATACTCGACATCTTACCAACACACTCACATTCAACACATCTCATGTACAAGAATCTACTATGAATCTTATACACAATGAGTAGTTGGCCAACGAAATACACAAACCTATCAGGGAAGAACTTCATGATGCATCTACCATCACAAACACTTTGCAACCTATAACTGACCAACATGCGTATACAACACCTCCTTCTCTAAAATCATTTTGATTATCATATTCCACATAGTTCACCTCACCAAACTTGAAAAGATGATGCTATAAATGTGTCAGATGATCAACCAAATCATCATGACCGACCATCACCATATCATCACCAATCTCCTCCTCATTCCTCAGACGAGGAGTGTTGTCACAATAATATTGGTGATGCTTTTGGCATAGAGTTTGACCATCTATGCGAGGTAACATATCAAGATACTTTCTCTTTATCTAATACTACCTTAAAGGTGCATGATATTATCTCACATATCTTTCACCTCTTCAACATCATATATTCGGTATAATCCCTAACATGACAAGTTGACACAGTAGAGTCTCTGCCAAAACAAATGGAGGAAATAATAACCCTACAATTTGATATGCGTACCTTCTAGATGAGGAAGGATAAGTGCATTGGGAAATGAAGGATAAGAACACTACTAAACATGAGAGAGGTTGTGTATGCCTTGATCACATAAAATGTCAAGGCAAGTCTTACCCTTCCTCTTTGTCACTAGGACCTTATTATGTCTTAGATACATCTATTAAGATCTTAGAAGAGTGTTCTTATCATATACTCTACCAGTTTGCCACATCATCCAGGCAAGAAGATTCACCCTTTGCATATGAAACATACATGAATGAAGTAGGCTTGGGTGCTTCCACTCACAATACCATTAACGAAGTACATACTAATATCTCTACCTATCCATCAAATGTAGTTCCACTATCTTCCTTGCAGACCTATGAGCATTCCAATACCAATGAAACAACTAATAACTCTAGCATGGCCAACACACACATAATCCCTACTATGGAATTTGATGACCCTAAGTTTGAAGATGTGAATGTATCTCAGCTTAGGTCACACACCCTAATAATGTATACATCGACAAAGGCTTAGTCACAAGACATCTTCAAGTATATATGAGAACCCCTTGATCTCTCCGCTTACATAACTGAAGGGAAATCCCATTTTCTTGTCACTCCCCCTACATACCATCATGCCACTAAAGTCAATCTGGATGACAAGGAGGACTCACTTCACTCCAATTTGACAATGAGGGTCTAGTCAACCAATCTACTACTGATCTGATTCAAGCATATACTTATGGGGATGATGACGATATCAACTTGGATAGAATACTATCAGGTGCTATATCTAGGCCGGATTGTCCAAACATTTCTAAACCATCACTTTCACCACCATTGTGCATCTAGAACAAAATGCAAGGCAACTGAATCTGATTTTGTACAAGGGATGGAAGTATGGGGTATGTTTTTTGTTAGTAGGACATCCTAGATAACAACAATAATGGTATCATATTTTTTACAATAATGGTTTCAATCTCTAAAATAGGATGATCTACAAAGCACTTTTTGGAATCTAGCTAGACTTAGCAAATGCATCTTCCTGGTGCTAGCATCAAATTTCGTAGAAGACGACATTCTAGTAACAAGGAGTGGCCAATTTATAATGCCATACTAACATAAGTTGAGTGCTTTTTGAGCAACAAACAAAATCACCATTCATCAAAACTCTAGTTGACAAATTGAATGAGCATAAAATTAAGATCATTGGCTTCCATTTCATGATGGTGGGTACTATTTTCTCTACACAGCCGACCAAGTGTATCGATAGGAAATTTTGTACAATGATGCAACATCAAATATCCAAATATGTGATTGCATTTTCAGGATTATGAGGCATGGAAAATACATCATATACCAATATGATTAGAATGTTTGATCAAGACATGCTCATACTATTGTTCCAATTGGTCCTTCTACTCAGTAGATGCCATGTATTATCAACAATTACTAGAAAAAGGCGATAAAATCTTTGTTGTGATTCTTATAATGGAACCTATCAACCATGGTATACCGTAATAATCTCTCTGTCCAAACAACTTCAATCAATTATGGGGGTGACATGATGTGGAAGTGATACATGGTCATTTCTTATTCCAAGATTTATCATTACTATAAACCTAAGGTACCTTTACCCTCTCATTTCACAGAGTTGTAAGGTTCCATTCTGCCAAACACTCTGTGAGTACAAGAACAAGAAAATTACCAACATGACAAGCAGCGTTAGCCGGTGCAGAAACATCATATTACACCTCCATTGCAAAAAAAATCTTTCAAGCACCACTTCATAACTAAGAATCCACACCACTCACTAGAAGTACCTATGGTATTGCATATCTTGAAGAATTTTTGAGAGATGATAATGTTGACACAATGGCAGAAGTTTGAGGGTTAACAACCCTCGTAATTCCCAAATTTGCATATTTTGACAGGAGCACTTGCATCAGAATTTTTGAACGTGGTTTGAATATCATTATGAAATGCTTACCAGATAGAGACAATAGTTATATTTTGTTCCTCCCGCACAACATATTTTATTTATAAACTATCATCTATGGGATACAGAAAAGATCATTGGATACTTGGCTTTGAATGTCATGTGTGCATATCAGTCCCTTCTCAGTCATGAATTAGAAAATTTCTATGTAATTGGGCCAACTCTAATGAACGGTCCCAACACCTTGGAAAATTTTGGGGAAAAATATTCTAATTTAGTGTCTATAGTTGGTAATTCCCAAGTTCATCTTTGTACCTATCATGCATGATAACCAATGGACAATGCTTGCCATATTCTAAAGAGAGTGGAAGGCAATATTTTACTACAACTTTGACTACTTATTCAATCTTTTTGGTCTCAAAAATTCCATAAATGTCAATAGAGAAACATGATGTCGGGCTAAAATATGTGCTAGAGAGATCATAAGTTTAATCATAAAATACAAAGGTATTGTTCTCAACAAGTGAAAAACAAATGGAGCAAGCCATGGTTCTACTACCATATTCCCCAACACCAATGATTATCATATGATTGTGGCTTCTACATCTAATTCCTAGATGTATTCCCTTTTTGTCCTACAAGTGGAGGTGGAAGATTGTCGACACAACATTATCAATACATATGTTGTGAATATGCAATATGGCTGCTTCCTCTCAATGAGAAGATGAAGAACATTGCCATCAAGATGTTTGAAACGTTACATGATTACATTTTTCTCATACTTTGACACTCTAATGACGAAGTACATGACAAGTTAGGGGATGTACATAGGTGAATTAAGTATGATATAATTTTCTTTGTCTCTTTATTATTTCTTAATTTTATGTTTTATTTTTCTTAGAAAATTTTACGTTTTCAAAGAAACAACAAACTTGGACGCAAAAAGGATGTTTTAACACCCATAAAATTGGTTCTAATTGTTCTTGAAGCTACATTAATGAAATTCTTCCCATATTAAATGAGTTAGGACATATATTCCTTTTTTTATAATTAATGGTCATGTTTTTGTGTCATTATCCTAGAAGAAACCACATTTTTTTTTCAGACTGACTCTAAGACCTAATAACATCATTTGAAGATCTTAGCCTATGCTCTCAAAAAACAATTTTCATGCCCTATCAAAGAAGAACACTCCTATACAAGGAAAGAGCTACCTCATTACTGATTTCAAAACCATATCAAAAAATCACAAAAAAGTGAGGAATAAATACAAGTGCAGTGTGTATAAGACAATGAGAGTTTTGCCCTACCTAGAGACAAGGATATCACCTCAACGATATATTATTGCTCTCAAGAACACAAATATTCACTTATGGTAGTAATATATAAACATAATAGTACACACCCCTGACCTTCAATGGTGTTCATTAAAGGTATAGCAAGCCAGGGCAATGCTACATAGGATGTGCAACCACTGTCCTTAAGCCAACTTGCTTGGACTACAGGGACCACTTGTTGCTAACAGACCTATAGTGGAATGACTCAAGAAAGTGAGAGGGATACCTATCAACCTCAACCTACCCATTTTCCTTCCACCTTTTTTTAATATAAAAGATGTGAGTGAAAGATGTCTTTGAGGAGATGTGTGCCTCATGATACAATACATGGATTTTTCTTACTAAAATATTAAGGAATGACAACCAACAAAGAATATCAATGAAATATAAAGAAGTAGATGATTTTTAGGGGAAGATTCATTAGAGGATTTGTAGGTTGTCTTGGTAAGAGTCTAGAATGAAGACATCATCATTCATCAATGTTGATATCTGTCTATGTTACCTCATAACTCATTTGTCTCTACATTTTTACTTTAATGATTAACTTGAGGACAAGATATATTATAAGTCTGAAGGGGTTGATAACATCCAAATGCATGGATGTTTTATACTTGATTCTCTATAGAATCAACATAAGTTATAAGCACAACACTTGTATATTAACTCTTCATGAGACTAGTTTTCTTAACACTCTTATGATTAACTGATCTCTACAACTACAAAAAATTGACTATAATGAAGCTAAATCAATCAAATTCCATCTACCTCCATCAACCAAAGACAATAGTTCAAGCAGAAAAAATCAAACATTATAGATTCAACATATGACAATCAATCGATAATCAAGAGTAATTTACTGAGGACTGCATTTGATTGACACCATCAACAAAAACCAATCAATATTTCTAATAAAGCATATTGATCAACTAGACCATCAACAATCAAACACCTATCAGTGATCAAGTATTGAGAAATGGGGTTGATATCGTCATTGATCGAACCAACAATCACTCAATGGACAATCAAATATCTAGCTTGATAGGCATCAATTGAATCCCAAATTCTACAAGTACTTAAGGCATCAATTGACCCTTAAGGCATTAATCAGTAGCAGTCGAGCACTATGATCGATGGTTAACACGATAGCCCACTACTATGTGGACCAATCAACAATCGGGTTGACTATGAGTCAACCTATAAATATGATCCCATGGATTCATGTTTGAGGCATCTTGACTTCAAATCAAAATGTGGAAATGATGCAATTGTAAGTAAAAGATCCATGGCAACCTCAATCAATCCCTAGATCAATCGATGAGTAGACTTTATCTTCGGCCACTTGTCATTACTCAATCAGAAGAAGAGCTTCTTTGAAGTTCCAACCTTCATCCAAAGAAAGACCAATTGACCATTTCTATCTAATGACTTTATTGATAGATACTGGAGCTTGATCACTCAAAGGAAAGGAGAAGGTTCTAAGCAAAAAGGTGGGTACATCATAGAGGATCTACCCTTGTAGTCAACCTCTTTCCTCAATCCAATCATTTTATTGTTTACTTTTGAAGTCTATGTCCATGTCAAGTTGTAATTTGATAATGACCATTCACTTCTTGAGTGGATAAACCTCTTAAATTTGGGTTTGGAGTAGTTGTGAGGCCCTTCCAACCATGTAATTGATCTTCTTGTATCTAAAATACTCACTCCTATTTAGATGCATTACTAGTATGATTATCTACCTTCTTGGGATGTTTGAAGTGAACAACTTTTTGAGGTGATCAAGAGTTTGTAATAGTGAAAAGACATAAGAGTGAAGGATATATAAAGCTATAGTGATATGTTTATGTTCTATAGTTGTTTGTTTGTTGTCTCGATAGAGAGGCATCCTTTGACATATCTACCCTCATCTAAAGATAGAAAAAAGTGATGGATTCTTGTGATGATTGCTTCCAAAGTACTATTTAAGGATATAAATAGAAGGGTTGTTGAAAGTAAGCTTTATTGGTGTAAGTAGTCCAAGTTTCCATTCATCATAATCTTAGATTATCTCTTTTAGCTTTGTAACTTAATTTTCTTACATGTTAATCACTTAATTCCTTATGGGAACACTCAATTCAATTTTTTCAACTAATCTAAGCTAAGACCTTTAGTTTCTTACGTAATTATCACCCTTATCCTTGTGTTTGACCCCATTAATGCAACATACTCTATAATTTGATGTGGACGTCTCTTGGAGTTAGATAAAAATATAAAGTTCAATTCATTTGAACATGGATATTTTGCTTGCGCTTTTGACCCACATTTGAGATAATTAACCTTGTTCGAGGGACTCATGTATGAAGGAGGAAACTTTCTTTTCAAGTCTTAAGGCTTCCAATTTTGTTTAGATGTACATTAGAAAAAAAATATACATTCTCATTTTTACTTGCAAAATTGATCTTTTTGGATTGAATTCATTTTGTAAAAGCATATAAGAGAAAAGAGAAGTAAGTATATGGTTTAAACCTCTCTCCTCTCTTTTTGTAGTTTAATCATGCTTTCAATTAAGAAAAGGATTTTTGAAAAAGAAAATAGTTAATTATTTTAAAATAGTTTGCTATCCAAGTGGGATTAGGATTGGATATTCTATTTAAAGGATAAATAATGATAAATTATCATAAAGTGGCTTTTAGAAACTCAAGTATTCTCATAAATCTATTATACAACTTCTCTCTACTGGTTGACCCCATGTGAGAACAAAAGTGGATAAAAGGATGGATTAAATAGATGGAAAAGATTTAAAATGTTGTTAAAATCCAACATGCACTTGGAAGCTTATTTGATCCTAGTCATTGATAAGGGACCAAAAAGAGATTTCTTGGCATGTGGAATCATAGTCTGTTGTAATACTTTGATAATTTTTTCTTTGTAACAATAGTGGTAGGTGAGAGTACAAAATTTATTACTAGGACTAGTCATGTATAGAGAGAGTTCAAGAACACTTTGAGTATAAGGAACTAGAATAAAAACATAGATATAAGGCACTATATATATAGAAAATTCCTTTTAAGTAATTATGATTGGAGTATGAAGTCATGAATCTTACATAAGGATGGATTCAATATTTTAGGTTTTGAATGAATCAACTTGGTAAGCAAAAATTTTGGATTTTTATATATTAAGTTCAGTCCAAGAATCAATGGAAAAGAAAGAATATGTTTAAAATATATCATATGTGTACTATGTCAATTTCAAGTTTTGTATCAATTGTCCTCATCTTTATCCAATATTCTTGAATGTGTTGCATATCTCTTTATTTCATTACCTTCTACCTACCTAATTTATGTTCCTAACTATATTTTTATCTTTACAATTTGTATATACTCTTATATATTCCCATCCACAAATTTTTTTCTTTGAATTTCATTTTCATCACTATTTGTATTTTTATAAATTTATGTATGAAAAAAGAATTCATAGTGATTGCAAGCTTGATAAATGATTAAATTATATTTTGGAAAAATATTAATGAACTAT
The DNA here is from genome assembly GCA_963693085.1 of Alisma plantago-aquatica. Lineage (NCBI taxonomy): Eukaryota > Viridiplantae > Streptophyta > Magnoliopsida > Alismatales > Alismataceae > Alisma > Alisma plantago-aquatica. The sequence goes on from OY856415.1 coordinate 323,708,889, forward strand.
TTTTTGTTAGTTATGTTCTAAACAAAAAATATGTTGGTTACTTTTATTTATATTATGAATAATAATCAACTCTAAGTACTATTATTTAGATAAATCTTCCGCATGAGCATAAGGCCATACAGTATGCAATTATGTATTGAGCTTTAATATTTTCATATTCGACACTAAATTCATGGTAATCTACACTTGAAAATGCACTCAATCATATTGACTCTCTATTAATTTCTCTATTTCAATATTATTTCTAGGCAATTCTAGAAATTCTCTTATACAATGTTTCATAACAAGATTTATTCTCATATGTACACATATTTCATAACATATGTTTCATGTAAAAGTATATATAAAATGAACTTAATTGTACTTATTACTATTTTATATCTCTAAAAGGTTTCTATATGGTTTTGGTTTCTACTATAATGAGTGCAACATTTTATTGCACCAACTTGTTATGTGTATAGTCTATGTTTCATTCATATAAAAGTTAAGTAAAATGTGAGAATAGAAACATTCCATGTGAAGTAAACTATTGATATATCCATCATGGTTACACCTATAATCTATGAAACAAGTTATTTAATGTGATACTTTGAAGAAAGAAAAACATGTATATGATGAATGTACGTGGTAGGAAGTATAATATTGTATCTATGTTCGATTTCCTAATTGAAGTGGAAGACTATTCTAAAGTTGTGCAAAACTAGGATTTCATACAAAATATTATGTAAAACAAGACATTATTTATGTTCTATTTTATATATGTATAATAATGGCAATATCATCTATAATTAATTTTGTGATTTAATCCAACACATTATTAATATTTATTGATCGTCTAGAATTATTTTCTTAAATAGGGTCCACTCTCAACCATTCTTCCTATAATATTCTGAGTAATGCATTTAGGGAGAAATCAAATGAGTATTTTATTACTTATGTTTATATGTCCATGCCACATGGCTAGGTAACCCAATGCTTAGGCTGATTAGAGAAAAAAAATAAATGTTTAACCATCAAGCCTATCAATCAACCTTTCTAACCTAATGGTATATATAAACTCAAGCTAGGATACGATACCACATTTTTATACCCTTATCACAAATTCCAAGTTAGGGATCAAGATTAGTGCTTGATGAATCAAAGTAAACTAAAAATAAAGCATCATCAAATTTTCACAAAGTTGCATATTTTCAATAGCAAGATTTAAAAAAAACAAAAATGAAGAAAATAAGTATTTTCAAAGAGTAATCCTATTTACCAAAATTACATTATTTGTTTAACATATTGCTCATCACATTTATGTTACAAGAAACATAATCAAATGACTAATTCTATTTTTATGATATAATACAAGACATATGCAACACTTGTTACAACTAATTATGTTAACTATGATCTAGAGTTGAGATGGACCCATACTAAACACTCGTTAAATCTATTGTGATGTTTTTGTTGGTACCTATTATTACTTCTGAAGCTATAGGTGAGCCCAGAAATTACTCGGTATGGGGTGGACTTCTAGATCAATGAATTGGCGTCTTCATACTATGTGAGAAACCTCATACTACTAGAAGAAAGCATTGTTCATGTATCTTGAAAGGCAAAAAAGAAGTAAATAATGAATTTTCATTATTGAAGAGTTTTATAATAAAGAGATATATAAACACATTCTACTACAATCCAAGTAAATGGTAAAGTCCAACTACAACATATTGAATTCATTAATTAACTATGATTTCTATCCCATAAGAAATATATCCAGAGAACTAATGCTATCTTGTGTCTCTTATTTTTATATTTCATAAGATGGTTCATTTCTCATATTGATATGATGCTTACAATTATGTGTTATATGTTTATAGCAATTAGGTCAAAGCCACTTAAATGTACATTTCTCTAGAATTCACTTGGATTTTACTAACTAGCTAAAATCTACCTCAACTAACCTGGTAACTTATTACACTTGTCTTAAGGGAAAACCAACGCCTTATTACTAAATAATCAAGGTGTAGGTCGATAAAAGGTTTCTGTATTGGTCTTTAATGTGCTAAACATGTGGTAGATACTAGTGCCTCATTCCCTGAGTACTTAATATGGGCATCAAGGCTAAAATCCTATTATATAAGTGACGTAACCCAATCAAGATATAGTTTGAATCTCGTTAAATGGAAAAAGGGAAGCAATGTCCCTATTTGCATATGTTTCAAGCTAGGGAACCATTGAGATCTCTATTTACTATTGGGAACCTTTCTAACGACTGACTGATTGCAATATCATCAAGACCTCAAATCATTGTTGGATATCCTAGTGCTAGTGGATATGTAACAAACAAATAATTTTCCATAGAAATCTATTCACTCATGTGTCTAGTAAATTGTTTTGACATGCTATGGGCTACCTTTACATGGTCTCTACTAGTTGGTATTCGTTTTTCCCTATTCCCGACATATACCTCTAGAAAGTTTAAGTCTTCAATATTTATATCATCTTATATTATTATTCTAAATGTTAGATATGTGTACTATTACAAACAAAATAGTCTGGCATTGTTTGAAGATTCTACTGAAATGATGATCTTGAACATCTTTTCTTTCATTATAACTTACAAATTAACTATATATATTGTGTATCTTGGCAATTTTACTATTAGATTCGAAGTATTTAATATTTTCATTTCATTGATTGCACACTCTAAGTTTTTATATAATAGAATCATGTATATGTTTATAATTACATCATTCTACTCATAGACTGTATAAACATATTCTACTTAATTATTATGGAAAAAATGCATGTACTACTTGGAAATAAAATATAGTCATCAACTACATTCTTCTATGACATATAATTCTCATCATTCAATTGATACTAACTTATCATTAACTGTCTAAGAAAAGTAGCCTAGCTAGAGTTTTCTATCAAGTGAAATATAAATTTAATTAGAAAATCAAGTTCATATTGCTTATTTATAATTTATTCTGATTACTTTTAAGTGGTATTAATACTTTATACATATAAATTTTGTTTACTTGTGATTTCAACTAGGACATGTATGTCTTTGTAATATGTGAATGGTGTAAAATTATAAAATAAATTTTATGTTGAAGTTTAATACAATAAGTTTTATTCTTTGGTCCATTCAATTTCATTTTGGAAGGCCACACACTTTTATGAAAAACTTGATCTTAATGTGCTAGTATCATTCCAAAAAGTAAAATAGAAATTGACTGGCATGCAACAATAAATTTTGAAGTTGATAGTATTTTTTATGCCTCTAGAATCATTTACTATATAATTTGTAAGATAATAAATTCAATCCAGTATAGGGATATTCATATTGTATTGAGCAATAGAAAATACACATATGGAAGATAATCATAAATGGAGAAAAACAATTCTAAATATTTGAATATAAATTCATGATTCTAAGACATTAGTTAGATGTTTCACTCATGTAGTAAGGGTTCCAGTGAATGATCTCTAACTTATGAAAATCATCTAGGAACTACAAATCTTTCGATACCCTATAATATGACTCTCTTCACACCACAAGGTCATAACCATGCTAAATGAGGATAGAGGGGACTATAAAATTGAATTAAAATTATTCCATAGTAATTAAAAAGCTTATATCCACTGATTGTAAAAAGAGAAGAGAGGAGAGGAGACTAGTTTTAGCTTGTGAAATTATTGTGAATCTGGCAAGAACAACTATGATAAGATCAACAATGGATAGTGTTCTTCAAAATCACTAAAATTCTACCTTTGAGTCTTCAAATCAATTCTTTAGTATTGGGAAAAAGGGTGAGTTGTGAGTACTCATATATGTTTATAAGACATGCTGGTGTACTTGGGAGGCCCTTTGATCCTAATTTTATTAGATTATGATCTTCAAAAGTCAAATGAATTCCAACACATAAAGGTCAAACACTAACACGTATGCACACACACACACAAATATATATATATATATATATATATATATATATATATATGTTCACTCAACTCCAACATAGGGTTTATGCCGACATGATTACTATCCATCTAAAACACATCTTCGACATATATACATTATAGGTTTATATTATATTTAACTCATCATAACATTATGTGTCCTATAATCCAAGGCATGGACAGGGACACATGTATTCATACATATGGTTTATATTTGAGTGACTCATATTATGTAATATATGTCCATTGGGATACAAGCATGTGTATTAGGGTATATTGTTAACCTTGTTTGGCAATTATAAAGATACTAGCATACTAACCTACTATCCATGGGATTAGGGTTTCTAGAACTAGGATAGGAAAATTTAGGATGTTACAATTTTAGGATATCACACTGCAATTCATGAAATTAATTGTGTAGATATTAAAATTTCCATGGTTGATTTGTATGTCTACATCTTTATAGTTCCATTTTGAGAGTACAAATCCAATCTAAATGCAATTTTAGAGCATCATTGCGAACCGCAATAGGAAATAACTAAAAATGCATACTATGCGTCAACATTGTGAATCTCAACACACACAATCCATGTATTTACATAAAGTAATCTACCTCTACCTAATGTGATTAATACATAATATTGCATGCATTGGCTTGGATCGATTTAGTTCAACCATATGCTCAAATTAGAGTTGAACCTCCTCCACAAAGTCAAATTAAATAGCCAATTTGGAATGGTCTAGTTTAATTCTATGGTCTACTATGGGATTCAGAGAGAGAGAGATTTCCCCACTCCCTCCCAAAGCTTGTGCAAAGGTCAGACGTCTAAGAGGGTGGTAAATCAAGAAATGTGTGTTCGTGTGGTTTGAACCCTGGTCTCTTCATTGGGAATCAATAGAGTTCTCTATGCTCTACTTTGGTTTCTCCCATTCAGAGTTATATGCAATTAAATATGTTTTTGATGGGGTCTTTGATAGAGCTCATAAAAAATGATAATTCATGTGTTACATTGTAGTTTAAACAGTCGAGTTGAAGTGTTGTACTTGATTTTTAGAAATTTGGTATTTGATAATAGTATGAAAATCATATTAACATGACTTCTATTTCTCAATCTACTTATCATAGTGTACTTTACCTTATTATGCAAGATCCCTTTTAAACACACTTTTATGGTGTATAAATCAAGACTACAAATGAAATTCAAGTGTTTCCTTAAAATCAAGATTCAACTTTTAAAGAAATCATGATTGAGCATTTCTAATTAATTTGGGCATTGCACCAAATCTAACTAGTTGATTTGGTTTACACTAAGTCCATGTTTCATTTGAAGCAGTTTGTCTTCCTGACATTGACAATGGGAAGTGATGAGTAGAAACTAAATTCCATTTAGTATAATGATGTCTAGTGAAAATGGTTGATATCCAACCGCATCCAACTACTCACTCAGCCTTAAACTACACAAAGATGTATCACATCACTACGGTCAAATGTAAGGGCTCATTTGGTAATCCTGAAATGTAAAACATGTACTACATTTATCAACTCATTGTGTTCGTTTTGTGTTGTTTCACTTGCATTAAGAAAAGAAACCACACGTCCCTTCCCCGTTGAGTAGAGATCTAAGGTTAAAAATTGCATTGTCAAAAAGGAGTGGTTCAATTTTCTTGAGTGGGTACTATGAGAATACACACCTTGCAACAAACTCCATGTGATAGCTTCCTTCTTTCATTTTTTTTCCTATGGAAGGAGCTATGTTGACTCAAGGTCTAAATTGACTAAATCATTGTTTTGATGATGACTAATCATTCCACTTATTTATGTCTAATGTTTCTACTTGAATGATTTAAGATTATATAGACACTCCAAATGGTTAAACTTAAGCATCCTAACTTGGAGAAAGTAAGTCATACATGCATAAAAATCAAGATTGAAAAATAGATAGTTTTTCTCGATAGATATTTGACGTAAATCACTTGTAATGATTGTAAGATACATAATTAATCTTAATGGAAATCTAGATAATTTAAATTGATTATATAAGAAATTTTTAGGAATTTGTGAAAATTAATTATAGACTTGCTTGTCGGCCAAATTTGTCCTGATGTCAACTCATCTGACAGCCAATCTGGCTCTCAACAATACCCGGTGTCAGCCAAGTTTGTCGTGGTGGAAACTTGACCGACACCCTACACTAGCAAAACAAAGTACAATCATCGATCGAGTTTCATCCCATATAAACTCAACGACAACTAAAAATTGTTTGGTCATATAGTGTTGTCGATTGGTTTACTATATGATAAAGTGCAGAAAAGTGTTTCTAGCTATTGGAGTGTTGCAACTCAAAATATATCTGTTGCAACATCCAAAATAGACAGAATTTTATTCAAAGTGTTTTTATTGGCTTGTAGGCATCCTCAACTATAAATGGGATCCCTTGCACTTCATCCCATGTTTAGCCAAGCACTAGCCTTCCAAAAAGCCTCCATCCACTCTGATGAGCTCAATCACTTGCTACAACCATTAAAGTGAGAAGGAGATTTGTAAGAGAGCTAGTCCTACATGTATATCTTCTGATTCTCTCACTTCCTCTACCACCCAATCTCTCTTTATACTATGAATATAAAGATTCTTTCTCTTATATAAGAGAGAGGAATAAGAAGAAGGGAAGGAGTCCCTTTGTGAAAGGCTTATCCTTGGTGAAGGTGAAGTCAGAGGTTGAAGATACAAGTTGAGAGTGGGTAACTCTTGGAAGATGGAAGACTTGTTGCAAGAGTGGGTAAGTCCTTGGGGAAGGCTTAAGACTCGTTGTAAGAGTAGGTAAGTCATTGATAAGGTAGGAGACGCTTGATCATTGATAGGTAACTCCTTTGTAATGGTTATTGGCTCCTTGATCCGAAAAGGAATAATAGTTTATCCCTTGACCTTGAAAAGGGTGGTCTTATGTTGTGTTTATTATTATGAAATATAAGGAGTGAGACATGGTTGAAAATCCTAGAGATTATCCCCTATAGGTAATGGACGTACATATCCTACTTTGGAGGTTGGAACCACTATAAATAACTTATGTTAATTGGTGCTTGTTCAATCTCTCTCTTCTTTTCTATGTCTGTTTAGTTGCACTCAAAGTTCATACTTGCATATTATCTTGGAAATATCTTGAAGGTCTAATGTGTTTTGTCTAAATGATTTTAGATCTATTCACCCCACCTCTAGATCCCTTAGATCCAATAGGCTACACTATGAATGATTCATGCATGAGACAAAGCTTTAAAGTTTGGACATCGTCTGCTCTCATGCCAAATGTAGAAGCAACATTTGAACCACTTCAGTCTTATGACTAACTTTATGGTACCAAACTAATATGATACATTTCCAATTCAACACCCTAAATTTTCTATTTTAGTTTTTGATGAAATGTTCATAGCATAGATAAAGTTTAGCAACAATCTCATGCTAAATGAAAAAAGTACCATTGGTAAAAAAATGGTGTCCATGCCACAGTTTAAATAGCACCAGAGTGCCATAGAAAATATGAGTCAAGGGACCTATATCATGGAACCAAAAGGGCAAAAGTTTAGCAAACAAGGGTAGAGGCACCCCAATGGTAAGCCTCCAATGAAGGAAAAAACATTCAAAATCCATTTGTCTCAGCTAGGATCTCCTCAATGGTGCAAGTCCTTTGAGTTATCATCTTATCCAAGATAGGTAGATGGATGCTTGTTCTCCTTACTCTGCTCAATGGCGTCCCAATGACTTATAATATAAACACATGTAATATGAATCTATGACATTTCAGACTAATATATTGATGTTGATGTTTTGGTTGTTAAGTCTTCTATTATTTCTTTTGGTCCATATCGTCCATATCAACGAAGCCAACATTGTTTTTTTGTATAAGTATCCTGGTTTTTGGGCTTAGAGATCTGAAATATTTGTTGGATATTTTTTTATGTTGGTGTGTGCGAGTTCAATAAAACAAAGAAGTGGCCTATGAGAAGGGTAGTAGTGGGACTGTGGACGAAAAGATGTTTTGTAGTAGTTTCTTCATGCTAGGAGAATGGAAGGCATATAGAGGATCCATGAAAACATCTCTTCTCCATGTTGGGGTCTGTAAGGATCTTGTCATGCCAAATGAGACAAATGAGGAGTTTGATTATGTGTGATATGGTGATGTTCTAGATGAAATTTGAAGGGCATATGTGATCACTCTATGTGAAAAAGTGGTATGCTTGATTTGGAGAGAATGTGGGTCCCCATTTCCATGTGATGTAGTTTCATGTATTAGATTTTAGGTGCCTAGTAAGCTCTGTTAGAATGATATCCAAAAAAGAGGTTGTGAGGGTTATTTTAAGAAGGTTATCTTGTGAATTCCTAACAGTATCATAGCTCAGCCAGTGGTGGTGTTGAATATAGAAGGTGGGGTATTAAGAAGCATGGTATGATGAATAATGGATTGACCATGGAACCAGGGATCAGTCAAATTTTTGATTTTGTTGGAAATGTGGGGTGGTGTAATAATGTAGTATTGTATAAAGGATATGTGTTAGTTGATATGTTTTGACACTGGTGTGGATCCTTTGTGTTTAATTTTCCACCAAGGATTTGAACAATGGTTATCAAGTACATGTTCTTTCCAAATGCAACTTTTATCCGAACAAAGTGTTGCAATGATTTTAAGAATTAGGCTAATAGCATATGTACTAATGTTGATAATAGCCCATTCACCATATGTTTTCATGTAGTAATAATCTCCTAGATTACCAAATGGATTTTTTTTCTTAAATGTTTCCATAGAAAGTTTCTACGAATTATCAATAGTTTTTTAATGTGAACAAGAAGGGCAATACAAGTAAGGTAGTAGGTGGTCAGTGATGTCACTGAGGTGTTAGGAAGAGTGTGTTTGCTAGCTAAATTTAGGAAGTCAGTTTTCCATAAGGATAGGAAGTTGTTAAGCTTGGTGATGATAGGGTTCCAGTTGGATTTTGGCAGTGGGTGTGGGGAAATAGGAAGGTCGAGGTAGGTGAATGGGAAATACTCGATCTTGTAGTTTGAGAAGAGATTGGTATCAATGGATATTAGATGACATGTGTGTCAATAACCACATATTTATGAAGTTTGATCTTTAGTCTTGAAATATAAGAGAAGATACTCAGTATGTGGATAGTGTTGATAACATTAAAGTCATCTATTTCCTCAAAAAAACATTAAAGTCATCTAGGTTGATGAAGAGGATGGTATCATCAGCATATTGGATGATGTTTTCTTTGCAAGCAGAGAAAATATAATAAGTCCATGTTGGACAACAAGTTTGATCATATTTTTCAAAATCGATGTGACAATTATGAAAAGATATGGGGAAAGTGGGATCTCCTAGTTGAATCCATTGGAGCTTTGAATATATCTGAAGGGTGTTCCATAAATGATAGTGGAAAATTTTCAGGCAGTGCATGTTTGAATCCATTAGATCTACTAGTATGAAAAGTCATATCCCTCCACACAGTGATAGAGTCAATGCCAGTTAATATTGTCAAAAGTTCTTTCAAATTCAAGTTTAATGGTGAAAGGGGGTTTTGTTGTGGTGACAAGTATGAATAGTCTAACGAACAATGATGTGTGCATCTTGAAAGTTTTTCTTTTTAAGAAATGCACATTTTTGTTGCCCAATGATGTCGTCCAAGTGTGGATGCATCCTAGTGCTAATGTTTTGACAATACTTTTATAGGATGGATTAATGAGGCCGATAGGCCAGAAGTGACGAACCACTTCAGGATTGTCAATTTTCTTAATCAATGTAATATGTGTTTGGTTAAGAATCCCTATTTGTGGGATGATGTCATCATTAAGGGAAATATATTGGAAAATATTGATTAAGTTAGGTTTGATGTGTTCCAACATGTTATGGTAGAATTCAATGTTGACGCCGCCAGGTCTAGGTGATTTGGCAACGCTGAGTTGGTATGGGTTGATTGCTTGATGTGATTAGGACAAAAAAATCTCCCAACAAATGTGTAAGAAGGGGAAAATGTTGTGTTTATTATTGAAGAGTTTCTAAAAGTGTTCAACTATGTGAGATGTGATGACGTGTCTATTGGTAATGTGTTGTCCTAGGATATTAAGACTATGGATGGAGTTGATTCTAGTGTTGCTATTGTAGCATTTACAGAAGAATTTGGTGTTCCTATATCCCTCCTTCAACTGTTTGATTTTCTATCTTTGTTCCCGCATGATTTCACTATGTAGAATGAGGCACTCTATGTCAGTTTTGATAGAAAGTATTAAGAGTGATCCGCATTAGGGTCCCTATTAAGCTGGAAGAGTTGTGATTCCTTTTCCATGAGATTTTTATAGATATTTCAAAAGGGGTTTTAGTTCCAAATCATGAGGGTGTTCCTAATGGTTTTGATGTTTTTGAGGATATTCAGTCCTAGTTCTAGAGGATGAGTAGGTGTCGGCCAGTTATGTTGTATCATAGTTCTAAAATCAGTTGTTTAGTCCATAAACATTCAAATAGGAAAGGTGTGTATCCCCATGGAGTGTATGTGGTGTTAATGAGGATAGGAAAATGTTTCGAGATGGGTCTGATAGTGGATGAAGTGATTGCTAGAGGATAGGTATCCTCCCATAGTTGTGAACATAAAAAATGATCAAGCTTAGCCAGGATTGTCCACAATTCCATGTAAACATATAAGATATGTATAAGTTGGAATTTCATGATGAGACTGTCAAAAAATCTATCAGAAATGGAATAATAATACCCACAGATATGTAGAATATTTAGTCTTATGGAATTGATTTCTAAAAAAGTTGAAATCTCCACCTATGAGGCATGATGTGGATGTATAGGTTTGAGTCGTGTCATATAATTCTTCAAGAAAAATATGTTTTTGATGATAAGATTCTCCATATACCCCATAAATAACCATGTATGTTGGTCAAGGAGGTGTTGTATAGTGATAGTGATACTACATTGTTTCAAACTTTCGTTGGTGATCCGAATTAGTTTTTTGTTGATACATATGACAATGTCTTCCTTTGATGCCATTTGGTGGAATTTGGATCCATTCATTAATCTGTTTCCTACTGATGGTGTTGAGATAGAAGGAGGTAAGGTGGATTTTAGTTTCCTAGAGAGTTGTGATATTGAATTTATTATTGTATATAAATCTTCTAATTTCTCTCCTTCTACTTGCACAATGGGTTCCACAAACATTCCACAATGTTATAATCATGATACTCTCCTTCTACTTGTACTAGAGGCTCCAGAAACGTTCCACGTTACTGTAATCATGGTATCAAGTATGGGCTTTATAAGATATGATGGATATTTATAAGCTAAGTTCATCTATATGTGTTGCGTCTATGTGGATGGGCATGGTGTTGTTCCACCCCATGAAATGTTCAAAATCTGACAAGGCAAAATTTGCATGCAAATGTTTATCAAAATGAATACCTATTTAGATGTTACACTAGTAAAACATGAATGTCACACATGAGGATAAAGTTGTGATGTTATAAATATTTGTCATGCAATCATCCTGAGTTTTTACGATGTAGTTTTTCATGTGAGGCCTAGTTGGGTTACACTGAAATCCAACCCACAGCAAACCAACTACATCTTTTTTATAATTCATTTTGTTTGGTTGAATGTTGTACATTTCTGCTAGAAAATGAAATCCAAGTTAGGTCTCATATAAAGGAACTATGTGGGTTTTGAGTGCGGTTTCAATTTTCAATTATGTCATCAGATACGACCTTCACAGTTGCTCTATTTTTTTGACAATGTGTGCCTCACGCGTACCTCCCATGTAACACTCATTTCAAGCGTAGTGTGGGGTGGTTTCTCATTGTGTGGGAGTGTTTTAGGGGCTGAAGGGGTGTTTTTGAGTGATGAGTGGTATGGATAGGTAATGGGTGATGTTTAGATTGATTTGAGTGGTCTATGGAGAGAGAATGAGTGGGAATCAAAGAGAGAAATTTTTTGTTTATTACTTTTGATCTGTAATGAATTCTTCTACAAAATCAAAATTGTTACATTCACTACATAAAATGCATTCCAACAAGACCAAGGTCAACATTTTTTTATCCCTAATAAATTTTTGACATATTGAGTGGAAAGTAATACATTAGAAAAGGAGAGAAAAACTTGTTTTGTTTATAAATTTTAGTTTAAAATAAAAAAAATTCATGAAATAAAAACCATTGTATTTGTTACAAAAAATACTTTCCAATAAGACCAATTTCAACATTTTTTCTAATAAAACAATATGTAAGGTATGAAGAGGGAAGTGAATGGAGAGAAGAAAGGAGAGGAGATTGAATGGGTGAGAGATGAGGGAAGTGAGGAGCAAAGTAATGAGGGAAGTAAAGGTACGAGAGGAAATAAGTGAGGAGACATGTAAGAAGTTAAAAGAGGAGAGGAGGGAAGTAAGGAGAGTGGATCGAATGAAGGAGAGACGACATAGGTAAGAAGAGGAAAGTGAGGACATATGAGGGAAGTGAGGAGAGAAGTAAAAATAGAGAAGAGAGAGAAGTAAGGAGGGAAGTATGCATTTTCTAGTAGAAATGGGTGCATTCCACTCAAATGTAGTTTTTGATAACACCCAAATCTAGGTATTTATGCTAAGTATTTATCTATATTTTAATGTTGTTATAGTCTTAATATGTCCAAAATAACTATAGATACTTATCTTTATGTAATTTATTACTTGTTGAAGATAAAGTTGCTCAACCAACCAATTTTGAGACTTACAGGAACCAAACTTAAGAAAACATTGATTATTCATATTTTGCCCAACTAATTTGATTGAGTTCCCCTAGATTCATTTGAATTCATCCCCGCCATTTTTCAATGGTGCACGTCGGCGCTCCATCAAATCTTTTTCTTTGGGAGACAACTGAAGGACCATCTTCCAATGGTATCTTCAGAAGGAACTAATCAAAGGATGGTTATGAGGGTCTCTCTCCTGATGGTGCCTTCCAATGGGTGCCTCTTATGATGGATCATCTTTTGATGGTATATTTTAAAGGTCACAAACAAAGACAGTAGACCAGTCGAGGAGCGATTCTACAACTACCTTCCAAAGTAATGAATGTGGTTGAATTTGTTCCTCTCCTCGATCAGCCTTTTCCTTTGGAAGACAGTTGAAGATCGCACGTTGAAGGCCGCCTTTTGATGGTTCACCTTCTGAAGCCTTGTTTTGAAGCCTAGTTTCCAAAGTCCCTCCTCCGATTGTGCCTTCTGAAGGCACCAAACAAAGGCACGTCTTATGATGGTTGTCTTCTAGTGGCATTCCTCAAAGACTCCTTCCAATGGTCCAATGTGATCCATTCCTATAAACCAAAGGAATGGGTTTGAGAGAATTCACTTGAATTCAGTCAAATTCATTTCCACTCACATATATGCTCTACCTACCCCTACAAATTCCTGCCCCTTGCTACCTAGAAAAGGGTTTTACTCTGACTTTTCAGAGTGCTTTCTACAACTCCAATATTTAGTTCCCAGAGCTCCATCCTTGAGCTCCAAGGCCCGAGAGGGATGAAGAGATCATCCCAATCCATCCCTTCAGTTTTCCTCCATACACCATCATTTTCCAACATCTTCTACCTCCATCAGCCACCTTCCATCCATTTCCACCATCATTCAATCACATCCTAACCATTTTCAGCACCTTCCACATCCATACATAGATCCAATCTGTTGTTGGGGTGGAATCAAGGAGAAAGGAGGCCAAGGAGTCTATAACATCAAGGAGGACAACCCAAAGGACAAGATCCATCCCATCTAGAGGCTAAGGAGTGAGACCCACCTCTCCTCAATGGGATAAATCTCTTCTTCTTCCCTGTCCCTTCTATTATTCTCTTTTGTTTCTATACAAATGATATTTTTACATCTTTGTTCAATGTCAACTATGCTTGTCGATGGCTAGTTGAACTCCTTCTTGGCTATGTAATCTGTTTTGGGTGTGTTTATGTACTTTTACCTTAAGTAAGTAGTTTTATTCTAGATATAGTGTGTTTTCCATTCTATCTTCTCTTTCTGGTTATGATTTCTAGTTTGGTTGATCTCTTACTTGCTTGAACCTCTATTTCTACCAAGATTGAGAGGCTAAAGAAATAGGTATAGAAGATAGTTTGGATCAAAATTTGAAAGGAGGACGTCCAAGGGAAGATCCGTCCAGAACACAAGTCAGAGAGATCTGACTCAGAACTTTGAACTTTACTGCATCAAGGTGAATTCGGCCACATTCACTTTAATACGACCAAATTCATTCTTATGCAACCCAAATCATATTCAATTTTCTATTGTTCCTAACATCCTTGAATATTCTGGACCTGGGTGGGAATTTGGAATATTTAGGGGGGTTAGTATGTTGTCCTTGAGAGAGGTTTTGGACTGTTAATGGGATTTTAGTCATGCTTTGTAAGAGCAAGTGGGATGATCCCCACAGAAGCAGCTATCACAATACCCACTATGTTTGGATGTTAGTTGCTTTCTAGGGTGTTTGAGGGTTGTCTATTCCTGAGAATGGGTGCATAGAATGCCTAGTTTGTGGTTACATATCCAGGAACTCCTTCTTTTGATTGGTAGGATTCAACCAACTTTGTTTTCTTTACTTGACTTTGTTTTTTTTCATATCATTCTGCTAGACTCGTTCTAGTTCCTTGTATATATCAACTAACAATTTTGTTTAACTGACTAAGAGCATGATTTTTGGCATCCTAAATGTCTCCATGTCTCTGTGTTTGACCCTATATATCTATTTTGACCCCATATTGGGTTGTAGGAGTCTTTGAAGGTTTCAGTTATATATTTAAAGTTTGATTCTTGTAAATTTTCCTCTTTTCAGATGCTTGATTTAGGTTGATCAACTTTTTAACATTGTTTTTGGGGGCGTGGTTCCTCTACGTTTACACACTCAAAGATTTTTTTTAGTTAGAATAAGCTTGTATGCATATGCATAGTTGTTCTTTTGTTTTACACATACTTCTTCATACATACTGAATAGTTTTCCTTTTTATTTTACTTTTCAGCCATGGACCTTGCTTCACTAAGGTGAGTTACCTTGTCCATTTGTCCTCTTGAGTTTTTTTGTAACCCCAACTGTTGTCAAATAATTGAATGTTGTGCACTTCAACTAGTCGAGTTATATCCTCCCCCGTTGTTGTCATATGTAGATGCTCCAACAATGGATATTTTCGATAAGCCCTTGACCTCTGCTTCACCGTGGGATCAAGAATTGATCAAAATAGTGGTTCCAACAAGAGAAAGTGTTGATGCGCTTTTATCTTCCTTAGCACCTCATCTTCAAGACCAAGTTGATCTGATTTGGGAGCTACTCAAAAGGCAAGACCATCAGATCCAAGTATCCACTGAGATTGTAGACCACAGTACAAATATGCTTCAAACTATTGAATAAGGTTCTATCCAAGCGCAACAATTTGATACTACAAATGTCCAACAACAGTGCATGGAAGGAATGGCAAATCTTGAGCATTTCTATCCAAGTCCAACAGCTACATTATGAGGATATTTAACATGGTAGGAGACTTCAAGGACTAGTCAATTTAGTTACCACATGATTACAAGTGCTAGAGCACAATCATGAAGACCTCAACAATGAAGACCACTCCATTAAATTGGATGTGGAACTTATCTCACCTTCCTATTCTAGTTTCCAGATGGAGTCGCTGACATTTTTTTGTGAAGACTCGGCCATCCATGGAAGCCCTTCATTTTATCCAAATGATTCAACTTAGCAATCAATGGAGAATACACATCGTCTGCATGAATGGATCGATGATGATCATGTATATCCTCCTTAGGGAAGACAAGCAACCTCACATCTTGAGGACCAGTTTGAGCAGTCTGACTTAACCCTTATTCTAGACCAAGGTAGTACCTCTCACATAGAGACTTGTTACTTTTGTTTCAACGAGCATGCCTACTATACTTTGGAATACATTTGTTTGAGGAGGATGACGATGATTGTCCAATGGGGGAAAGTGAGTATATTGATGATAACAAGCTGGAACAGCATGATCCGACATTCACTACCATTCATTAATAGGATTGGTTGACATTGAAGGAGAGAGATGGACAATTCATCACAACATGGTTGCAAAACATGAAGATAACTCAGACTCCATAGGAAATGACAAGATTGGGCAAGTTGGAATGCCATTGGATTCATCTAGAATCACTTCATGTCAAGATATTGATTGGGGGTTTTAGATTTTCAATGATGAATTTTTAGATCATCCATCCTCAAATTCAATGATGGAAGCATCCATCTCACCCTGCATCGACATTTCTAGGCATACACACCCAAACACTTACATCTAGAGGAGCTCAATCTATTCAGTGTTGAGGACTTGACCTCTGTGTACTTCATGATTATTTCAGCACAAGGATGAGTTCACTGGGTCATCGGAAAACACTCACCACCTCAAACTCATGATGCATATTTTTATTTCTAAAGACAGTCACCATCAACAATATGTTGGTAACCCATAACCTAAAGCTAAGAATTTGGGATCTCAGTGTATGGATTGTGGGAAACCACACCCTATTCCCTACACAATTTTTCTTTAGTTCTTAATCGTTGCATAATAAAAGTTGTTTCAAAAATTTTAGCATAAGATCTATCTTTTGTCTAACTATTTAGGTTTAATTTTTTTGCATCATACATATATTCTTTATTATATTGCATACTTGCATTTCCATCATTTCATTGATGCAGCTACTGTGACTCAACTTTAAGACAGGAATCAAGTTTGTATACATACATTCTATATATATATATATATATATATATATATATATATATATATATATATATATGTGTGTGTGTGTGTGTGTGTGTGTGTGTGTGTTTGTGTGTGTGTATAATGTTTACATATATATGTGTGTGTGCATATAGATATATCTCATAACATGATGAACATCAAGTTTTAATTCTTATCATAGTTTTAACAAATGAATTTTCAAAGTTTAATCGACAAAGTTGACCGCATAAGATTCAACTTGGTCAAATTTGTCTGAATCATTTTTGAATCCTTCTCCTGAAAAATTGTCAAAGAACCTTGCTCCTTTGACTGCTTTTGACCAACTTTCTTGAGTTTCCATGTTTTTCTTTTTCACTTTTTCAAAATTTCTAACACGCGTCAAACTCAGACTCTGACAATATTTTCACATGGCAAATTTGATCACATTCAGTGGAATTCGGTCAAATTCATCCTTTTTTTTGTTCGTGCTTTTCCATGCCTGGTCAATGGTCAGACCAACTATCTAACACTGGTCATACTGACATACGGATAGCCATAGTACTCTGACAGACGTCAAGGTTTTGGTGTCAGATTGTCGGTGTCAGGCCAACTTTTGACCTCCTTTTGATTGACTTTTGACTGCCACTGGATCGTCTTTTGACCATCATTTTTATGGAATCTTAAACTCCAAATAAAGCCCCTTAATTTTGAGTGAATTCAACCCATTTGGTCAAACTCACTTCTCTGGGTCCTCCAGACGCTTATAAATAGGAAAGTTTTTTGATCAAATTCTTCCATCCCAACTTTGACCCCCTTCCTTCTTTCTCTACACGCTCAAACCCTAGTTTATCTCTACTCTTATACCCTAGCCACTGCGACCATCGAGCCTCTACCACCCCCTCCACCAGATCTAGCTTGACCACCTTGCTTTCTACTACTTCACAACAGTGATTTGCACTGCCGCCATTGCTGTTTTCACACCATAGCAGCAAGTCTAGCCACATTATGCAGCCTCCAACCACGTCGTCCCATGTACTGTAGGAACAAAGTCATTGCCAGCGCCATCTGCAACATTGTAGCATCGTTCACCACCTCTGTCCTACAAAGCCATTATCCCACAAGACGCCTCCACCACAGACTCATGTCGTGTGTTTTCTTGTGATGATTTGCAACAAACCCATCTTCAAGCCACACACATAGCCACCTAGCTGGATCAACCCACCTCATTGACATCCACCCCTTGGCGCCACTTAGCAGCACCGCAGCCAGGTTGCCCTAGTTGTTGCTACATGCAGCCACACCACTGTGACGCCACACCGGAACACTACCTCACACTTCTGACATCACCTCCAGACCGTCGTGCTAGGGCTCCTACTACAATAAAACCCTTGCAACCATGACTGTTACAAAACCCCTTGTGTATATGGCAACTTGAATTCGATCAAAATAAAGCCAATTCGGTCACATTTATACACCTCAAATTGATCAAATTTAACCTACTTCACTTGAAGTAGACCACAACATGAGATGTTATCTTCACCGCCACTTTAGCCAAATTTGACCCTATCCGGTCAAATTCCCTCTCTTCATTGCTCCTCTTTTCACAACAATAGCATGGACCACATGAAGAGCGGATTCAAAAGGCTCAAGAGGGCAATTTTAAGAAAGACGAGAGAAGGGAGTTCATATGTACATGCACTCTCTAGCAGGCCGACATAGTCTAGATGCTACCTGCCATGCCTCACAATTCACGAACACGTTGTATGAGGATGATATCCATCTTTCACTGATAGCGGATTTTGGATTGTGTGAATCCAACCCCGACTACCGGCGCCCTTCATCCACGCCCATGTACACCATTAGTGGGGAGTCGGATGATGTGTAGGAGGTTACTAGTGACGTGTGGTCCCAAACACACTACCATGACACAGGACTACACATTGTGTTAGAGAAACATGCAGGCTCATCCAGAGGGATGCCCCATCAGGCCTCGTCTATAGGAGAGTGCTAGAGACCTTCTACAGAGCGAGCGACATCCCTACACGGATCGTCTTAATCACATGAATCTGCCTCGATCAGTGAGCCCCCATAACCTCTGCCTATGCTACCCAAGAAGTCATTCATCCACCTTTGTCCCACAACATGGAGAAGAAGAAGAGGTTTGACAAGCTGAGAAAAGACGTGCGTAAATTTGTCAAACTGAGATACACTGGCCCCATCACTGCCATATCCCCTGGGGTCTGTGATCAAGTCGACCAGTACCTGGTAATGGTTGGCCTCGATGTCCTCACATACTCATATTGTGAGGAATATCATAGACTCCCTATCGAGTTCTATGCTATGCTCGATACTCCAGAGGATACACACCATGATGTCCTTCGCTTCTGCCTACTAAATCAAACCCAAGTGGTCACTAAGGACCAACTAAATGGCTGGCTTTCACACTCTTCTAGTGACTATTGAAAGATCTCCAGGGGGTGGTTGGAGACAAGTGACAACTACTTCAATGACAATCAATCCTAGAGGATGTTGACTGGAATAGGACATTTCAACACTACCACATCAAAGTCTTCGCACATCCACAACCTGGAGCTTCATTATAGGCATCAGGTGATATTGAAGTACATCTTGTCCAAGCGGGACAGTTAGGGGGCAGTCGGTATGGCAGAACTCTACATCATGTGGTGTGGTGTGATTGAATAAAAGGTGAATGTGGCTAACTTTGTAATTTTCCACTTTGACAATTCAATCAGAACACAACACAATTACATGTCAATGGTAGGGATGGTCATGTTTGTAGCACACCACAAAGGGCTCAGTGACACCCACTTCTCCTTAATGACAGATGTGGTCAGACACTCCAAGGAGACTTGAACTAGCTTGTGCATTCTGGGGTGATCAAGACTTGTGGTTGTAGCTATCTCTTCACCTTTGTACATGCCAAGCATAAGATTTGATTGTTGATGTATGCAAATTTTGCATGTTAGGGGTTTCTCAACAATGCCTCAGTCTTAGACAATGATGTCAACCTACAAAATCCACATGACACTACAGGTGCCTCTTCTTCATTACCGCGGATTCCAATTTTTCAGGAGGCTGAGCAGAACGTTGGGGCATCCTTCCACAATATTCTACATCAGGAAGAGCCCCAAACTGAGGCACTTAATTCTTCCTACCAGCAACCTCCTTCGCCTGAGCAACATCCTCCAAACTTTGACATGGGGAACCTTTATGAGACGATGATGGGAATTCAACATAGCTTCACGCTTCTAGGCCAATATTGGGCATCGCTACATTGAATCTCAACAAAGGTTCGATGCAGTAGAGCGGGATGTGTAGTACCTCAGAGAGAGGTTTGATAGAGTATTCCCACCACCACCACCATTGACCTCCCAACAACGACAATAGTCATCCTAGGACTTTGTCTTCCATCCCATTAAGTCATTTCAGCATTAACTAGAGATGGACGCTATCTTCAAGCGATCACCAGGTGGCAACAAGGAACTTGAAAGCATGGTCAACTAGTTCTTCAACGATGGTTACCAAAAGAGATGTATCCCTACCATACAAAGTTTGATATTTTCTTAAGGGTGAGCATAATTGTAAGCTTGGAGTGGCAGGGTGTACTCTATCTTTTCCACTTTTCGCTTCCCCTTTATCTTTCTTTTATGCATGCATGTTCATCTTTCATGTCTCTTCCATTTAGAGTAAAATTTTTAGCTTAGAAAGATTTTTGTTTTGTAATTTGTAACCTTTATGCAGCATGAATACAATAGCTAAATGCTTATCTTTATGCCTAAGTGCCCAAATTTCATCTTAAACTGCTTGATCTCTTGCTTAACTAGCTCATTGACTCTTTCCTTAAGTTTGACAGTCAATCTAAGGTTATGTATGTTTTCATAGTTTAAAACATTATTCCCTTGATCTATGTTGTGAATGACAAACCCATGTTTCAGGACAGTTGGAAAGAGCTAGAGTTTGATCAAAATTCCAAGCCACATTATTCATGGACTCAGATCTACTCTAAGGATCCTTGAATCACAACTACTATTTTTCACACATATATCAAGTGGGAAATGATGAGTTTTTGAACTATAATCAAGTATGTGTGTTTTTCTTTGCAGTCAGTGCACCCTCCCACCTTAAATTGAGCCAAAATGATAAAATAATTAAAACTATGTAAAAGAGGCTCGGCCACCCAAAAATACCAAAATAGCTCTTCATCCAGGCCTATAAATTAGAATTTGGATAATAAAGCCCTAAATGAGAATAAAAAGACGAGTGATTGTTTTCTCTTTTAGGAGATTTGAGATGATGCCAAGAGGGTGTATGATTGCGCTCATGAGCATGGGCATGATGGTAGAGCCACCCAAAAAGCTCATTAGAGAGTCTTTAGTAATTACTAAGAGACATATGAGATCATCCTAGTAGTAGGGTTGGTTCGAGTGTGGTACGAGGAGTTTATCTTACTGATTTGGGCCAACTGGCCCAGACTGCAGGGGTCATTGTGTGTTACATGGGCCAACCTGACACAGATTGGGATCCTCAAAATTCATTAGAGTCTTTTTTGTTGCTTTGTAGGATCTGAATAACTTGAGGTGTGTTGTTCTTGATTGTTTTACATGAATACATGATGAAAACTCATTACTTATCTTCATCGCCCACTTGATCACCTATATGACCATGCTTCAATGCTCAAATATTATGATTCAAACCCTAATGAGTATTGACATGTTGTAGTGAATTTGCTTCAACATACATGGATGTTTTGATCTTACTTAAGTAGGGTTTTTCTCGAATGGTGGGTGTTTGTTTTGAAAGAGCATGGATTAGGAGTATTGTTGTTTGAACCTATTTTTATTAACCTTAGCATTTATCTTCAAACTTAATTTGGATATTATCTTTTTTATTCTTTGAGCACAGTCTTTCTTGAGGACAAGCAAGATTTAAGCTTGGGGTGGTTGATAAAACCGAAATTTAGGTGTTTATGCTAAGTACTCATCTATAGTTTTGTGTCGTTATAGTCTTAATGTGCCCAAAATAACTTTAGATACTTATCTTTATGTAATTTATTACTTTTTAAGATAACGTTGCTCAACTAGAAAATTTTGGGACTTGCAAGCACCGAACTTAAGAAAACATCAATTTTCTAGATTATGACCAACAAATTTGGTCAAATTCCCCTGAATTTGGTCAAATTCATCCCCACCTTTTTGCAGAAGTACATGTTGCCTCTCTATCGACTCTTTTTCTTTGTGAGACAATTGAAGTACCATCTTCCTATGGTGTCTTCCAATGGCACCAATTGAAGGACGGATCAAAAGGTCTCTCTGTCGAGTGATCCCTCTTGTGATTGATAGTCTTCTAATGGTCTATTTTGAAGATCACAAATGAAGGCCAACAACCCAATCAAAGTAGTTCTTCCATGACCACCTTTCAAAGAAATGAATTCAGTCGAAATCCCTTGGATTTGGTTGAATTTTATTCCCCTCCTCCATCAGTCATTTTTCTTTGGAAGACACCTCAAGTTTTACCCTCCAAAGGCTACCTTTTGATGGTTCATCTTCTGAAAGCTGAAGGTCCCTCTTTTGATGGTGCCTTCCGAAGGCACCAACCAAAGGCATGTCCTCTGATGCCCATCTTCCGATGGAATCCCCCAAAGATGTTCCTTCTTTTGGTCCATTCTAGTCCATTCCTACAAATGGAGCAATGAAATTGACTACATTCACTTGAATTCTAGTCCATTACAACATTTCCACTCACATATATGCTCTGCCTACCCCTATAAATACCCTCCCCTTGCTATATGCAAAGAGTACCAATCAGAGTAATTGGAGTGTCCTATACAGCTTTGATCTTCAGTTCCCAGAGATCCATCCTTGAGTTCCAAGGCTTAAGAGGGTTGAAGATCTCATCCCACATCCAGCCCTTCACTTTTCCTCCATCCACCATCATTTTCCATCATCTTCTACCTCCATCAGCCACTTCCCATCCATTTCCATCATCATTCAATGACATCCTAACCATTTCCAGCACCTTCCACCTCCATACACCCATCCAAGCTAATGATTGGGTAGAATCAAGGAGAAAGGAGGCCAAGGATTCCAGAAGATCAAGAAGGATGACACATCTTCTTCCCCTTTCTTATAATATTCTCCTTCATTTCTGTATAAATGATATTTTTCCATCTTTGTTCGGTGCCAACTATGTTTGTCCATGGCTAGTTGAGCTCCTTCTTCTCTATGTAGCTCATTTTAGACATGTTTGTGTGCTTTTACCTTAAGCTAGTAGTTTTAATCTAGATCTAGTGTGTTTTTCATTCTATCTTCTCTTTTTGGTTATGATTGTTGGTTTGGTTGATCTCTTGCTTTCTTGAACCTCTGTTTCTACTAAGATCGAGAGGTTTGCTGAAGAAATGGGTATAGAACATAGTTTGGATCAAAATCTAAAAAGAGGATGTCAAAGGGAGGATCTATCTAGAACATAAGCCAAAGAGATCTGACTCCGAACCTTGAATTCGACCGCATCAAGGTGAATTCAACCACATCTACTTGAATGCAACCGAATTCATTTTTATTTGACCAAATTCATGGTCTACATTCTATTCCAAATTTTGTATTGTTCCTAACATCATTGAATATTCTGGACCTGAGAGGGTATCCAGAATATTTAGGAGTGTTGGTCCATTGTCCCTGAGAGAGGTTTCAGACCATTGATAGGGTTTTAATCATGCTACACGAAAGCGAGTGGGATGACCCCCATAGGAGCAGCTACCACGATATATACTATGTTTGCATGTTAGTTTCTTGCTAGGGTGTTTGAGGGATGTCTATGCCTGAGAACAGGTGCATAGACTACCGAACTTGTAGTTATATATCTAGGAACTCCTTCTCCTAATTACTAGGATCCACATATTCTATTTTCTTTAGTTTACTTTGTTTTGTTTCATTCATTTTGCTAGACTCATTCTAGTTATTTGCATATATCAACTACCAGTTTGCTTAATGGACTAAAAGCATGACATTATGTGTCCTAAATGTCCCAACGCCCCTGTGTTCAACCCCATATATCTACTTTGACCCTATATTGAGTTGCCAGAGTCTTTGAAGGTTTCAAGTTATAAATTTAAAGTTCAATCCTTCTACATTTTCCTCTTTCATACGCGTGATTTAGGTCGATCGGTGTCATTGCTAGTACATGTGGCATATTCCATTAAAATATAAAATGCACCCACTTCTACAAGTAAAATACCCACATTTGAGTGTAATGCACCCAATTCTATTAGCTAAATGCACACATTTGAGTAATATGTAGCCACTTTTCTAGCGATGTATCCAATTAAATGTGGGTGCATTACTAAAGAAGTGGGCGCATTCTGCTAATAGATGTGTGCATTTCAAGTAAAAATGGGTGTATTCCATTAAGATATGGAATATATCTACTTATACTAGTAAAACACCCACATTTGAGTTGAATGTGCCCAATATTACTAGAAATGTGCACATGTTTGAGTGGAATGTGCCCATTTTTCTAGCAATTTATCTAATTTAATGTGGGTGCATTACTAAAGAAGTGGGCACATTCTGCTGATATGTGTGTTGATAGTATAAGTGGATGTATTCCACTCAAATGTGGGTTCATTACTATTAGAAGTAGGTGCATTTCATTAAATATGGAATGCTTCCAGCTCTACTGGTGACACACTCACATTGGAGTGAAATGTGCCCACTCCTACTAGCAATGCACCCACATTTGAGTAAATGTTCCCACTCCAGCAATGTGTCCAATACAATGTGGGTTCATTTTTTAACCTGAGAGTTATACATTGTCCATATTTTGATAATGACTTAATAATTACATTCATGTGTATCTAATGTGTCTACTTGAGATTGATTTTAGGTATTAGGTACATGAAAAGGATCAATTCAACCAAGCCCTAACTTTATCAAGTCAAAAGCAATGCAAATACACTTATGTGGAAAGCACCCTAAAACCCTTAAGATGATTTTTGTAATCATTTGTACTGATGCTATGACATGTAACTGAGATGAGAAAAAACTGGGAGCCCTTAATTTGAATGTTTAATCACTCTAATGACATTTTCCAAAATACATCATAGAGTGTTTATTCGGTCGAGTTTCCCCTATGAAAAACTCGACTGATAGCCTTGATTCATTTTGAGAATGTCCAGGTCTGGTTGAGTTTCAATACAAAGAACTCGATCGACACCCTACACTGGAAAACTAATTTTGAGTGATCGGCTGAGTTTCATCTAGAATAAACTTGACCAATGCTTCAAATTTGGTTTGTCATGTAGTGAATCGGTCGAGTTATTTTTATTAAAACTCGACCGAATGCATTGTACAAAAAGTGCAATAAAATGATTCTAACCGTTAGAGTGTTGCAAAACTTGAAATTATATCCATTTCAACACCCCAAATGGCTAGAAAATGTTCCTTAGTGCTCCTAGCCTCTAGTGGACACCCCCAACTATAAATAGGACCTCTTGGAGTTCATTCCAAGGTTTCTCCATCATGCTATTCAAGCTCCTTGTTATAGTTGAGTGCATCCAGTCCATTTGAGCCCCTTTCTCTCTCTTATTTGTAAATCAAAATGTCCATATGAGTGAGATATGATATGTGTGAGAGAGCTACTCCATTTTAATCTTGTAAAGCTCTTAAATCTTCCCATTCCGCAACCCCTTTCTTCAGGATCAAGTTGGTGAAAGCTTCTCCAAGTAAGGAGAAGGTGCAAAGCTTCTCCAAGGTGAAGGATAAGGTCAAGGCTGAAGATCCGGGAGTAGAATGGGTGAATCCTTCCAAGCAAAAGACTCAGTGCAAGAAGGGGATCTCCTTGGTGAAGGTTTCCAGCTACTTGCAAGAGTGGGTGAGACCTTGTAGAGGTAGAAGACTCTAGCTCAAAGGATAGATAATTCCTTGGTTGGTTTATTGGCTCCTTTTGGTCCTTCAAAAGGAGGTTGGGTATCCTTATCCCGAGAAAAGGAAGGTCATCTTGTATGTCTTATAATAAAATATAAGTATACATTGGTTCCAAAATCATAGAGCTTGACCTCTCTAGGTAGTGAACTAACTTTCTCCTAGTTTGGAGATTAAAACCACTCTACATATCTTGTTCTTGTGTGTGTTCAATCTCTCTCATCCTTGCTATGTATGTTTAGATTTCATTTCAAATTCCTCATTTGCGATAGTGCTTGTTGAAGTAACTTGAATGTCTAACAAGTTTTGTGTGAGTTTTTTTAGCTCTGTTCACCCCCTCTAGAGCCCATTGATCAAACAATCAAAGCTACAGTCTTTTCCAACAAATCTCCTACAGACGAGAAGATGGACGACAACCTACTTGGGCCTCTCAACTTGGAAGGTGGTTTCTCCATGAGACCTCAAATCTTCGACGACACAAACTTCCTCTATTGGAAGAGACAGATGCAGTTATATCTACAATGGATGAGATACGACATGTGGAAAGTTTTCATCATTCCCTATTAGGAGCCGGCGGGAGATGTAGCTACTTGGTATGAAGATACACTCAAGAAGGTGCAACTCAATGCAAAAGTTATAAGCATCATCTATGATGCCCTCACTCCCTCTGAGTTCAATTAGATATCCTCTTGGGACACAACCCATGAGATATGGAACAAGTTGTGCATCACCTATGAAGGCAAAAATCAAGTCAAGGAGTCTAAGATCTACATGCTCAAGGGCCTCCTTGAAAACTTCGAGATGGGCAAGAAGGAGAAACTGGAGGATATGTACACAATGCTAAACACCATCATCAACAGACTTGCTTGAAGGAGAAACTTTGAGATGGGCCACACCATGGATAGAGGGACCATCAACTTCAAGATTCTAAGGTCTCTCACCAAGAGATGAGAATCCAAGGTGACCTCCATTGAAGAAGTTAGAAGCCTTGGTGACATAGCCACCGAAGAGCTCATTAGCAACCTTCAAGCTCATGATCCAAGACTTGGCAAACAAGAGGAAGATGAGAAGAAAGAAGAGAAGGAATCAAAGAAGATCAAAGACAATACATTCAAAGCTCAAGTGGAGGCAATGATTCTCCAACAACAACTTGCTTGTCGGTCCTCTCCTCCTTACTCAAGTGAAGATGAAGCCCCTAGCGCATGAAGCTAACTACTCCAAGGGTAAGCACTTCAAAGGAAAGCTATCCTCTTGCTTCACTCCAAGGTGTTACGAATGGGGACAAAAGAGACATGACAAGATTGAGTGCCCCAAGACCAAGAAGTCCTACCATAGGAGCAGCTCTAAGAAAAGGGAGGACTACAAGAAGGATGGCAAGTACAAGAAGAAGGACAAGAAGGAAAGAAGAAGCAAAGATTCAACCCATGCCACATGGGAGGAGTCTTCTTCTAGTTATTCCAGCTCCAATGAGGGAGAATGTCACTTTACACTCATGACCTCTACTAGTGAATATATTGGTGAGGTAAGTAAGGTAAGTGAGGTAAGCTTGCATGAGTTATCTAAAGAAACCCTCATTGATATGCTTAATGCTTCCCGCTCTTCTCTTGCCAAATGCAAACCTAAGAATAAGAGGTTAGGGAAAATCATTCATGACTTGTATGTTAAGCTTGATATCCTTGATGAAAATGAGAAAATGCATCTTGATAGTATTGATTCTTTGTAAGGGTAGTTTCTTGATCTTGAGCTCCAATACAATGGAGTTGAAGTAAAGAATGGTATCTACTTTAAGAACATCAATAATCTTAAGGATGAAAACCAAACCCGACTTGATGAGCTTGTTTTACTTAGAACTGAATATGATGATCTTAAACATGCTTACTATGCTATTAAAGATGAAAATAGAATCTATCTTGATGAACTTATCATGCTTAGAACTGAAAATGCTAGATTTCTTGCTCAAATTAATGATCTTTCTTCTAGACCTCTATTTCCTAGTAACGAGGTAGCTAGAATTACTCTTGAAAAATATTGTTATCATACTAAAGCCCTCTATTTGGAGGGTGACTTACTTCTTGCTTTAGATGATCCTGCTAGTTTATCTTCTACTAGTCATTACTCTTAGTGATGATAATCACAAACTTAGAGCTTCCTTGTAGAAATTCCTTAAAGGGAAAAACTCCCTCAATGAAATTCTAGATCACTCTACCAAACAAGTTGGTACTAGTGGTTTGGGATATGTAAGGGGGCTCCATAGAGCAAGAGAAAGGGTAAGGATAAGGGTAAGAAAAAGAGCAAGGAACCTCCTTTCTTCCATGGAGAGTCATCCAGATCTAAGAACCCTATGGTTTGTGTACATTTCAAGAGTGATGGCCATTACTCTACTTATTGTCCTTATAGTGAGAAGGGGACCAACCCAATGATGAAATGGGTCCCCAACATAAAACAAGATCCCAAGGTTAAATTGGGCACCAACATCTACCTTTCTTGTAGGTAAAAGGAAAATGGATTGTTGATAGTGGTTTCTCATAGCATATGATAGGTGAAATCGGCCACTTCAATCAACACATAAAGAAAAAGGAGGATCAGTGACATTTGGTGACAAAAACAAAGGCAAAGTGATAGGTAAGGGTGATGTAGGTGATTCACTATGCATCAAGAATGTTCTTCTTGTGGATGACTTACGTCACAATTTAATTAGTGTTAGTTAATTATGTGATAATGGTTATCTTGTTCTTTTCACCTCACTAGAATGCTTGCTTCTAGATTCCCTCTCCTACAATGTTATATATAAGGAAACTAGAAATGGTAATCTCTATGTTATTGTTCTTGACTCTATTAAGCCTATTATTGGTAGATGTCTTGTTGTCAATTCAAATGATATATCTTTGTGTCATCGTAGGCTTGGTCATGTAAATATACATCAGTTGAAGAAGTTAAGCAAAAAGGAATTGGTCAAAGGACTTCCAAAACTATATTTTGAGAAGGAAGAGGAATGTCAACCTTGTACCCAAGGAAAGGAAAACAAATCCTCCTTCAAATCCAAAGGAGTATTTAGTACCAAGAGAGCTCTTGAACTTCTTCACATTTATCTATTTAGACCAATGAGAACTCTATAGCTTTGTGGTAGCAAGTATTTCCTTGTGATTGTCGATGACTTTTCTCACTTTACTTGGACTTTCTTCCTTGTTTCAAAAAGTGATACTCTTAATGTTTTCTCAACTTTTGTAAACGGGTTGAAAATGAATCTTCTTGTCAGATCATCTCTATCTGCAGTGACCATGGGGGAAATTTGAAAAAGACTTGTTTGAACATTTTTATGAGGAATATGGATATGCACATAACTTTTCTTCACCTCGAACACCTCAACAAAATGGGGTTGTAGAGAGAAAACATAGGTCGCTACAGGAAATGACTAGGACCATGCTTCTAGAGTATGACACTCCAAAGAAGTTTTGGACCGAAATAGTTAGTACTTCATGTTTTGTGAAAAACTGGATTGTCACTCATCCATCTTTAAAGAAACCCCCCTATGAGTTATGGTGTGGTAGAAATCTTTCCATCGATTACTTTCATATTTTTGGTTGTCCTTTTTTTTTAACACCAAGGATTTCCTCAACAAGTTTGATGTGAAATCTTACAAGGCCTTCTTTCTTGGATATAGTACTGTCAGCAAGGCTTATAGAGTGTTTAACATTGAATTGTCTAAAGTTGAAGAATTTATCAATGTTAAATTTTTTGAAACTAACCCTTGTATATCTCAGAATATTGTGAATGATGATGCTGTAGATGAGGTGATACCTCACTTGAATGAGCTCAACATTGCTCACAAAGGAAAAGAAGTGATAGTTGATGAAGAAGAGAAAGAAGAAGAAAAGAAGAATCCAACTCTCCAATTTGCAAAACATCATCCTAAAGAGCTCATCATAGGTAATCCTTTTGAAAGGGTGAAGACGCAGGCTGCATACAACAAATAACAAGCCGACAGTGCCTTCATCTCACAACTTGAGCCCAAGAATGTGCAAGAAGCTCTAAAGATGATGAATGGGTCCTAGTAATGCAAGAAGAGTTAGAATAGTTCAACAAGAACAAAGTGTAGACCTTAGTACGAAAACCAAATGATAGGAAGATCATTGGCACCAAGTCGGTCTATCGCAACAAGCTAGATGAAAGTGCCAAAGTGGTAAGAAATGAATCAAGGTTAGTTGCTCAAGGCAATAATCAACATGAAGGTATTAATTTTAACGAAACTTATTCTCCTGTTGCTTGACTTGAATCTATTAAAATGTTACTTGCCTTTGTTAGCTTTAAGAATTTCTTGCTTTATCAAATGGATGTTAAAAGTGTGTTTTTGAATGGTATAGTAGAAGAGGAATTCTATGTGGCTCAACCTCCTACCTGTGAACATGATAAATTGTCTAACTATGTTTATTTGTTGCAAAAAGATCTTTGTGGACTCAAACAAGCCCCTAGAGCTTGATATGAGAAATTAAAGAACTTTTTGCTAGACAATGGCTATATCATGGGCAAAGTTGATTCTACACTATTTCTAAAGCACACTTCTAGAAGTTTTTTTTATCATTCAAATTTATGTAGATGATATTATTATTTTTTAAACTGATCTTGATCTCTGCAAGGAGTTTAGTTATCTTATGCAAAGTGAGTTTGAGATGAGCATGATGGGAGCGCTTACTTTCTTCCTCATCTTCCAAATCAAGCAAACCAAGGAAGGTAATTTCATCAACCAAGGCAAATACATTAGTGAACTCTTGAAATGCTTTGGGATGGAGAACACCAAGCCGATGGACACCCCCATGTCAAACACTACCAAGCTTGACAAAGATGAAGAAGGTGAGAAAGTGGATGATATTCTCTATAGAGGTATGATTGGAAGTTTATTATATTTAACTTCCTCTAGACCTGACATAATGTTTAGTGTTGTCTTGTGTTCTCTACTTCAATAAAATCCTAGAAAATCACATCTCATAGTGGTTAAGAGGATTTTGAGCTATCTAGTCAAAAATCAAAATTTTTGACTATGGTATCCCAAGTCAAGAGACTTTACTCTTACTGCCTATAGTGATGTTGATTATGCGATCAACCCTGGGGGCATGTTCCAAAAATGGATGCGTGATCCCAAAGGAGAATCAGACTTTTAAATTTATAACTCAAAACCTTCAACAACCCTCAAATGTATTATGGCATCGAAGTAGATATACGGGATCAAACACAGGGACATGGGTACGTTTAGGATCCTTAAGATCTCGCTCTTAAGTCAGTTAAGCTAATCTAATAGTTGATAAATGTATGTAACTATAACTAGTCTAATAGATTGCTACGAAATAAAAAAAAGCAAAGTAACGAGAGAAAAAAACAGAGTCTGTCGGGTTCTACTAATCAGAGAGAAGGAGTTCCTATCTATGTAACCACAAGTTGGGTAGTCTATGCACATGTTCTCAGGCGTAGACAACCCTCAAATGCCTCAACAAGCAACCTACATCCAAACATAGGACATATTGTGGTATCTGTTCTTGTGGGGGTCATCCCACTCGCTTTCACACAGCGTGACTAAAACCCATCAATGATATGAAACTTCTCTCGAGGATGACAAATCAACACCTTAGAATATTCTAGATACCCTCTCAGGTCTAGAATATTCTGATATGCTAGGAAGAGATGTGATTTGGGCAGGACCTGGTAGTGGGCCCGACGGTACCGGGTTGGGCCCTACCATGCCCAGGTCTATGGTTATGCACAGATCACCTTGAACCATCTTCTTTTAGGATTAGGATCCAAACTATCTTCTCTTATCTATTTCTACAATGAATCCCTCAATATAGGTAGAAATAGAAGTTCAATCAAGAAAGATATCAACCAAACTAGAAATCATGACCAGAAAGTGAAGATAGAATAGAACATGTACTAGATCTGGAATAAAACTACTTGCTTAAGGTAAAAGTACATAAATATGCCCAAAATGGGTTACATAGCCAAGAAGGAGTTCAACTAGCCATGGACAAGCATAGTTGGCACCGAACAAAGATGGAAGAACATGATTTGTACAGAAATAAAGGAGAACGTTAGAAGATAATAGAAGAAGAAGAAGAGATTTATCCCATAGATGAGAGGTGGCTCTCACTCCTTAGCCTCCGTATGGGCTGGAGCTTGTCTTTGGGTTGTCCTCCTTGATCTTCAGGATTCCTTGGCCTCTTTTCTCTTCGATTATGCCCCAAACAGCAGCTTGTTGGGTGAATGGTGGTGAAAAATGATGTTGGATGGAAGCAAACTGAAGTGACGGATGTAGGATGAGAACTTTAGCTCTTTCAGACCTTGGAACTCTCCCACTGGGCTCTGGGAATCAAAAATATGTAGAACTAAAATGTGGAACCAAAAGAATCTCCCAACCCCTTTCTAGGTAGTGAGGGGTGGGTATTTATAGGTGGAGGTGGAGTGTATGTAATAAGTGGTCACGATACATGTCTCAATCGCTAATGCGGTCTCGACCCGACCATGCCAGGATCAACACGGTCAGGCCGGGTGTCACGGTCGAGATGGATAATGCGGTTGAGATGGATGTCACGGTCGAGACAGATGTTGGCCCTTGTCCTCAGCCTGACCGTGTCAAGTGTCTTCATCGCGGAAGATGAAATTCAGTAGTGGTTGCTTTGTATTATGATGGAAACGAGTGGTGCGATCGCGATGAGTGTAGCGATCACAAAAGTCTTGTTGCACTTCCTGTTGTAGTGGTTGAGAAGACCTGTTGCGGTCTAGATGAGTTTAACGGTTACTACGAGTGTAGCGGTCGTGATGAGTGTAGCGGTTTCTACAGCTTGACCTTGTCCCGACGTTGTCGAGTTGGGCTCGGCCATGTCGAGTATTACAATCGAGATGATGTATCGTCGTAACCCTTTGTTCCTTAGGGATGAACCCACACCCCCCCTCCGCAGAGCTATTACTGGTGGTTGATAAGCCCACTTCGATGAAACTTTTGGTCGACAAGAATGCTCTCTGATAAAGGAATCAAAAATAGGTTCTAAGATATTAAAAAAAATGGGTTTGCTAGTTGGTTAGCAGGACCACCGTCCCTTAAGCTGGTGCACATAACGCGACGCTTGTGGGGCAAAATCTAGAGAATTGGTGTCTTCTTGAGTTTGGTGCCTACAAGTCCTAAAATTGGCTAGTTGAGCAACTCTACCTTTAAAATGATATAAATTACTAAAAGATAAGAATCTATGGTTATTTTGGGCATATTAAGGCTATAATGACACAACACCATAAATAAATATCTGGAATAGATGTCTAAATTTGGGTATTATCAACCACCACAAGATTAAACCCTTGCTTGTCCTCAAGCAAGACTGTGCTCGAAGAACAAAAATATAGCATCCAAATTAAGCTTGGTGATAAATGTTGAAGTTAAGAAAAATAGTTTAAAACATCAACTCTCTTGATCCATGTTGTTTCAGAACAAACCTCCACCAGTTGAGCATAATCCTGCTAAAGTATGATGAATGAGCATCCAGGCAAGATTAAGTGAATTCACTACAAATTGTTAGTACTCATGAGGGTTTGAATCATAATGATATAGTATTGAAGCATTATCACAAAGGCGATCACGCGGGTGATGAGTAATGAGCTATTATCATGTATTCATGTGGACCAATCAGGAGCAGTGTACCTCTCACTTATTCGGGTCCTAAGAAGATATAAAAGCAAAAAGACTGTGATGACTTCTGAGGATCTAGATCTGTGTCAGGTTGGTCCATGTAATGAGCAACAATCCCTACAGTCTGAGCCAGATGGCCCAGAGCAGTGAGATGAACTCCTCATATTGTGCTCGAACCAACCCTACTAATGGGATGGTCTCATAGATCTCCTAAGGGTTCCTAAAGACTCTCTAATGAGCTTTTAGGGTAATGCTACCAGGAACAACATGCCCACATTCATGAGCACAGTCATACACTGGATATGGCTCCTGAAAGAGAAAACAACATTCATTTATTAACACTTAGGCTTTCATTCTCTGCATTCTATTTCATAGGCCAGGGTAACAACCATTTTGATTATTTTGGGGTTTTGTGGGCGATCAAGCCTCTTTTTCACATTTTTAAATTTTCATCTTTTTGACTCTATCTAAGGTGAGAGGGCGTGCAGACCATCAAGGAAAAACACTTCAACTTGATTATAGCTCAAAACTCATCATTATCCTCTTGATACATGTGTGAAGAGTAATAATTATGATTCAAGGATCCTTATAGTAGAGGCAAGTTTGTGAATAACATAGTTTGGTGTTTTGATCAAACTCTAGCTCTTTCCAACAGTTCCAAAACATGAGTTTTCCATTCACAACACAGATCAAGGGAATAATGTTTTAAGATGTGAAAAAGGCACATAACCTTAGACTGATTGGCATACTTTAGGAAAGTGTCAAAGAGCTAGTCAAGCAAGAGATCAAGAAGTTTTGTTTAAGATGAAAAATTGTGCATTTAGACATAAAGATAAGCAATTAGCTATCATATTTGCACTGCATAGCCTTAATTGCAAAGATACAAATTATGTAACAAAGTTTAAAAAACAATTTAGCTTAGGCTAAAATGTTAAATTTTTTTTTAAATTACACCTAAATGTGGGAAATAAACATGCACGCATGAGAAATGAAGTGGTAGAAGGGCAAATATCCCTACTACCACCCCAAGCTTAAAACTTTGCTCATCCTCGAGCAAGCCTAGGACTTGAGATAGTAGGGAAGGAAAGCATGGATGTACAGGAAAGAGATTTATTAAAGTCCTAAAATGATGCTTGTATGCAAAGATATAATTAAGCAATTAGAGGAAAGAAACTATCTAAGCAAGAACATGAAAAAGAAATTTATTTGAACAAAAAGAGAAGAGAAAGGGGTAAGAGAAAAGGGGGTGGCTACCCCACGATATGAAATTGGGATCCCAAATCCTAAGTTTTGGGACCAACATCACATGTGTCTTGCCAATTGGATCCACCATGTATGAGAACAAGAGGTGGACATTTGGGCCCTTCTGAGTCTGAAATAGAGGAATAAATTTTGATGACTTAGTGAATTCGTCCTTGTGCTAGAATTGTCTTGAACTACATTGAAATGAATTCTTCAACAAATCATCCTCAAGGTACCCATCAATGTATGAATCTAAATAAGAAGGCCCTTAGATGCCAACACATAATGAGATGGAGGGGAGAGGCTTAAAGTTTTCCAGAGGACTCCTCTCTTCTCTCTCCACCTTTGAAATTGAGGTTGGATGCTCAGATAAATTTCCTGTACATTCTGATTCATCCAATAATCTTCTGAACAAGAAGTACCCCTAGGTGAATTTGTCTGTGGTTCTACCACCCCAGGCTTGTCACATTCTATGGGGTCTGGGGTATCATCATGCTCAGTAGCCATGTTGTAGTATTTTGGGTCCATCCTGCTCTGTCGATACCGACCACCCCTAGCAACAGAAAGGTAGCATATGTCAGTTCGTGCTGCTACAGCTCGTCATCATCACTATACTCACTTTCCCACCTTGAGAGGTCGTCATCATCATCATCCTCAAACAAACTATTTCAAACCATAGTGGGTGTGCTAGTTGAAGCTACATGACAAGTCTCAATGTGAGAGGTATTACCTTGTTCTGGGATAAAGGTTGGTTCAAGATGCTCAAACTGATCCTCAAATTGTGAGGTCTCTTGGATGCCCTGAGGAGGATAAAATTCATCATCATCATATAACCATTCATGTGTGTGGCTTGTATCTTCCATTGGTTGATAATATGAATCATTTGGATAAAATGAAGGGCTTCCCCAAGTGGGTTGGGCTTCACACAAAAAATGTTGGTGAATCCATTTGATGTTTTGAATAGGATGGAAAGGCATACTTCACTTAGGTCCAATGGAATGGTTGTGATGACTATAATATTCATGGATGCGTGATGGAAGTTGCAACTGTGTGGTAACCAAATTGATGAGTTCTTGAAGCCTCATGCCTTGTTCAACATCCTTATCATGAAGTTGTTGTAGTTGAGCAACAATGCTTTCAAAGATCCATCAATTCTACCATACACTTATGTTAGGAATCTGTTGTATCAAACTGATGCTTTTGGATGAATCCTAGTTCAACAGTTTGAAGTGTGCTTCTATAGCAGTCTGCAACCTTGGTGGCTACTTGGAGATGATGATCTGGCTTTTCTAGTAGTTTTTAAATGGATTGTCTTATTCTTGGGAGGTGAGGAGCTAAGTAGGAGGTTAGCACATCAGCACTTTCTCCAGCTAGATTCACTACTCTAAATAGTACTTGATCCCATGTTGAATCAAAGGTTGAGGGTTGATCAGAAATTGCCTTCGTTGAGACATCTGGTAATGACAGCGGTGGGGGTGAGTACAGCTGGACTAGTTGTAGTACATGACTTTCAATTATTCTCTAGCAGTTAGTACAACGGAAAAGTTTGGAGGACATGTGGACAAGATAACTTGTCTTGCACAAGCAAGATCCTTGGCTAAAAAGATGTATAAGAGAAAGGAAAGCTATTCAGTATATGAACAAGTATGTATAAGACAAAAGAAGAACTTGGCATATATACATATATATATAGGCTTATGGATGACAGAACAAAATCTTTGGGCGTGTAAACATGGAAAACCACGTCCCTGGAAACGGTGCCAAAAAGTTGATTGGTCTTGGGGGTGTGCTCCAAAAATGGAGGTGTGATCCTAAAGGAGAATTGGACTTTTAAATTTATAACCTAAAATATTCAAGGACCCCCGCAACTTTATTATGGGGTCGAAGTAGATATACGTGATCAAACATAAGGATGTGGGTACATTTAGGATGCTTAAGATCTCACTTCTAGGTCAGTTAATCCAATCTGATAGTTGATGAAAGTATGTAAATAGAACTAGTCTAGCAGATTGTCACAAAATAAAATAAAATAAAATAAGGGAAACAAAATAGATTTCGTCAGATTCTACTAATAGGATATAAGGATTTCCTAGCCATGTAACCTCAAGTTGGGCAGTCTATACCCATGTTCTCATGCATAGACAACCCTCAAACACCTCAGTTGCAACCTACATCCAAAAATAGTACGTATTGTGGTATTTGTTCCTGTGGGAGGTCATCCCACTCACTTTTGTACAACGTGACTAGAACCCGTCAATGATATGAAACCTCTCTCGAGGATGACATAGTAACACCTTAGAATATTCTAGGTACCCTCTTAGGTCTAGAATATTCTGAGATGCTAGGAACAGATGTGATATGGGTAGAACCTAGTAGTGGGCCCGACTGTGTTGGGCTGGGCCTGGCCGTGCCTAGGTCTATGGTTCTACACAGATCACCTTGAACCATCCTCTTTTCATATTACGATCTAAAGTACCTTCTCTTATCTATTTCTACAATGAATCCCTCGATATATGTAGAAATAGAAGTTCAAGAAAGAAAATAATCAACCAAACTAGCAATCATGACCAGAAAGAGAAGATAGAATAAAAAACCTACTAGATCTAGAATAAAACTACTTGCTTAAGGTAAAAGTACATAAACATGCCCAAAATAGCCTACATAGCCAAGAAGGATCTCAACTAGCCATGAACAAGCATAGTTGACTCTGAATAAATATGGAAGAACACCATTTGTATAGAAACAAAGGATAATAATATAAAAAAAGAGAATAAGAAGATATTTAACCCATAGAGGAGAGGTGGCTCTCGCTCCTTAGCCTCTGTATGGGACATATCTCATCTTTGGGTCATCCTCCTTGGTCTTCTGGACTCCTTGGCCTCATTTTTCTTTGATTTTATCCCAAACAATAGCTTGGTGGATGAATGGTGGTGAAAAATGATGTTGTATGGAATCAAACTAAAGAGACGAACATAGGATGAGCACTTCATCCTTTTCGGATCTAGAACTCTCTCATGGGGCTCTGGGAACAAAAAATATATGGAACCAAAAAAATCTCCCAACCCCTTTGTAGGTAGCAAGGGGTGGGTATTTATAGGTGGAGACAGAGTGTATGTAATAAGTGGTCAGGACACCTATATCGGTCGCTACCCTGATCTCAGCTTGATCGTATCAATCTTGGCATGGTCGGGTCGGGTGTCGTGGTTGAGATAGATGTTGGCCCTTGTCCTTGGCCTGACTGTGTCAGGCATCTCGGTCACAGTGGATGATATTCGGTAGTGGTTGCTTCATGTTACGGTCGAAGCGAGTGGCACTGTCGCGACGAGTGTAGCAGCCGCGACAGTCTTGTTGCGGTTTTGATTATAGCAGCTGTGACGAGTGTAGCAGTCGCTACACCTTGACCTCAGACCGATCATGTCGGGTTGGACCCGATCGTACCAAGTGTTACAGATGAGATGGTATAGTAGTCACGACCCTTTGCTCCTTAAGGACGAACCCACCCCCAGGGGGTCTATTACCAGTGGTCGATGGGCAAGCGTAAATGAACCTTCTAATTGACGAAGATACTTTCTGATAAAGGATTGGTCATCGAAAATAGGGTCCAATATATCAAAAGTTTCTTGGGCCCGCTAGTCGGTTAGCGATACCATCGTCTCCTAAGTTGGTGCACATAATGTGACGCTTGTGGGGTAGAATCTGGAGAATTAATGTCTTCTTGAGTTTGGTGGCTATAAGTCCCAAAATTGGCTAGTTGAGAAACTCTATCTTTAAAATGATATAAATTACTAAAATATAAGAATCTATGGTTATTTTGGGCTTATGAAGGTTATAATGACACAAAATCATAAATAAATACCTAGTGTAGATGCCAAAATTTGGGTGTTATCATTATGTAGGGTGTTTGATTGATAGAAAGTGCACAAGTGGAACTTGCTTCTTCTTAGGAACATGCTTGGTTGCTTGGTTCTCTAATAAACAAAGCACAGTGGCTCTTTCAACTATTGTAGCTGAATGCATTGTAGTTGGGAGTCGTAGTGCCCCAGTCCTATAGATGAAGCAAATGCTCCAAGACTTTAACATTTATCTTGATGCTTCTCCTATCTATTATGACAATACTAGTGCAATTAATCTCTCTTATAATCTATGTTGCACAATAGAGATAAACATATAGAGGTTCGTCATCACTTTCTTCATGGTCACATTGCCAAGAAGGATTTCTATATCACGCATGTGAACACGGAGAATCATCTTGCAAACATTTACACTAAACATCTAGCTAGAGATAAATTTACATTTATTAGATCAAAATTACTCTTAACTTCTCTTCATGATATAGACAAGTGATGTAGCTAGATGTTACTATTCCTATATGTTTCTTACTTATAATTAGTCATGTTTTATTTGAAAGTCTTATAATTGCCATGTTTTCATGCCTTGTTTCACTTGGTTTTGTCTATTTTTTGCAAACGCATATTTTATTGCAAAATAGTAGCCAATGATGAGTGAAATGTGCCTCAGTATGTTTGAAATACATAATAGTCTAGAAAAATAAATTTATATAGCACTCTAGAGGCTTAGAAATAAATTTTCTCTGTTTTGGACAGGCTGACCAATCTGTCGAGTTTGACTTGGAGAAAGTTGATTGTTCCCTAGTTGAGGACCAAACTAAAACTCAGTATCAGTTGAGTTTCCTACACATAGAACTCAACTGATCACATGACTGGACACATATTAAAAAGGGTAATTGGCCGACTTTTCTACCTCTCAGCTAGAGAAAGTTGACTGATAACTGACCTCTACTGTTCGTTCTACAACCCTAGGCTAGAACAACCTCTCCTACACTCTTCCTAGCCTCTGATCAGCCCTCCTTACCTCTCCCAATTGTGACCTAGGTGGTTTGGTGACCTGCTTCTGGCATTTTCCTTCTCATTTGTGGTCATTTCATCTCAATCCGACCTAGATGGCCTCCAACCACAGAAAATGATCTGCCCAATCTGGATCTCCATCCTCCTCCTTTACTCTTCTCCTTGTCTCCTTTGATGGCAATTCTTTCATCTCAACCCAAGCCGTGAATTGGTACAAGAAACTGCTTCCTAGGATTCCCTTTCCTTTATGTGCTTTGTTTGAACCTCTTTTTGCAACGAGTGAGGCGATCAATGAGGTTGCTAAAGTGTTCAAAGCATACCATCTTAGTGCTTTGTGTGTAGAGTGCTCGTGCTTTGCAAATGCCATGTCTAGCACGAAGATTGTCCACAAATTTTACACCAATCTAATGTGGAACTGCAATAACCATGTGCCACCATCTAATACCCAAGTCATCTTGACTTCTATGATAGTGTTGGATCTAAGGGCTCTAGAGGGGGGTGAATAGAGATACACAATTCTCACAAAACATATTAGACTTTCAAATTATATCAATTAGGAGCAATATCTTAATGCCAATTTGAAGTCCTATCTAAACAAGCGTAGCAAGTATGAGAGAGATTGATAGCAAGCACTTGACAAAGGGATGTAGAGTGGTTCCACACTTCAAACTAGAAGTGAGTCAGTCCACTACCTAGAGAGATCAGCCTCTAGGACTTTGCAAGTGCTTTTCTCTATTATATCACCAAAGAGATTTACAGCAATAGACCACCAAAGGACTTACCCATCCAAGCACAAGGAGATCTCCACCTTACCAAGGAGCTTACCCACTTAGCTTAAGTCTTCAGCCTTCACCAAGGTCTTACCCACTCAAGCTCAAGTCTTCCGCCTTGAAGGACTTTGCTTCTCCTATTGGATCTTCTGCCTTTTCCTTCTGCTTCACTTGGAGAAGATCATCACCTCTTCAACACCCTTGAAGATGACCAGCTACAACTCCTTCACTCAATGGAGCTTGCTTTAGCTTTTCTTCATGTAAGAAGGGGATAGGGAAGTAGTGGAAGATTGAGAGCTTTACATGCACAAAGGTGGAGCTCTCTTACAATAATCCTAACTCACTCACAAATCATGAAATGAAGTGTAAACTAGAGAGAGAAAGGGGCATAAGGAGTAGTAGCACACTCAACTATAGCAACGACCTTGAATGTAGCAAATGAGTAAACTTGAAATGAACTCCAAGGGGTCTTGTTTATAGCTGGGGGTGCTCCCTTGAGTTGGGGAACACTTAGGGCCGAAATATAGCCATTTTTGCTCAAGTCAACGGATCTATTTTTGTCCAAACAAGTCACCAACGGTTATAATCACTTTTTCTGCATTTTTCATATAGTGCATTCGATTGAGTTTCAATAAAGGTAACTCGATCGATCGACCCAATTTTCAAACTATCGGTCGAGTTTGTCCTGGGAAACTCGACCGATCAACCAAAATCGTATTTGGTCGGTAAGTCATTCAGTCGAGTTCTGTGAATCCACAACTCGACCGATGCATATCATTAGAAAATCAATCCATGGCATCAGTCGAGATTGGAACTCAACCGATCAACGACCTATGATCAATTTTTTAATTTGGTTAAAAAGTGATTAAAACTTGGTACTAAATGCCCCACATATTTTTCCCATCCTAGTTACAAGTCATCATCAATACAAGTGATTACAAAATTCGTCTAAGGTTGTTTGAAGTGATTTCCTTATTAGCACACTTACATTGCATTTGACTTGAACTTTGAAAAGATAGGGCTTGTGTAATTTGATCCTTTTCATGTACCTAAAGCCTGAGATCAATCTTGAATACACATATTAGATACATATGAATGGAATGGTTAAGTTATTATCAAAATATGGACAATGTACAACATCTAGGTCAACATTCTCCCCCTTTTTAACAATGACAAACTATTCCTCAAACATATTGAAAAGGATATTGAAAATTATACCTTTGCCTTGTGAATTAGGGGGATTCAAGATTTGAACAATGTGAATTGCTCCCCCCCCCCCAATCTATGTTTACTTTAACCTGCATAGTTAGTCTATCTACACAAAGCAATATAACATGCATGTACTATATGGTCCTTTAGCAAGTCACATAATAAAGCATACAATGAACAAGAAAAGGATCACATAAGCAATAATAGCAATATGGTTGAGTTTTAAGACATTGAATTTCTCTCCCCCCTTTTGACATTATCAAAACGTAAGGGGGTAGAAGAGCATATAAGTAGGT
Organism: Alisma plantago-aquatica; assembly: GCA_963693085.1. Classification (NCBI taxonomy): domain Eukaryota; kingdom Viridiplantae; phylum Streptophyta; class Magnoliopsida; order Alismatales; family Alismataceae; genus Alisma; species Alisma plantago-aquatica. The sequence goes on from OY856415.1 coordinate 323,750,590, forward strand.
CTTCTCCAAACACAACCAAGCAGATATCTAAACATGCAATCTCATAACAAATATTAAACAGAGATGAGAGAACCAACCATACCAAGTCATAATCAAAATATGGTAAAACATGGCACCAACTCATAGGATATGACTGATCAAAGAGTAAGAGTGCACATAAGATATATTACAACTCAGAATGCATGTTCTCATAAAAAATTACAAGTGAGAAGCGATGAAAGCTAAAGATAAAATAGTACACCTCAGATCATGTGCCCAGATGTTTCTAATAAAAAATAGCCTAGAAAGATATATATGATCAGCAAACTAGACTAAAACTAAGAATATCTAGACGTCTATGTCATCTATATCCACAACATCATCATCCTCAGCATCAGGCTCGTAGTCATCGTCTCCGTCTGAAGGCGCAGCAGCATCACCTTAATCACTGGAGTCACCACCAGAACCACCAGAGCCATCACCATTGTCAGATGTAGCACCAGCATCCTCACCATCACCGGCATCCTCATCAGCATCAACAGTCTTGTCATCAGCCTAGTCTAGCATCTCTTCATCCATAGAAGGTCTGAAGCGACGACCGGGCTAACGAGCATTCTGCTCATCCCAAGTCATACCAAGTGCATAGAGTTCATTGAGCTGAGGGAAGGAAGGAGAAGAATCGCCAAGACTGGTAAGTGGAGTGGCTAAGGGGTCAGTAGGTAGAGGCAGGATGACTGGAGTAGGTCCACCAGTAGCAGAGGGTGTGGGAGCAGTAGGGAAAGTCTTAGGTGTAGGTGGAGGGGCAGGATAGAAGTGATTGTATGCATAGGATGCATAATCACTACTGGGGTATGGCTGGTAGGTGGGGTATGGGTGTGCACGGGATAAGTTCATGTTAGACATTATTGAACATAAATCATGGTGCAGATGCTCCTAGACCTAGAGGTTGTATGCATGTTGGTGTATCATATAACCCATGAGGGATTCATTGGACACACGGAATGAGGCACAGCTAAGTCGGGTAGGTTACGGAGGTGGAGGAGCTCGGGTTGAGGTAGAGGCAGGTGCAGCTGAGGCAGAGGCAGAGGGTGAGGCACTGGGTGTGGTGGAGGAAAGGATAGGCAAGGATTTCTGAATAGTGGTCTCACTGATACACACTTCCTTCTGGGTAGGTCTATAGTGGAAGTCATGAAAGAGTGATTTCTCAGTGGCAAACTAAAAAAGACCACATGTCAGGGAAGGATATGGAGGATGGGTGCCACAGGTATTCTTGCCAGAGTCAAAGCAAGTCATGTGGTGGAGGATGTATCTAGACCACTTGACTCCAACATTCTCTAAGATGCATTACATTATCACCGTAGTGTTCTATGCAATATCCGTTTGATTTTTCTTTGGGTGGATGTTGCAGTTGACCACTAGGGATAACATACACTTCTTGAGATCTAAGGAGGAGGAGGGTAGGGTGCTCTTATTCTTATAGGGAACGTTAGGTTTCTTCAAGTAACGATGGATATCGAGAAGTGTGATCTCATTTTGCTTGTAGAAACCTTCAGGGTCCAGCAGGTCAAAATACTCACCATAATCCTTACGCTAGAATATCCTCTAAGATTTGGAATTTATTCCCGATGATCATAGAAGTAAGGATAACTTGAGTATTTGGAGGGGTACAAGGGAGTCGTAATTCCAACGCAAATTTGCGTAGAATTCATGAACGGCTTTCGTGCTTGTCATGGAATTGTGAAAGCACTCATGATTGACACCCAAGAGAGATAGGTGATGAACAGAAAGCAACCTTGCCACTTGATCCATGATAGCTTCACGCCTAGGGCTAGGCTCAAAAAGGGCTCTAAATGGAAAAGGACTCTATGGAAGAAAATCCTTATACCGATTAACAACCTCATTTGAGACAAAGAAGGTCTCATCGAATAGAATCAAGCAGGAAGATGAGGAAGAAGAGGATGGTGCACTACTAGGGCGGCTCTTTTCCTTCTATTTGAAACCATGGAGGTGAAAAGGAGAGGAAGAAGAGATCAAACGCACAAACCACTCCACCAAAATGTTTACACACCTAGGTTTAGTTAGGGGGGAGGTCTAGGAAGGTCATCCTAGGTCAGATTAGGTCTAGGTGAGGGAAGGGAAGGTCGAGGGTTGAGAGCTTAGGGCTTAAGAGAGTGGAATCAGTCGACTTTTCTCTACTTGAGAGGGAGAATAGTTGGCCAAACCCAACTTAAGTTAGCTTCAGCATGGTGATCGGTCAAATTCTGTGAAGTGGAAACTCGACTGATTTGCCTTTTTTAGAAAAGCTCTCGGCCATGGATCGGTCGAGTTTGTCTTGGGGAAACTCGAACGGTGGTCAACCTAACCTAAAACCATCAAACTTAATTTCTAGCCATATAAATGTTAATTAAATTTATTTTTCAAGTCCATTATGTATATTGAACATACTTAGACACATATCATTCATCATTGGGTACTATTTAGCGATAAAACAAGCATTTGCAAAAAATACCCAAAAACAAGGTAAAATGAACATGAAAAACCGATTTTTAGCAAATTAGCAAGCAAAGATGATCAAGATAGATGCAAAACATATAGGATAGATGAATAATATCTATAAGGCATATCAGATTCATTCAAAGTAGTTAATAAGCAATTTTGATCTAATAAAGTTAAATTGCTCTCTAGCTAGAGGTTTAGTGAAAATGTCTGCCAACTAATTTTCCGTGTCTACACGTGTGATATAAATATCCTTCTTGGCAATGTGATCACAAAGAAAGTGATGGTGAACCTCTATATGTTTAGCTCTACTATGAAATATAGGATTGTAAGACAAGTTAATTGCACTAGTATTATCACAATAGATAGGAGAAGCATCAAAATGAATGTTGAAGTCTTGGAGCATTTGTTTCATCCATAGGACCTAGGCACAACAACTCCAGGTTGCAATTTACTCAGCCTTGATGGTTGATAATGTCATGATGCTTTGTTTCTTAGATAACCAAGACACCAAGCATGGTCCTAGGAGAAGCAAGTACCACTTGTGCACTTTCTACCAATCAAGCATCATGCATAATCGGCATCACTATAGGTTGTAAGAGTAAAGTCCCTTGACTTGGGATACCATAGTCCAAAATTTTGGGTTTTGACTAAGTACCTTAGAATCCTCTTAACAGATATAAGATGAGAATTCTTAGGATTTGATTGAAATCTAGCACACAAGCCAACACTAAACATTATGTCAAGTCTAGAGGCAGTTAAGTAAAGTAAACTTCCAATCATACCTCTACAGAGCTTCTCATCTACCTTCTCACCTTCTTCATCTTTATCAAGTTTGGCGGTGTTTGACATGGGTGTGTCCATCGTCTTGTTGTTCTCCATCCCAAAATGCTTAAGTAGTTCATTGGTGTACTTGCCTTGGTTGATGAAGTTCCCATCTTTTGTTTGTTTGATTTGAAAGCCAAGGAAGAATGTGAGTTCAACCATCATACTCGTTTGAAATTCACTCTGCATAAGATCACTAAATTCTTTGCAAATATTAAGGTTAGTTTCGCCAAAATTGATATCATCAACATATATTTGAATGATAAGAAAATTGTTCGAAGTGTGTTTTAGAAACAAGGTGGAATCCACTTTGCCCATGATATAACCATGATCTAAAAAAAAGTTCTTTAATTTCTCATACCAAACCCTTGGTTCTTGTTTGAGTCCATAGAAAGCTTTTTGCAACAAATAAATATGGTTAGGTAGAATATCATGTTCAAAGCCTGGAGGTTGTGCAACATACACTTCTTCCTCAATTATACCATTCAAAAATGCACTTTTAACATCCATTTGATACAAAAGAAAGTTTTTGTGACTAGCAAAAGCAAGAAACATACAAATGGACTCAAGTCTAGCTACAGGTGCATATGTCTCATCAAAGTCTATACCTTCTTGTTGATTGTAGCCTTGAGATACTAACCTTGCTTTGTTTCCTACCACTTTGTCACTTTCATCTAGCTTGTTGCGGTAGACCCATTTGGTGCCAATGATCTTTCTATCACTTGGTCTTGGCGCAAGGGTCCAAACTTTGTTCTTCTCGAATTGTTCCAGCTCCTCTTACATAGCTAGGATCCATTCTTCATCCCCAAGAGCTTCCTTGACATCTTTAGGCTCTGGTTGGGAGATGAAGGCGTTGTTGGCTTGTTCTTTGTTGAATGTGGACCGCGTCTTCACTCTCTCAAATGGATCACCTAAAATCAGCTGCTTAGGATGATTCTTTGCAAATCGGGGAGTTGGATCCTTCTTTTCATCATCTTTGTCTTCTTCTTGAGCAGCCACCTCTTTTCCCTTTTGGGTGATGTTGAGTTCTTTAAGGGTAGGAATTACTTCATCTGCAACATCATCATTTGAAATAATATCTTTGGGAATAGAGAGGTTAGTCTCAATAAACTTTACATTAATAGATTTTTCTATCTTAGCAAGATCAACATTAAAAACTATAATACCTGGGCCCACTGCCCAAGGCTCTAGTAGAGTTTCAGGAATGACGACTGACCCCACAGACCACCACTAGCCTTAATTGCGCACTTTATCCACGTTCATGCGCAAGCCAGTGTCAACTTCCTGACTGGTCATCCATCTTAGTACTACTCCAAGCTGAGCACGCTTAACTATGGAGTTCTTTTAGTGATGGGCTCTCAGAAAAGGAGGTGCACCTTGGTGATATGGGTAGTCCAATCATTCCTTATAAGATCATTTTATCTGAGGCCTCAAATCCTGGGATGTTACAATCTCCCCCACTTAGACTCTTGACGTCCTCATCAAGGCTTAAATATATGGCCTCATAATATCACCCCATTTCAGTGGAGACCCAGAATGGCTCATGGACACCCAGCTCCCGATCACAGAATACCAGCGTAAGGGTGGCTACGTCAACCATGGACATCCCTTTCCAACATGCTCGGACCACACGGCTCAAGACTGGCATGCCACATGCCCATGTGGGCCCCACCTACTGGAGGGGTTATGGCTCTGATACTATTTGTAATGCCTGGGCCCACTGCCCAAGGCTCTAGTAGAGTTTTAAGAATGACGACTGACCCCACAGACCACCACTAGCCTTAATTGCATACTTTATCCACATTCACGCGTAAGCCGGGGTCAACTTCTCGACTGGTCACCCATCCTAGTACTACTCCAAGATGAGCACACTTAACTATGGAGTTCTTTTAGTGATGGGCTCCCGGAAAAGGAGGTGCACCTTGGTGATACGGGTAGTCCAATCATTCCTTATAAGATCATTTTATCTGAGGCCTCAAATCCTGGGATGTTACAAAAACTCTATAAGCCTTACTAGTAGTGTTATAGCCAAGAAAGAAAGTCTTATACAATTTTGGATCAAACTTATCAAGAGAATGTTTCGTATTCAAAACAAAACAAGGACATCTAAAAATGTAGAAATACTCGATAGAAGGCCTCCTACCACACCATAGATATTTCTTAAGCGAAGGATGAGTGAAAACACAGTTTTCACAAAACAAGAGGTGTTGACAGCTTCAGCCTAAAACTTCTTAGGAGTATCATACTCAAGAAGCATGGTCATAGTCATCTCCTGTAGAGACATATTCTTTCTCTCTACAACCCCATTTTGTTAAGGTGTTTGAGGTGAAGAAAAGTTGTGTGCATAACCTGATTTTGACAAAAAAGCTCAAAAATCTCATTTTCAAATTCTCCCCCATGGTCACTACGGATGGAAACAATCTGACAAGAAGCTTCATTCTCAATTCCTTTGCAAAAACTAGAGAAAACATCAAGTGTATCACTCTTTGAAATGAGAAAGAAGGTCCACGTATATCTAGAGAAATCATCAACAATAACAAGGCAATACTTGGAACCACGAAGTGATTGCGTTCTCATTTGTCCAAATAGATCAATATGAAGAAGCTTAAGAGATCTTTTAGTGCTAAGGACTCCTTTAGATTTGAAGGAGGACTTTATTTGCTTTCCTTGTGTACAAGGTTGGCATTCCTCATCCTTTTCAAAATCCAATTTAGGAAGTCCCTTGACTAAGTTCTTTTGGCTCAACTTCTTTAATTGATGCATATTTACATGACCAAGCTGACAGTGCCAAAGAGAAATATCATTCGAGTTGGCTACAAGGCATCTACCAACCACAGACTTAATAGAGTTAAGAACAATAACATAAAGATTACAACTTCTAGTCCCCTTATATATAACTTGGTAGGTGAGGGAATCTAGAATCAAGCATTCAAAAGAAGTAAATAGCATAAGGTAACCATTATCACAAAGTTGACTAACACTTATTAAATTGTGGTGTAGGCCATCTACAAAAAGAACATTCTTGATGCATAAGGATTCATCTACATCACCCTCACCTTTGACTTCACATTTCTTGTTGTCCCCAAAGGTGACAGATCCTCCTTTGTTCTTTATGAAATTGTTGAAGTGGCTTATGTCACCAATCATATGCTTTAAGTAGACACTATCAACAATCCATCTATCTTTTCCCTGCAAGAAAGGAGAATGTCGATTTCCAACTCAAACTTTGGGATTCAGAGTTAGCTTGGGGACCCATTTCATCTTTGAGTTGGTCCCCTTAGGCTTGTAAGGACAATAAGTAGAATAATGATCATCACATTTGCAATGAGAACAAACCATAGGATTCTTAGTGTCGAAAGACTCTCCTACAAAGAAAGAGGTCTCCTTGCTCTTTTTCTTACCTTTGGCCTTACTCTTGCCCTTTGAGGCTCCCCCTATAAATCTCAAACCACTAGTACCACTTTATTTAGTAGAATGGTCAAGGATTTCATTTAGGGAGTTCTTCCCTTTGAGGAATTTCTATAGGATGCTCTCAATCTATGTTTATCATCATTCAAAGAAACAATAGTAGAAGATAAACTAGATATTCCATCCCTAGCATGCACAAGATCAGCCTCAAGACATAAAGCTATAGTAAGATATGAATCCTTTTCAAGAGAGATAGTAGCAACATTAACACTAGGCAATAAAGGTCTAGAAGATAGATCATTTACTTGACTAAGAAATCTAGCATTTTTAGATTTTAGCATTTGAATCTCTTTGAGATAAACATATCTCTCTTCTCTACGAGCATCAATAAGCAACTTCAATTCAACATTTTTAGTTTTAAGCAATTTGTTTGATTCTCTTCTTTAAGATTCTCAATGTTCTTAAGGTGGATACCATTTTCAACTTCAACCCCATTGTATTAGAGTTCAAGATCAAGGTATTTCCCTTGTAACTTATCAATACTATCAAGGTTGGTTTTCTCATTCAATTCCAAAATTTCAAGCTTAGCATAAAGATCATAAATAATTTTTCCTAATCATTTTCTTTAAGATTTACATTTAGCAAAAGATGAATGGGTAGTAACAAGCATGTCAATAATAGCTTCTTTAGGAAATTCATGCAAGATTACCCCACTTACCTCACCAATATCTTCACTTGTAGAAGTCATGAGAGAAAGGTGGCACTCTCCATCTTCTTCCAAGCTAGAGCTGCTTGAAGATGAAGCTTCCCAAGCTGTATGTGTTGTGTTCTTGTGCCTCTTTTCCTTCTTGTCCTTCTTCTTGTACTTGATCTCCTTCTTGTAATCCTCTTCTTTCCTTGAGTTGCTCTTGTGGTGAGACTATCTTGACTTTGGGCATTCACTCTTGTATTGCCCCTTTTGACCACACTTGTAGCATCTCAGAGTAGAGGATGAGGAGGCTTGCTTTCCCTTGAAGTGCTTGCCCTTGATGTAGTTAGCTTCATTCTCACTAGGGCCTTCATCTTTACTAGAGAAGGAGGGAGAAGTCTGGAAAACAAGTTTTTGTTGAAGGATGAAAGCCTCCACTTGTGCTTTGAAAGCACTATCTTTAATCTTCTTGACCTCCTTCTCTTCTTGTTTAGCTTCTTCTTCTTGCTTGTCAAGTCTAAGCTCATAGGCTTGAAGATTTCCAATGAGTTCTTCATTTGGGATGTCACCAAGGCTCCTCACTTCTTCAATGGAGGTGACCTTTGACTCCCACCTCTTTGGAAGAGTTCTCAAGATCTTTGAGTTGATGACGCCTCTATCCAAATTGTTGCCCAATGCAGTCAGCTCATTGATGATGACATTGAGTCTTGAATACATCTCCACAATGCCTTCTTTCTTTCCCATCTTGAAGTTCTCTAAGAGGTTGTTCAACATGTAGATCTTTGCTTCCTTGACTTGCTTTGTGCCTTCATATGTGATGCACAACTTGTCCCAAATCTCATAGGTGGTGTCCCATGATGAGATCGGATTGAACTCCATGGGGGTGAGGGTTGCGTAGAGGATGTTAATGGCCTTTGCATTGAGTTGAGCCTTCACTCCATGTAGCAACAGCTTCAGTTGGCTCCTTGTAGGGTGTGACCATCACCTTCTACATATCAAAATTCATTCATTGAATGTAGAATTGCATCCGTCTCTTCTAATAGAGGAAGTTGGTGTTGTCAAAGATCGGAGGACGTATGGAGAAGCCTCCCTCTAGGTTGAGTAAACCAAGTAGGTTTTCACTCATCTTCTTGTCTCATGGGAGATTGTTGGAGAAGATCATTGGCTCTGATACCACTTGTTGGATCTAAGGGCTCTAGAGGGGGTGAATTTAGCTACACAATTTCTCACAAAATAGATTAGACCTTAAAATTTTATCAATTAGGAGCAATAGCTTAATGGTAATTTAAAGTCCTATCTAAACAAGCATATCAAGGATGAGGGATATCGATAGAAAGCACTTGATAAGGGGATGTAGAGTGGTTCCACACTTCAAACTAGAAGTGAGTCAGTCCACTACCTAGAGAGGTCAGCCTCTAGGACTTTGTAAGTGCTTTTCTCTATTATATCACCAATAGACCACCAAAGGACTTACACATCCAACCACAAGGAGATCTCCACCTTACCAAGGATCTTACCCATTTAGCTTGAGTCTTCAACCTTCACCAAGGTATTACCCACTCAAGCAGAAGTCTTCTGCCTTGAAGGACTTTGCTTCTACTCCTGGATCTTCCACCTTTGTCTTCTCCTTCACTTGGAGAAGATCATCACCTCTTCAACACCCTTGAAGAGGACCAGCTACAGCTCCTTCACTTGATGGAACTTGCTTTAGCTTTTCTTCATGTAAGAAGGGGATAGGGAAGTAATGGAAGATTGAGAGTTTTACATGAACAAAGGTGGAGCTCTCTTACAATAATCCTAACTCACTCACAAATTATGAAATGAAGTGTAAACTAGAGAGAGAAAGGGGTTCAACGAGTAGTGGAACACTCAACTATAGCAAGGACCTTGAATGTAGTGAATGAACAAACTTGGAAGGAACTCCAAGGGGTCCTATTTATAGTTGGGGGTGCTCCCTTGAGTTGGGGAACACTTAGGGCCAAAATATAGCCCTTTTTGCTCCAGCCAAAATATCTATTTTTGTCCAAACAAGTCACCAACGGTTATAATCACTTTTTCTGTGTTTTCCGTACAGTGCATTCGGTCGAGTTTCAATAAAGGTAACTCGACCGATTGACTAATATACAAACCCAATTTTCAAACTATTGGTCTAGTTCATCCTGGGAAACTCGACCGATCAGCCAAAATCGCATTTGGTCAGTAAGTCGTTCGGTCAATTTCTGTGAATGCACAACTCGACCGATGCATATCATCAGAAAATCAATCCATGGGATCGGTCGAGATTGGAACTTGACCGATCATAAGCTTATGATCGATTTTCTAATTTGGCTAAAAAGTGATTAAAACTTGGTACTAAGTGTCCCGCATATTTTTCTCATCATAGTTACAAGTCATATCATCAATACAAGTGATTACAAAATTCTTCTCAGTTCATTTGAAGTGATTTCCTTATTAGCGCACTTGCATTGCATTTGACTTGAACTTTGACAAGCTAGGGCTTGTGTAATTTGATCCTTTTCATGTACCTAAAGCCTGAGATCAATCTTGAATACACATATTAGATACATATGAATGGAATTGTTATGTCATTATCAAAATATGGACAATGTATAACCTCTAGATCAACATATAGATGGTACCAAGATAACAATATTTGAGGATTCATTGAATACCTATTTCTCTGGTACTGACTTTATCGCTTCTTGGGTGGCTTCCTGTCCTCAATACCATGACTTGTTGGACCCTGAAGGTTTCTATAAAATCTTTGAACCTACACTTACCCTTTCGATATCCATAAGTTCTTGAAGAAGTCTGATGTCCCATACCGGAAGAAGTCCACCTTACCCTCCTCTTCCATCAATATCAAGACATGTTTGATTGCTCTAGTCATAAATTGCATTTATCCATCCCAAGTGGAATCAAACAGAGATTGTAGATAATATTGTGGCGATCATGTATTGTTTGTTGAATGGTATCGGAGTCAAGTGGGCTCATTATATTAGTTATCATATGACCTGCTTTGACTCAGGGAAGAACACCACTAGTACCCATCTAGCTTATCCAAACTTGATATGTGGTGTGTTTGTTCACCATGGTGAAAAATCACTCTTTCATGACCTTGTCTACAAACCAAGTAGGAAAGGAGTTTCCATCAGTGATACTACCATCAAGAAAACCTTTCTTCCTACATCCTCCACTACACCAGGTGCCTCTACCTCCACCCAGTTCAGGACCATATCCACCAAGACCTTGTTCAAATCATGTCACACATGAACCTATCTTTCAACCATCCCTACCCACCCTACTAGGCTTACCTAGGTGTTGACTATGCTTCTCATGCATATAGTCAGTTCTACCCTGACCCACCACATGTTGCTTCCTTTCACCTCCTATTGCTTCTGATGGTGTTACCTATGTCTTTGGTGCTCTTCCACATGGTTGGCCCTACCGCCACTCTGCTCACTGGCTATGATGGAGTTGCTACTCCCAGTTTTGAGCAAGCAAATGCATGTGGAGATGGTGATGATGCATGTGGCATGTCTTGGGCTGCGCAGAATGCCAAGTGGTCTGGTACTCATGCCTTTGGACCTCCGGTTGATGAGGAGAGCTTGACCAAGATGTTGAGGAAGATGTTGGAGATGGTGATGATGTTAAGGATGTTGATGATGATAGTAATGATGTCTCTTCTGATGGTGTTGATGGTGTGCCTACTCCTGCTACCATTAATGCACCATCTGATGAAGATGAGCATTACCAGCCAGAGCCTAAGGATGATGATGCTGACAACAACCTCGTTGATATAGATAGCCTAGATCTTTTGTTTTTTAGTCTATTAGGGTGTTCATACCTATCTCTTTTTGTAGACTATCATGTACTAAACATTTGGGCACTTTATCTGAGGCATACTATTTTCTTATATCATTTTTTTATTGGCTTGTAGTTTTCATATCGAGAGGACATATCTAGTGTTGTAATCTTAGTCTTATGTACCTTAACTCTTTATTTAGTTATATCTTATGAGTTGATGGTATGTGCTCCCTTATTTAGAATATGACTCTAGATTTTTGGTTTCTCTCTGTTTTGTCTCTGTTTGGTGTTTACTTTAGTGGTTGCGTGTGTAGTTTGTGCTTGTGAAGAAGACTTGTGTTTTATAGCTCTTCTACCCCCTTGCCTTTTTGAAATGACAAAGGGGGATAAGAAAATGAGAGCACATGTACTGCAGGTACCACGTGGGAGAAATGAGCTCAACCATATTGAATTTATTTCTTATGTGTTCTAGTCAATTATCTGAAATATCATGTGACTTGCTAAGAGGACCATATAGTATATATACGTGTTATGGTTGTTTGTGGAAAGACTAACCACACAGACATAGGTAAGCATGAATTAAGGGGAATAAATTAACATTGTTTGTTCATGTATCCCCTTGGAATTCACAAGGTAAAGGTTTAATTTTCATATCTTTTTTAGTATGTTGAGGAATGGTTTGTCATTGTTAAAAAGGGGGAGAATGTTGACCTGAGAGTTATACATTGTCCATATTTTGATAATGACTTCACCATTTTATTCATAAGTATCTAATATGTCTACTTGAGATTGATTTCAGATATTAGGTACATGAAAAGGATCAATCCAATCAAGCCCTAGCTTGATCAACTTCAAGTCAAAAGAAATGCAAAGGCACTTTTGTGGAAAATACCCTAAAACCCTTAGGATGATTTTTGTAATTATTTGTATTGATGCTATGACTTGTAACTAAGATGAGAAAAAACTAGGATCCCTTAATTTGAATGTTTAATCACTCTAATGACATTTTCCAAAATACATCACAGAGTGTTTATTCGGTCAAGTTTCCCCTATGACAAACTCAGCTGACACCCTTGATGTATTTAGAAAACATCAAGGTTCAGTTGAGTTTCAATACGCAGAACTCGACCGACACCCTGCACTGACAAAACTAATTTTAAGCGATCGAACGAGTTTTATCCAGGATAAACTCGACGGATGCTTCAAATTTGTGTTGTCATATACTGCACCCAGTCGAGTTGCCTTTATTAAAACTCGATCGAATGCACTGTACAGAAAGTACAGAAAAAAGTAATTCTAATTGTTGGAGTGTTGCAAAATTCAAAATTATGTCTGTTGCAACAACCCAAATGGCTAGAAAACATTCCTTAGTGCTCCTAGCCTCTAGTGGACACCCCAACTATAAATAGGACCTCTTTGAGTTCATTTCAAGGTTACTCCTCCATGCTATTTAAGCTCATATCTATAGTTGAGTACATCCAGTCCACTTGATCTCCTTTCTCTCTCTTATTTGCAAATCAAAACATCCATATGAGTGAGATAGGATATGTGTGAGAGAGCTTCCATTGTAATCTTGTAAAGATCTCAAATCTTCCCTTTCCCCAACCCCTTTCTTCAATATCAAGTTTGTGAGAGCTTATCCAAGTGAAGGAGAAGTTGCAAAACTTATCCAAGGTGAAGGAGAAGGTGCAAAAGCGTCTCCAAGGTGAAGGAGAAGGTCAAGGCTGAAGATCCGAGAGTAGAGTGGCTAAATCCTTCACGACAAAAGACTCAGTACAAGAAGGGGATCTCCTTGGCGAAGGTGTCCAGCTGCTTGCTAGAGTGTGTAAGACCTTGTAGAGGTAGAAGACTCTAGCTCAAAAGATAAGTAAGTCTCTTGGTTGGTTTATTGTCTCCTTTTGGTCCTTAAATAGGAGGCTAGATATCCTTATCTTGGGAAAAGGAAGGTCATCTTGTATGTCTATAATGGAATATAAATATACATTGGTTGTAAAATCCTAGAGCTTGACCTCTCTAGGTAGTGGATTGACTTTCTCCTAGTTTGGAGATTGAAACCACTCTACATAGATTATTGTTATGTGTTCAGTCTCTCTCATCCTTGCTATATTTGTTTAGATTGCAATTCAAATTCCCCATTTGCAATAGTGCTTGTTGAGGTAACTTGAAGGTCTAACAAGTTTTGTGTGAGTGTTTTTAGCTCTATTCACCCCCTCTGAATCCCATTGATCCAACATCATTACTATAGAAGTGGGTGTATTTCACTCAAATATGGGTGCATTACTAGTAGAAAAGAATGCATTACTTCTCTCCTTTCGCCATATTACTTCTCTCATCTACCGTCTCACTTCTCTTCTCTTCCATTACTTCCTTTCTCTCCCATTATCTTTCCCTACTCCCTCATTTTATACCCTCCTCTCTCCTTCTATTCCCCCCTTCCCTCTTTTTTTCCTCCTTACTTCCCTGCTCTCTCTGTTTATTCCCTCCTCACTTCCCTCCTTTGTTCCCTCCTCTCCACCCATTACTTCCATCATCTACCCTCTCACTTCTATCTTCTCTTTCATTACTTCCCTCCTCTCCCATTATCTTCCCTCCTCACTCGTTTTATTCCTTCTTTACTTCCCTCCTCTCTCCTTTTATTCCTTTCTACTTCCTTCCTCTTTTTGTTATTTTTTTTTTTGAAGTATGTCAATATTAGTCTTGTTAAAATATACTTTTTGTAAGGATTCTAATGGTTTTTATTTTGTCAAAAAAACTCATTATGGATTAAAAGTTATGAGCAAAACAAAAAACACAAAAAATAAAAAATGGACAAGAGAGAGTGTGTGTGGAGGAGAGGGGGTATAGCTGGTAGGCTGATAGTAGGGTTGAACATTGGGTCAGGTTGTTGTGGGTTTACTAAAGCCTAGACCCAAACCCAAATTTCACTAAAGTGTCGCAGGCCGAATCATGGCCTGAAAAACTTCACACTTTTAGGTCCAGATATGGCCCATACTATATACTCAAGTTGTGAGCTAGGTTTAGATCCAACCTGTGTTGATATTCTTATACATAATAAAGATATTGGCATACTCATGGTTTCAATTTCTTTCATTAAAATCAGTATATATTGAAATGTTTATATTGCAAATAATACATTAAATTTGAAAAAAAATATGAAGGTTAGAAATTTTGAGTGAATGATGAGTGATTGTATTGTTAAGTTAATTTAGAATGGATGTTTGACATAAAAGTGATTAAAAAGTGCAATTTCCCATTGAATTTTTGTCTTGTCAATGTCGTAATAAGGAGTTACATATGGATATCACTTTCTACTTAACATATTATTAAGATTATTCAAGTTGTAAAATTCTTAACCCATTATTGGAAAAAGAAAAGTCATATTGAGTTGCATGATTGACTAAAAAGAGGAAATTAAGAAATTAGAAAGCATAATGATTACGAACCTAGTGTCAAATTAATATAGATTGTCTTATTAAGGGTCAAAATAAATTTTGAGTATAATCATCCATTATATTGATGCTTTTTAAAAATTGTGATTAATTTTATGCATCGGACTTTTTATTGGAAAATATAAATAAGGTAAATCACTTTATTGTATACAACATCTGGTAAATTGTTTAAACAGTTTAAAAATAGCAAGTTTGCATAAGTTTCATGGTTGACCGAAAAGAAAACAACAAATAAATTGGGATATGCAATGACATGAACATAGTTTGAAATAAATGTAGAATGATGAATGTGTGGAAGAAATTTATGAAATTCATTGTCCATTAATTTGTGTCATTGCCAAGACAATAATAATGAGTAATGTATAGGAATTTTTACTTTTTCTTGTAGCATATAAATATAGTTGACAATTATATCATATAATGTTTGATAAATATAATATAATAAATACATATGTATATGTATGTATATATAGAGTCGTCTTCGGGTCCTCGAGTTTGATTTACCAGAACCCTAACCTAGTCCACATTAAATTGTGGAGCAAAAATCAAGACCCTAGTCCACACAGAGAAACCGTGGACCGGGTGTGGATTGACCTCCATGGGTCGGGTTTACAACACACCCAACCAAAAAATGCAAATGTAGTTCCAGATACTAACATTTCATCTCAGACTTTTCCAAACCATATTTTTCCCTCCAACTACACCCTACCCAACATGGCCTAATGTAGAAGAATTTGCTTTAGTGAGTGGACTGTTCAAACTGATTGTCAACGTGTATCTCGTTTATATTTCTTACTGGTGTTCGATAATGTTTGAAATAGTAGTCCAAATGATTAGACATACCAAGAATGTGCTTATATTAACGTTTATCTGTGTATATATCTATATCACTGGTTTTATTAGGTATATTCGGTTATACTAATTACACTAGCAACTCTAGCATTGCATTGTCAACTTAACATAAGGAATCCGCTCACGTCAAGGATGGTATATTGTTTGTTCTATTCAAATATTAAAACCCCTATTAATGCATACTAAACAACTGTATTGTTGGACACACAAAAAAATAGCCTGCCAACGGCATAATAAGAACAGCCTGCGAACGAGGCTCAATTTGGAGACAGTTTATCTCAGAATTCCATTTCTGAATGGTTGATGCAATAAGAATTTCATATATCCCACTCAGCCAGAAGGTGCTCCAGCACGTCAGAAAAAAAAATGGGGAGACGGGACGTGGGTTTTAAATCCCACTGGTTCAGGCATAATTATGGAAATACTGTTATACTACTTGACCGGATGCGCTGCAGCTTCTATAAATAACATGTATGTTGAAAATAGCGCAGTATTCAGCTTCAAATGCTGCATTTCGAGTACTACTGTCCAGGCGAGGACTTCAGTTTCTCCTAGTTGGTAAGGCCTCGGTGTTATTTGTAATTTAATGTTCTAGGAAAATCATAGCCACTTCATATTTCCAGGGAGTGATGTGTTTCGACCTAAGATTCTCAATTTATTTCTATTGACCCCTAATACGTAAAAGATCATGATATGGCTAAATAGAATACTGGAATACAGATACTGCTAGTAGCGGATCTTATGTAGGGCTGGAGAGGGGGCACGACCACTAAAAAAAATTTAAAAAATATTATATACTATGATACCATGTGTGATATTTTTTTAAAATATTAGATATGGCCCCTCCAAGGATGTTGATGATTATAAATAGTTATTAATATGACAGTCAGATGATACAATGGAATGAATTTTTTCTTAAATCAATTCAGATATTAAAACAACAATAAGTATTATGCGAGATTATGAATGGGAACCATATTTAGAATGTTTTATTCTTACAGAGACAACACAATTATAAAATATAATTATAAATGGACCATTTATTATTAATGTATAGATACTTAATGATAGAATATTATAATATATAACTATAAAAAGATGCAATGTATTAGGAAAACTTAATATTAATGAAGCAATTAGGTGAAACTGGTCAAAAGGGAATTAATGTCTAAAGTAGGAAACCAACAATGACTATTTAAACATTGACTTTATGAATTAAAATTATATACATGTTGTTAATATAAATTGTTTTCCAAGCATAATACTTTGTGAGATACAAATCTATGTAATTTTAGTTTGGGTAAGAACAACAAAAAAGTGATGATGTATCAGAAAACATACTTATTTAAGTGGTTTGATTAGTATAAAGAAAGAATAAATTAAATAAAATAAATAAATTTGTATCATAAGAATATATTATATTTGCTTTTTTTATAATGATTGTGGGATACATAACTAATTTTGTCCATATCTCAATATATTTCACACAAAGTTTTATTTAAAGTTATTTGTTTCGTCTATAATTTAATTTTTACTTCAAATTATCTAATCAAAATCAGTCAATTGTCTATGTTTTCTATAATTTTTCAATGAAATTTATTTCTAAATTTCTTACAAAATGCTACATTAAATTTAAAGTTTCCATCAAAATTATCCCCAAAATCGATCACTTTTTAGCCAAATTAGAAAATCGATTAGGAGCCCCAAAATCCATCAAAATGCTCTAGGTTGATTAAACCAAGTAGGTTGTCGCTCATCTTCTTGTCTCATGGGAGATTGTTGGAGAAGACCATTGGCTCTAATACCACTTGTTGGATCTAAGGGCTCTAGAGGGGGCGAATTTAGCTACACAATTTCTCACAAAATAGATTAGACCTTCAAATTATATCAATTAAAAGTAATAGCTTAATGGTAATTTAAAGTTCTATCTAAACAAGCATATCAAGGATGAGGGAGATTGATAGCAAGCACTTGACAAAGGGACGTAGAGTGGTTCCACACTTCAAACTAGAAGTGAGTCAGTCCACTACCTAGAGAGGTCAGCCTTTACGACTTTGTAAGTGTTTTTCTCTATTATATCACCAAAGAGATTTATAGCAATAGACCACCAAAGGACTTACCCATCCAACCACAAGGAGATCTCCACCTTACCAAGGAGTTTACCCACTTAGTTTGAGTCTTTAGCCTTCACCAAGGTCTTACCCACTCAAGCTCAAGTCTTCCGCCTTGAAGGACTTTACTTCTCCTCCTGGATCTTCCACCTTTGTCTTCTCCTTCACTTGGAGAAGATCATCACCTCTTCAACACCCTTGAAGAGGACCAGCTACAGCTCATTCTTCACTTGATGGAGCTTGCTTTAGCTTTTCTTCATGTAAGAAGGGGATAGGGAAGTAATGGAAGATTGAGAGTTTTACATGCACAAAGGTGGAGCTCTCTTATAATAATCCTAACTCACTCACAAATTATGAAATGAAGTGTAAACTAGAGAGAGAAAGGGGTTCAACGAGTAGTGGCACACTCAACTATAGTAAGGACCTTGATTGTAGTGAATGAAAAAACTTAGAAGGAACTCCAAGGGGTCCTATTTATAGTTGGGGGTGCTCCCTTGAGTTGGGGAACACTTAGGGCCGAAATATAGCCCTTTTTGCTCAAGGCAACAGATCTATTTTTATCCAAACAAGTCACCAACTGTTATAATTACTTTTTCTGTGTTTGTCGTACAGTGCATTCGGTCGAGTTTCAATAAAGGTAACTCGACTGATTGACTAAAAGACAAACCTAATTTTCAAACTATTGGTTGAGTTTGTCCTGGGAAACTCGACCGATCAGCCAAAATTGCATTTGTTCAGTAAGTCGTTCGGTGTGAATGCACAACTCGGCCGAAGCATATCATCAGAAAATCAATCCATGGGATCGGTCGAGATTGGAACTCGATCGATCATAAGCCTGTGATCGATTTTCTAATTTGGCTAAAAAGTGATTAAAACTTGGTACTAAGTGTCCCGTATATTTTTCTCATCATAGTTACAAGTCATATCATCAATACAAGTGATTACAAAATAATTCTAAGGTCGTTTGAAGTGATTTCCTTATTAACGCACTTGCATTGCATTTGACTTGAACTTTGACAAGCTAGGGCTTGTGTAATTTGATCCTTTTCATGTACCTAAAGCCTAAGATCAATCTTGAATACACATATTATATACATATGAATGGAATTGTTATGTCATTATAAAAATATGGACAATGTATAACCTCTAGGTCAACATATAGATGGTACCAAGATAACAATCTCTGAGGATTCGTTGAATACCTATTTCTCTAGTACTGACTTTATCGCTTCTTGGGTGGCTTCCTATCCTCAATACCATGACTTGTTGGACCCTGAAGGTTTCTATAAAATCTTTGAACCTACACTTACCCTTTCGATATCCATAAGTTCTTGAAGAAGTCCAATGTCCCATACCAGAAGAAGTCCACCTTACCCTCCTCTTCCCTCAATATCAAGACACCTTTGATTGCTCTAGTTGTAAATTGCATTTATCCATCCCAAGTGGAATCAAATAAAGATTGTAGAGAATATTGTGGCGATCATGTACTGTTTGTTGAATGATATCATAGTCAAGTGGGCTCATTATATTCTTTATCGTATGACCTACTTTGACTCGGGGAAGAACACCACTAGTACCCATCTCGGTTATCCAAACTTGATATGTGGTGTGTTTGCTCACCATGGTGAAAAATCACTCTTTCATGACCTTGGCTACAAACCAAGTAGGAAAGGAGTTTGCATTAGTGAGACTACCATCAAGAAAACCTTTCTTCCTACCTCCTCCACTACACCAGGTGCCTCTACCTCCACCCAGACCCCTCCACCACCACCACCCTGACCTGATCGTGCCTCATTTTCTATATCCAATGAAGTTCTCATGGGATATATGATACATCAACAGGCATACAACCTTCAGGTTCAGGACCATATCCACCAGAACCTTGTTCAAATCATGTCACACATGAACCTATCTTTCAACCATCCCTACCCACCCTACTAGGATTACCTATCTGTTGACTATGCTTCTCATGCATATAGTGATCAGTTCTACCCTAACCCACCACATGTTGCTTCATTGCACCTCATGTTGCTTCTGATGGTGTTGCCCCTGTCTTTGGTGCTCTTCCACATTGTTGGCCCTGCCGCCACTCTACTCACAGGCTATGTTGGAGTTTCTACTCCCAGTTTTGAGTAAGAAAATGCATGTGGAGATGGTGATGATGCATGTGGCATGTCTTGGGCTGCACAGAATGCCAAGTGGTATGGTACTCATGCCTTTGGACCTCCCGTTGATGAGGAGAGCTTGACCAAGATGTTGAGGAAGATGGTGATGATGTTAAGGATGTTGATGATGTTGGTAATGATGCCTCTTCTGATGGTGATGATGGTGTGCATACTCCTGCTGCCATTGATGCACCATCTGATGAAGATGAGCATTACCAGCCAGAGCCTAAGGATGATGATGCTGACAACAACCCCGTTGATATAGATAGCCTAGATCTTTTGTTTTGTAGTCTATTAGGGTGTTCATACATATCTCTTTCTGTAGACTATCATGTACTAAACATTTGGGCATTTTATCTGAGGCATACTATTTTCTTATATCATTGTTTTTATTGGCTTGTAGTTTTCATATCGAGAGGACATATCTAGTGTTGTAATCTTAGTCTTATGTACCTTAACTCTTTATTTGGTTATATCTTATGAGTTGATTGTATGTGCTTCCTTATTTAGAATATGACTCTAGATTTTTGGTTTCTCTCTGTTTTGTCTCTGTTTGGTGTTTACTTTAGTGGTTGTGTGTGTAGTTTGTGCTTGTAAAGAAGACTTGTGTTTTATAGCTCTTCTACCCCCTTGCCTTTTTGAAATGACAAAGGGGGATAAGAAAATGAGAGATCTTGTACTGCAGGTACCACGTGGGAGAAATGAGCTCAACCATATTGAATTTATTTCTTATGTGTTCTAGTCAATTATCTGAAATATCATGTGACTTGCTAAGATGACCATATAGTATATATACATGTTATGGTTGTTTGTGAAAAGACTAACCATGCAGGCATAGGTAAGCATGAATTAAGGGGAATAAATTAACATTATTTGTTCATGTATCCCCTTGGAATTCACAAGGTAAAGGTTTAATTTTCATATCTTTTTCAGTATGTTGAGGAATGGTTTGTCATTGTTAAAAAGGGGGAGAATGTTCACCTGCGAGTTATACATTGTCCATAGTTTGATAATGACTTAACCATTTTATTCATAAGTATCTAATATGTCTACTTGAGATTTATTTCAGATATTAGGTACATGAAAAGGATCAATCCAATCAAGCCCTAGCTTGATCAAGTTCAGGTCAAAAGAAATGCAAATGCACTTTTGTGAAAAATACCCTAAAATCCTTAGGATGATTTTTATGATCATTTGTATTGATGTTACTTGTAACTAAGATGAGAAAAAACCAGGATCCCTTAATTTGAATGTTTAATCACTCTAATGACATTTTCCAAAATACATCACAGAGTGTTTATTCGGTCAAGTTTCCCCTATGACAAACTCAACTGACACCCTTGATGTATTTTGAAAACATCAAGGTTCTATCGAGTTTCAATACGCAGAACTCGACCGACACCCTACACTGACAAAACTAATTTTAAGCGATCGAACGAGTTTTATCCAGGATAAACTCGACGGATGCTTCAAATTTGTGTTGTCATATACTGCACCCCGTCAAGTTGCCTTAATTAAAACTCGACCGAATGCACTGTACAGAAAGTACAGAAAAAAGTAATTCTAATTGTTGGAGTGTTGCAAAACTCAAAATTATGTCTGTTGCAACAACCCAAATGGCTAGAAAACATTCCTTAATGCTCCTAGCCTCTAGTGGACACCCCAACTATAAATTGGACCTCTTGGAGTTCATTCCAAGGTTGCTCCTTCATGCTATTTAAGCTCCTATCTATAGTTGAGTACATCCGGTCCACTTGAGCCCCTTTCTCTCTCTTATTTGCAAATCAAAACGTCCATATGAGTGAGATAGGATATGTGTGAGAGAGCTTCCATTGTAATCTTGTAAAGATCTCAAAGCTTCCCTTTCCCCAACCCCTTTCTTCAAGATCAAGTTTGTGAGAGCTTATCCAAGTGAAGGAGAAGTTACAAAACTTCTCCAACGTGAAGGAGAAGGTACAAAAGCATCTCCAAGGTGAAGGAGAAGGTCAAGGCTGAAGATCCGAGAGTAGAGTGGCTAAATCCTTCACGACAAAAGACTCGGTACAAGAAGGGGATCTCCTTGGTGAAGGTGTCCAGCTGCTTGCTAGAGTGCGTAAGACCTTGTAGAGGTAGAAGACTCTAGCTCAAAAGATAAGTAAGTCTCTTGGTTGGTTTATTGGTTCCTTTTGGTCCTTAAATAGGAGGCTAGATATCCTTATCTCGGGAAAAAGAAGGTCATCTTGTATGTCTATAATGGAATATAAATATACATTTGTTGTAAAATCCTAGACCTTGACCTCTCTAGGTAGTTGATTGACTTTCTCCTAGTTTGGAGATTGGAACCACTCTACATAGATTATTGTTATGTTTTCAGTCTCTCTCATCCTTGCTATATATGTTTAGATTGCAATTCAAATTCCCCATTTGCAATAGTGCTTGTTGAAGTAACTTGAAGGTCTAACAAGTTTTGTGTGAGTGTTTTTAGCTCTATTCACCCCCTCTGAATCACATTGATCCAACATCATTACTATAGAAGTGGGTGTATTTCACTCAAATATGGGTGCATTACTAGTAGAAAAGAATGCATTACTTTTCTCCTTTCGCCGTATTACTTCTCTCATCTACCATCTCACTTCTCTTCTCTTCCATTACTTCCTTTCTCTCCCATTATCTTTCCCTACTCCCTCATTTTATACCCTCCTCTCTCCTTCTATTCCCCCCTTCCCTCTTTTTTTCCTCCTTACTTCCCTCCTCTCTCCGTTTATTCCCTCCTCACTTCCCTGCTTTGTTCCCTCCTCTCCACCCATTACTTCCATCATCTACCCTCTCATTTCTATCTTCTCTTTCATTACTTCCCTCCTCTCCCATTATCTTCCCTCCTCACTTGTTTTATTCCCACTTTACCTCCCTCCTCTCTCCTTTTATTCCTTTCTACTTCCTTCCTCTTTTTATTCATTTTTTAAAAGTATGTCAATATTAGTCTTGTTAAAATATACTTTTTATAAGGATTCTAATGGTTTTTATTTTGTCAAAAAAACTCATTATGGATTAAAAGTTATGAGCAAAACAAAAAAACATAAAAAATAAAAAAATGGACAAGAGAGAGTGTGTGTGGAGGAGAGGGGGTATAGCTAGCAGGTTGGTAGTAGGGTTGAGCATCGGGTCAGGTTGTTGTGGGTTTACTAAAGCCCGGACCCGAACCCAAATTTCACTAAAGTGTCGGAGGCTGGATCATGGCCTGAAAAACTTCACACTTTTAGGTCCAGATATGGCCCATACTATATACTCAGGTTGTGGGCTAGGTTTAGACCCAACATGTGTTGATATTCTTATACATAATAAAGATATTGGCATACTCATGGTTTCAATTTCTTTCATTAAAATCAGTATATATTGAAATGTTTATATTGCAAATAATACATTAAATTTGAAAAAAAAAATGAAGGTTAGACATTTTGAGTGAATGATGAGTGATTGTATTGTTAAGTTAATTTAGAATGGATGTTTGACATCAAAGTGATTAAAAAGGGCAATTTCTCATTGAATTTTTGTCTTGTCAATGTCGTAATAAGGAGTTACATATGGATATCACTTTCTACTTAACATATTATTAAGATTATTCAAGTTGTAAAATTCTTAACCCATTATTGGAAAAAGAAAAGTCATATTGAGTTGCATGGTTGACTAAAAAGAGGAAATTAAGAAATTAGAAAGCATAATGATTACGAACCTAGTGTCAAATTAATGTAGATTGTCTTATTAAGGGTCAAAATAAATTTTGAGTATAATCATCCATTATATTGATGCTTTTTAAAAATTGTGATTAATTTTATGTATAGGACTTTTTATTGGAAAATTTAAATAAGGTAAATCACTATATTGTATACAACATCTGGTAAATTGTTTAAACAGTTTAAAATAGCAAGTTTGCATAAGTTTCATGGTTGACCAAAAAGAAAACAACAAATAAATTGGGATAAGCAATGACATGAACATAGTTTGAAATAAATGTAGAATAATGAATGTGTGGAAGAAATTTATGAAATTCATTGTCCATTAATTTGTGTCCTTGCCAAGACAATAATAATGAGTAATGTATAGGTATTTTTACTTTTTCTTGTAGCATATAAATATAGTTGACAATTATATCATATAATGTTTGATAAATATAATATAATAAATACATATGTATATGTATGTATATATACGGTCGTCTTCGGGTCCTCGAGTTTGATTTACCAGAACCCTAACCCAGTCCACATTAAATTGTGGACCTAAAATCAAGGCCCTAGTCCACACAGAGAAACCGTGGACCGGGTGTGGATCGACCTCCATGGGTCGGGTTTACAGCACACCCAACCAAAAAATGCAAATGTAGTTCCAGATACTAACATTTCATCTCAGACTTTTCCAAACCATATTTTTCCCTCCAACTACACCCTACCCAACATGGCCTAATGTAGAAGAATTTGCTTTAGTGAGTGGATTGTTCAAACTGATTGTCAACGTGTATCTCGTTTGTATTTCTTACTGGTGTTCGATAATGTTTGAAATAGTAGTCCAAATGATTAGACATACCAAGAATGTGCTTATATTAACGTTTATCTGTGTATATATCTATATCACTGGTTTTATTAGGTATATTCGGTTATACTAATTACACTAGCAACTCTAGCATTGCATTGTCAACTAAACATAAGGAATCCGCTCACGTGTCAAGGATGGTATATTGTTTGTTCTGTTCAAATATTAAAACCCCTATTAATGCATACTAAACAACTGTATTGTTGGACACACAAAAAAAAAATAGCCTGCCAACGGCACAATAAGAACAGCCTGCGAACGGGGCTCAATTTGGAGACAGTTTATCTCAGAATTCCATTTCTGAATAGTTGTTACAATAAGAATTTCATATATCCCGCTCAGCCAGAAGGTGCTCCAGCACGTCAAAAAAAAAAAAATGGGGAGACGGGACGTGGGTTTAAAATCCCACTGGTTCAAGCATAATTATGGAAATACTGTTATATTACTTGATTCTATAAATAACATGTATGTTGAAAATAGCGCAGTATTCAGCTTCAAATGCTGCATTTCGAGTACTACTGTCCAGGCGAGGACTTCAGTTTCTCCTAGTTGGTAAGGCCTCGGTGTTATTTGTAATTTAATGTTCTAGGAAAATCATAGCCACTTCATATTTCCAGGGAGTGATGTGTTTCGACCTAAGATTCTCAATTTATTTCTATTGACCCCTAATACGTAAAAGATCATGATATGGCTAAACAAAATACTGGAATGCAGATACTGCTAGTGGCGGATCTTATGTAGGGCTGGAGAGGGGGCACGGCCCACTAAATTTTTTTAAAAAAAATATTATATACTATGATACCATGTGTGATATTTTTTTTAAATATTAGATAGTATTTATGGCCCCTCCAAGGATGTTGATGATTATAAATAGTTATTAATATGACAGTCAGATGATACAATGGAATGAAATTTTTCTTAAATCAATTCAGATATTAAAACAACAATAAGTATTATGCGAGATTATGAATGGGAACCATATTTAGTATGTGTTATTCTTACGGAGACAACACAATTATAAAATATAATTATAAATGGATCATTTATTATTAATGTATAGATACTTAATGATAGAATATTATAATATATAACTATAGAAAGATGCAATGTATTAGGAAAACTTAATATTAATGAAGCAATTAGGTGAAACTGGTCAAAAGGGAATTAATGTCTAAAGTAGGAAACCAACAATGACTATTTAAACATTGACTTTATGAATTAAAATTATATACATGTGTTTAATATAAATTGTCTTCCAAGCATAATACTTTGTGAGATACAAATCTATGTAATTTTAGTTTGGGTAAGAACAACAAAAAAGTGATGATGTATCATAAAACATACTTATTTAAGTGGGTTTGATTAGTATAAAGAAAGAATAAAATAAATAAATTTGTATCATAAGAATATATTATATTTGCTTTTTTTATAATGATTGTGGGATACATAACTAATTTTTTCCATATCTCAATATGTTTCACACGAAGTTTTATTTAAATTTATTTGTTTCGTCTATAATTTAATTTTCACTTCAAATTATCTAATCAAAATTAGTCAATTATCTATGTTTTTTATAATTTTTCAATGAAATTTATTTCTAAATTTCTTACAAAATGCTACATTAAATTTAAAGTTTCCATCAAAATTATCCCCAAAATTGTATTCAAAATATTTGTTTATATATATATATATATATATTCATGTTTTCCTCCACATTTTCCTATAATTTATGATACCTCTCCCAATATATTTTCTCTTTCTATTTTTTTACACTACATTGGCGGAAAAAGATGTGAAATAAAGTACACTCAATCTTTTTCATTTGTTCACATCTATTTATCTCCCTTTCATATCACTTTCTCCAACCAAATTTTTTTCCCTTCTCTATGCACCTCCATTATTACTATGATACCATATCATTCCTACCAAATTCGTTAATTTAAAAGTAGTAGTGTCTATTACTTATATTGATTTATTGATCTTTCAATAAACACAATTAGATTATTTAGCATTTGGTAACTTTTTTTTAAAGTCTCCAACAAATTAATAAACACATAATAGGCACATATTTGTGTACCACATCTTTGACTTATGATTTTTAAAAGCTACATCTTCTACATGATACATCTTAATTAATCTTTATTTCAAATTAAGCATCTTATATTTATTTATAATTTAGGCTTATTCATCCCACTTTTATTCTCAATATTTTAGTCACTAATTCTATATGTGAATGTGTACAAAATAGATTATGAGTTTTTTATTTTGATTGCTCAGTGTCCAAGCATAGCATCTCAGGTGGTAAGAATTCAGTAAGTCCCAACGGACTTGGGTTCGAATCACGCCGCACCGTGTGAATAGCAATACATACTAATTTGGCATGGGGGCGATCAGACCACACTCTCTCATGTCTCGAGAGTTTACCATATCGCGCTTGCCCAAAGTGGGTTCACTTAGTCACCATAAAAAATTAAATTGCTCATTTTAAAAGAGATCTCAACCATAATTTTAAAATTGACTTAATAAGTGGTTGTTTCAAAAATTTAAAGAAATAAATGCCATATTTTACAAGTAGAAAATACAAACATACTTCAAAATATTATATATTGGTTTTATAATTGTGTTAATTTTGTAATATATTTTTAGTGTTATTAATTTGATTATCCTATTGTTATTTCAAATATTTTCATCAAATCTTCTTAATTGGACTTCAATTGAACGTAACTATGGATAGGTATTTTGGCCCCCCAACATTTGTTGTCAAGATCCGCCACTGGATACTGCGACATCACCCCCTCCCCCCCCCCAACCCAATTATACCTCTTGGAGATTTGGGTCGTCTATAATCAAAAAATTCAATCACGTACTGCACGGAGGTTTCTACTTGTACATGATCAACATATATCATTCTCCTACCACTGCTGTCCTAGAGCTATTTTTCAACAAACATTAAACATGGAGGCACCTCTGCTAAATTGAAATGAACGCTCGGCTGAATTCGTCATCGAATCAGAGCTTTCAAATCACCTGAATTAAAGGGAGCCCGAACGACACAATACTGTAGAAGTACAACTATAGCCGTCATGCTGAAGCCAAATCCATTTATTCTTTGCCTACACTGTCAATTACAACTCATTAGCAGCAAAACTCTACTTTTGCTTTAAAAAATCAGCATTTCTATATTTATTCCGGTAAGATTGTGTTTGATATCAGCATAAGCATTTGATACTGTTCTGACCATCAACAAACTAGGACATCTGTACACGTTTGTCAAGCAATTTAGCCTGCCAAGGAAATTAGCTGGGCACTGGGTCGAGACAGCAGTAGACAAGTCTGCAAATTTCCATCCTCAGCGTCCCATAAAACCAAAACTATTAGATCAACTTTGCAGCAAAGGATAAACAGAACATGTGCACGATATCTACAGGGTTGCTGCCTGGATGGTGTCGTTGGTGGTGAAGTTAGTGTCAGATGGAGGTGGAGACTGCTTCTTAAACATAACAGCCAGGGATGCCTTCAAACTATGGACCAATTGTTGGATGTCATGTAACCAAGACCATGAGGGATTGTTCAGAGCACGTATTGAGTTGAGGCATACCAGCAACGTTCCTCCTTCATGAAGAAGAACCTGCCACAAGAATAGCATTTGTCATATCAGACAGCTGGATAGCTTCCTCAGGTTCTTACCTCCTACAGTTTTCCGTGAGACGCAGTTCCAGAAGGGAAAAGACAGGAAAGAGATGACAGTTGTCATAGTAGAATGCCTCATTATAGAGCTAACCAGCATTGCAGCTAAGTGAAATAGCTAGGCACTGTTTATAAACAGTGGAGTTAATTTTCAAGGTAATTTCATTTTATAATGGGACCAAATAGTAACAAACTATACAAAACCATTGATCAAATGAATAATTCACTTGAATTGTTAGATTGTTTATTCAAAAAACTTGACTCTAGTTAACTGGTCATTTCATTCTTTCCTGATTTTTTAATTCAGTTTTACCACATTATTGCTCGTAGATGCAAAAAACTAAACTTTCAAAAGGATATCCATGCTTTCCTGCCATATTTTATGCTTGATTGGCAATTAATCTCAACCGATCATCTATATAGGCATTTACTACCAGGGATCTATAGAGGAAAGGCCTACACATAAATTCCGAAAAAGAGGTGCAAGCTTCGTCACGTGTAGTTCTGTGTGCAAAGAGAAAGAACATGGAAAACGGCAGACCTTTTATACATTGACACTAAGAAGAAAAGGTATAGAGCGATTCATTAGATTCAGATACAAACTCTTATCTGATTGTTGACGCAAGCTCTCATGTATCTCATGTGACGGGTGATAATGTTACATTACTTGTTGGCTTGGTCTATAGATGCTTAGACAAGGGAAAGCAATCTGGTATGGATGCCATTTATCATATAGTTAGGCATATCAAGCACTCACCAGATTAGAGACTGATGTATAGAAACATAGACAATACTCAGTTTTCTGGGTATGCTAAAGCTGGTCACATCGGCATTCATGGTGATAGACAATCTACCTCTACATATTGTAATTCTTGGAAAGCAATCTTGTAAAATGGTGAGATCAGCATTGAGGAATACAGTGCGGTGAAAGGGTGTAATGCTAAGGTGGGCTTGCAACCTAAGAAAAGTTGATATTGGAGAAAGCTCTTCTACAAGCATTGATTGAAGACCACCACTCCTGTGTCTATATTCTACAAGAACAAGCAGCCATTTCATTGCTAGCAGTCTGGCTTTTCACAAAAGAAGCAAGCATAATATAGCCCATTTATTAGGGAGGTTGATCACTTACTCCGTTCACAAATTCTGGGACTAGGTCACTGATACGGTAACTAAGCATTCAGCCAGGAATCCCACACTACGGTGAACAAATTTGGCACCTCATATATATGCCCTGCTGTGTGTGTGTTGTGTTGTGGGAGAGGGAAGGGGGGATGTTATCTTATTTATCCCCTCTTATTACCTGCCATTACAGGTTCCCCTTTCTTTCTTACTCTTTATTCTATTCGGGTAATTGTAAGTCATGGTTGGGCAAGGAATGCATGTTTATTTAAGGGTGTGCTTTATCACCCTCAGTCAACATGACAAGAAATCCGAATTTAACATGTGTATATGCAAACCTTCTTAATCGATTGTACTCATTATTCCTTTAAATAAAACAATAACATAAAGTCAAATTTGTGAGTGATCCTAAAATGTCATTCAGACTATTTTTCTCCAAATTGCACCCTTCATTCTTGTTCCCTCAACAAACCCTAGGGCCACTACCAGCCTTGGAAACCCCATCGCCTTACTCCCACCCTCCTAGGCTTCTTTTCTCTCCATGTTTCTGCCATTCACTACAGGCACAGCCTACATCACAGCCCTACCAGAGTAAGCTAGAGCAGGCCATAGTCAAGGAGAGGGGCAGCCACAGAAGGGGAGGGGAGAAGAGAAGCGGTACTATAATGGCCTGTGGTAGTGACAGTACAGTAAGCAGCCCTGTGATTTGGTTTGGAGGGGGGGAAAGACGGATCATTTGAGAAAACCTTAAGAGCTAGGATTGGTAAAGCTTTTATAAATTGAGTTGATTTGAATTTGCTAAATAACAGGCTGAAACCTAATATTTGTCAAATGTTAGGCCAATTAAGAAAACATAAATGACCACTTGCAGTTCAAATGTAGAATATTTCACTTCTAATCTTCGATGCCTACACAAACAATTAGGTTTTCTATCTAGTACATGCAAATGGCATTAACATATTGTGTAAATATCTAACATACCGTTAACCAAAGAGGAAGATAACCCAAAACAGAAGGAAGAGCAGCAAGAAGAATGCATGAAAGCGCAAGGGCTACACTTTGTTTAACCTGCATCAGTCAGTGTCGATAATGGTAGTGTTACTGATTTTTTATAGAAGTTGCTATGATGAGGTTACACAAATTACCAGTGATGTTGTTTGCCGTGCTTTTGCTATGCAAAATGGTACACCGGATATATTATCTTGCAGTAACAGCACATCAGCAACTGCTATTGCTGTAGCACTTGCACGTTGTGCTAACACAATACCCACAGTGGCAGCAGCCAATGCAGGGGCGTCATTGATTCCATCACCGACCATAATCAAACCCCCACCTGCAGATTCCAAGTGAAAAGAAATTATATGCAATTAAAATGTAAATATGATGCTGCATTCATGGAACTACAAGATTGCTATGGCATTTTGTACCATTCTTATATTGATGAAAGTTTGACACTGAAAGTTCAACCAGTACAGAAATATAGAAATACAAATTTTCAAAAAAGTACTAAGCTTCCACACTGCCCCCAACCTTCCTTATACTAACCACGTCTGGGTGAAGACTAACAGCAATCATTATTTTGAACGTAAATACAATATTGCATCATATGTCGAGCAAGATTTATCTATACTATATGTTTATGATCAAGATCTTCAAATATGATGAAGCCTCCAGAGTCAACAATCAAATATACATATCAAGGATTAATGGTATATATGACCGCACAACCTCCAGATGCAAACGCCTATGGCATATTGAGCTGCACATGCATGTGCAATGTAAAAAACAGGCTGAACTGCAAATGCAACTATATGGACTGCCTTTTGAAAAAATAGTTCCTCTCTTTTAAATTAGGTAGTATCTCAGTAATGCATTGCGAACAGATATCTAGTCATGAACTGTTGATCTTTCATTCCACACAAGAATCTCAAATCGATCATATGAAGATCATACATAACTAGAAATGGATCTTACTCTACCTGTATCTCTTGAGGAGCTTTTTACATGGTTAAGCTTATCCTCAGGCTTTAAGCTATAATATACCTCGTCAATGCCCACTGTATTAGCAACACGCCAGGCACTGGATTCATGGTCTCCAGTTAACATCATTACACGAAGCTTCCCTTTCTCTTTCAGGGAAGATATTACATCCACAACACCTGGTCGTGGTTCATCTTCAAAATGGAAGAGTGTTACCTGAGTAAAAATAGTAAATGAGTTGACATCCATGTATAGCTTGGTCAATGAGAAATATCCAGAAACCAAAAAGATATCAGTAAAATTGCATAAAGGTGGTTCACAAAAATTATTATGTTATAGCCTTCATGTACATTACAAAATTGCACATCCAATAGCAAGAAGCGCACAATTAATCATCAAGAAGTCATGCTATTTACTTTTACTTCTCATGCAACTAGACTAATAAATATGTGCATTGCTTGTTTAAATTTATGGACTATTCGTCTAGAAAAATGCCAGGCATTGGACTCACAGACAGCAAGGAGTCCCGGTTGATCAGATTCTTTTTTTTTTTGGAGTACGAGAGAACGGCCCCCGTAGAAGCGTCACTTTTGTGACCCCCCCAGACAGCGTAAACTCTCGAGCCCCCGAGCGCCCCGCCCACCCGGGAACCGGTTAAAGCGCACAGTTGGCCGGCCTGCGCGACGGGTACCATTTCGGAGGCGGCAGCTGGGTTTCGAACCCGGGTCCCTTCATGAGAGGACACCGTGCCGAACCACCCGAACCACTCCTCCCCGGCTGGTTGATCAGATTCTGTCGAAACAAGTTAGCCTCTATTCAGATTCATGGACAATTAGGAGTCCCTGGCTATTTCAATTACATTCATCGTCTAGAAAATGGGTTCATAACATGTATTCCCATTTCTGACCCATCTATTACCTAATTTACATTTGACCCGTTACTATTGGGCCATGCCCCTCTGCGTCACGAAGGAGATGGGTCTCCTGGGTGATTCTGCCATCATCCATAGTAAGTGCAGAACAGATTTTCACCAACAGGTCATGCCATTTACTCCATTTTTCCGATGCAAGTAGGCTTGTACATATATACATTGTTTATTTTTATCTGTGCATAAGATGACTAGCATGCGATCCCCACTCTGTCCACGTTTCATATCTAGCCACATCCACTAGCTAGTATATGTTTATCTTGATGTGCCTACTGCATTTGGCATTTCAGATAGTGAGTTACAGATATATCTATAGCTTATAGGTGTTGTATATTATACAAATCTTGGCTGATGTCAAACTGTAATCTCCACATCGTTGTCCCACTCATAAAACAGCCATTGATGTTGTGTAAATTATGTCGAGTGGAAGAGGAAGTTATTGAAAATTTTGAGAAAACTTCTAGAAAGTTTCTACATAAAACTATGCAAATTAAGCTAAAAATAGTGAGATTGTACATAATTGTCAAGGTGGTAAGGAGCTAAGGCGCAGGGGCTGGGTGCCTTGACGCCTAGGCAGCATTTAAAAATAATAATTTTTGGTACATGTTCCATGTATATATGCATACTTTTATGATATTTATGAAATTCCCTCATATACACATATATATGTAGGTATATAGATATATTAATGGATAGAAAAACAAATTCTAAACAATGTAAGAGATAGAATAACATGTAAATAGAGATTTCATGGCAGAGCTCTAAGTCTTGAGCAAAGTATGACTATCCTTCATAACATAGACACTAGATAGAAACTGAATTATAGGCGGAAAACAAAATTCGTAATCAGAAAAATGTGATTAAGAATATTACTTCCAAATAATATTAAATTTGGCTGCTAACAAAGACAATAATCTTTACATTGAACATTAAGACAATCACATGGAACAATAAGACCCATAAATATGCCCGAGGACCCGTAAAAAAATCAAGGCGATAATATAGGCCAGGCATGGGGCAAGGCACACACCCCTTGGGCACCTTACCGCCTAGGCGTGCGTCTTAACAAGTATTTATTTGCGATTAAGTTCGATAAAATCATTGAACTTATATTAAAAAGCATATCGTACATGTTTCTTCAATACTAAATTTCTAAAATACATGTTTAAGCATGTAGGTCCTGAATTCATATTGATCAAAGTTTTGATAACATACAGAGAGTTGGTGTCAATTAAAACGTTACCAACTTACAATAAAAAATAAAATGGTCAAAAATACACACTAAATCACATCAATATTTCCACTTGAATCTAAATCTTTTCCTAATTATATCATATGTACACTATTTCGTTGGTTTTTTATCTAATAAGAATCACAATCAACAATGGGGTTGCAGCATAATTGTGCAGATATACACAACTTTGGTGGTTGGAGTAGTACACTCACATAATATATAGTCGTATAAGTTGTTAGATTCCCTAAAGCATGAGTGTACATTTGGGTAGATGGGGACAAATCGGAAAGAAATGGTATTAGTGACCTAGATGTACACAAAATTTTGTAAAGTAAAGGTATATCTAGTAGAGAATGGGTAGATATAGTAGTTTTAGCATGAAAAAGGATCCTTGACAAAGTTCCAAATGGTTATTTTCCAATATAGAAGTAACAAAGAGCTATTCCATCCACAGTATTAAAGGACCTACATAGAGGCTCTCAAGGCTTATGCCTCAGTATCATGGACATGGTCTTGTTCCTTATAAAATTCGATTCTAATTTGTTTTGGTTCCTTGTTCCTAATAATTTCAAATTATGTTTCCCTTCAATTTTCTTTCGCTGCTAATGGTATAAAGGACATATATCTCATTGTCTGCCTCAATTTTTTTTGCTATCTTGGTGGCTTTTATTATTAGATTTGCTCTTAATCCCTATTTATTTTTTGTTAATTTGATTTCATTTGAATTTCTTATAAATACATATTTATATTGCATGTACGCATATACTTATATACACATGCATACATATAACTATGTCTATGTATGTACATAATTATTTATTTTTCGATGCCTCGTACATATTTCAAGGATTACACCTAGCGTCATTGATATAACAGCACCTCCTTACACTTCAGGGACATTGAAACCTTGATTCCACCACAGCAACAACAATTTTCACAAAGTTTGTCAAGATCTAGGCAAGTCACTGACTGCTACTATTTTGTTCGGGTTGGGTCATCATCATTGACAATTGGCTTATCAAAGTCAATGTTGGTCAAAATAAGCATGTGCCTGAATTCAGGCTGCCTAAAGGCCAAATAAAGCGGACCGGGCCTTGGACTGCCTAGACAATGGCTATTGAAACACTTTCTCAACACATAAATCATATCTCCTTCCCTTTTGCCCAGTCTAGTATTACTTTTAAGTTTTAAGTATATTAAAAAGCAAATATATATATAGTCATACAGGCATGGAACGGACATGTGGAAGATGGATCGCACGTCAAATGTGATAGCTCATCGAAACCGAGTTATGTAATCGTCTGAGGTTACAGCTGATTATTGATAAGAGTGTTACAATAACCAATACAATTAAATCTTATGTCAAAAAGAATGGCATGGTTGTTCTGCTTCCTCTATGCAGTACTGTTCAAATAGATATAAAAATTAGAAATATAGTTAATGTTGCAATGTAACTAATACCTTTTTGTTGATGGATAAAGCTGCTTGCACGAAATCACTGCCATATGCAGACTCCTTCACAGCGTTCTTCAACTTTTTCGATTCTGTATCAGACCCAAAAAGTGATGCAATGTATTCCACAGAGCCAATTGAAGCTTTCAACAATCCGCTACCTCCTTCCTGTGACTGTGATGTTATAGGGAAAAAAATAGTACTTTTATTTTGCAACACACTACCAGGAGACATCCCAAGATTTCAAAGCGACAACTGTGATATGCTTATTATTTCTAATGTTGCAAGATGTCTTCAATATTCTCAGTACTCATTTTTCTTCATAACGATATACCAAATATAAGATTTTAATTTATTACAAATTTGTTTAATTTATAAGATTGGTTAGAAACTTGGAATTGATGATAACCACGTCTAACATACTTCCTTTAGAAGGATATTCATATGAATCATTTGGTAAAAGGGATGGGCAATGGAACTCAGAAATGTGTCATAAGATCCTAACCTTCCATAAAAAATGACTACAACAAAGGAACAAAATTTGGAGGGTTTTAGCGGTATTTTTTCAAAATTGGTGCCATCACATATAGTCAGGTATAAGCACACCTACTGGTAGGTTTTGAATTTTCTTCAACAAAAATAATAACTGTGATAGAATAAAAGGCGGCTGCTTGTTGTATTAGATAAGAGAAACCATGCTCCTATATATAGGATAACAGGGAAGCGTACATGACACAACCTAACCCTAATGGACCAAGACATACTTGGGCCCATATTACAAAACAATAATCTAGAAGTTGTGGCTAATAATCCTATTATTGAGATGATTAAAAAAGGAGTACATGGTTCTCTTTTATAAGACAAGAGAAGACCACAGGATTTAGAGATAATCCATGTGGGATAAAACAAAACACAAGAATAACACAGTAAAGAGAAAAATAGACTAAGTAAAAAAACACAGGAAAGTCTATATACTAATACTCCCCCTCAAGCTGGAGCGTAGATGTTTATCATGCCCAGCTTGGATGTCATAGCAGTGAACCTTGTCTTTGGTAGAATCTTTGTGAAGATGTCAGCCACCTGATCAGTCGTATGAATGTAGGGAGTAGAGACCTGGCCAGAGAGAACAGCTTCGCGTACAAAATGACAATCCACCTCAATGTGCTTGGTCCGCTCATGGAAAGTAGGGTTACTGGCAATGAATGTAGCTGCTTTGTTGTCACAATACATTGGAATAGGAGACGAGTCAGAGATACCAAAGTCCTTCAGTAAGCTCCTAATCCAGAACAGTTCACAGGTAGTGTGCGCCATGGCACGATATTCAGCTTCAGCACTTGAGCGAGTAACTACAGACTGCTTCTTGCTTTGCCAAGTGACAAGGTTGCCTCCCACAAACGTGCAGTAGCCAGAAGTAGAGCGACGGTCAACCTTGCTGTCAGCGTAATCAGAATCAGAATAGCCAAGAAGTTTGCAGTGGCCATGTTTCTTGTAAAGCAGGCCTTTTCCAGGAGAACTTTTTAGATATTTCAGAATATGACAGACAACGTCCCAATGACATTGTCGAGGCTTATCTAAGTAACGACTAACCAATCCAACAGCAGCAGTAATATCGGCCCGTGTAACAGTAAGATAGATGAGTTTACCGACAATTCTTCAATATTGATGATTGTCAGGATAGGCAGGAGAATTCTCATCATCCCAGTCGGTGTTCGGATCCAGAGGTGTGCTAGCAGGCTTAGCACCTAGAAGTCCGGTTTTAGATAGTAGATCCAGAACATACTTGCGCTGAGATAAGCAAAGGCCAGAAGAAGATCGGGACACCTCTATCCCAAGAAAATACCGAAGAGATCCAAGATCTTTAGTGACGAAATGTTTTTCCAGATAGTGCTTGGTGGACTGAATACCAGCAGGATCACTTCCTGAGAGGATAATATCATCAACATAAACAATGAGAATAATAATGCCAGCAGGAGTATTCTTGACAAAGACTGAGTGATCAAACTGGGAGCGCTTGAATGAAAAATTCTGAAGAATAGTGCTTAATTTATCGAACCAAGCTCTGGGACTCTGTTTCAAGCCATAGATCGTCTTTTTCAGTCTGCATACTTTAGAGGACTCCCCCTGAGCAACAAAACCAGGGGGTTGTGACATGTAGACTTCTTCATGAAGGTCACCATACAGGAAAGCATTCTTGACATCAAGCTGATACAGAGGCCAGTCAGAATTAATAGCAACAGAAATAAGAATTCTCACAGAGTTCAACCGTGTCACCGGAGAGAGTCTCAAAGTAGTCGACCCCATAGGTCTGTGTATAGCCTTTAGCCACTAGTCTCGCCTTAAGTCGTCCAACTGTTCCATCTGGTTGATACTTGACCGTGAAGACCCAGCGACAACCAACAGGAGAGCAATCAGCAGGTGGATCAACAAGTTGCCATGTATTGCGCTCAGTGAGCGCCTGCATTTCGATTTCCATAGCCTGACGCCATGCAGGACTTTTAATGGCCTGAGCAGCAGTTTTAGGTACAGATATAGCAGAAAGGGCCGTAGTAAAATTAGCAAAATTAGCACCAAGATTATCAGTAGAACAAAAATTCCCAATGGGATGCTGAGTACAAGTCTGTGTCCCTTTTCTCAGGCTAATAGGGAGATCAAGGTCAGAAAATACCTGCGGAGGTGTTTGATCTGGCACAGAGGATGAAGACGATGGAGAGGCCATAGAGGGAGCTGTCGGCTTCTGTCTTCAGTGATACACTTTCAGAGGTGGCTTTTCAGGTGGGGAGGCAGTATCAGAATTATCAGGCAAATCATCCACAACCGGTAAAGGCGTATCAACCAGTACATCCGATGTGAGTGCAGAACCAACCGGAGAATAGAAAGGCATGTGCTCAAAGAATACTACATCCGCAGAGACAAACCACTTTTTAGAAACAGGATCGTAGCATCGATACCCTTTTTGAGTGCGAGAGTATCCCAAGAAAACACACTTAGTTGCTCTAGGATCCAATTTGGTAAGGCCAGGTCGGAGATTTTTAACAAAGCACGTGCTCCCAAAGATAAGAGGAGGCACAGAGAAAAGAGATGCATCAGGAAACAAGACCTGATATGGAATCTTATTGCCGAGCACAGTGGATGGCATACGATTAATGAGGTAGCAAGCAGTAGATATTGCCTCGAGCCAAAAAGACTGAGGAACATGGTAGTGAAAAAGAAGGGCACGCGCAACTTCAAGGAGATGACGGTTTTTGCGTTCAGCGACACCGTTTTGTTGCGGGGTATAGGCACAGGAAGTTTGGTGGATGGTGCCCTGGCGACGACAAAAACTACTAACAGAGGCTTGCATAAACTCCAAAGCATTGTCAGTGCGCAAAATTTTAATGGGCTTAGCAAACTGGGTACGGATTTCAGCAAAGAAGTCAGTAATTTTCTCAAGAATGGTAGATCTATCTTTCAGTAAAAACAGCCAAGTTGCTCTAGAGAAATCATCAATGAAGCTCAGAAAATATTTAAAACCATAGGTACTCGTCACAGCACATGGACCCCAAACATCAGCATGTATAATATCGAAGATAGCTTTAGAACTAATGCAAAATTTTTGTGAAAAAGTAGCACGAGTTTGCTTGCCAAGCTGGCATGAATGAAAAATAGAACTAACTACATCAGGTAATAAAGCTTTTAATTTTGCAGCAGAGGGATGTCCCAATCTATAATGCCACTAAATGTCGGCCACGGATGATGTCAAATATGCAGCTGGCTTCGGATCGTCCAAGTAGTAGAGTCCATCCGGTCCCTCATGGCCTGAACCAATCGTCATCCTCGTGCGCAGATCCTGAAATAGAACACCATCCGGATCAAACTTAATGGAGCAACGAAGGCTCTTTACAACTTTACTGACAGATAGTAAATTAAGGGGAAACTTAGGGACATAAAGAGCGGACTGCAGTGGCAGACTACCAGTAGAACTTATATCACCAATTCCAGTAACCGACAATTTAGAGCCATCAGCTAAAGTAACAGGCGGTATAAAAGATGTCTTGTGCAATTTAGAGAATAAAGTAGGATTGCCAGAAATATGAGAGGTCGCACCAGAGTCAATCACCCATGAAGATTTACCAGTCTGGGTCAGAAGGGCGGCGCTGCCATCATTTGAAGCATCAGTAGAGGAAGCTAGGCGAGCTTGAAGCAGTTTTTCAAATTCCGAGCGGATCTAGTCAGTTGTTGGTGGAGCAGGTTCAGTCTGGTCAGAAGTCACTTTATTGGCCCAGTCAGGTTTGTCGTATTTGATCCAACAACGATCTAGAGTATGGTTGGTGCGCTTGCAGTGAGTGCAGTAGCGGGACTCAACAGGATCAGCTCCAGAGCCACGGCCAGGAGCAGAAGAACGTCCTCCGCGGCCACGACCTCTGCCACGACCGCGACCACGAAAGGAATCACCAGAGCGGACAGCGAGAGCTGCCCCATCAAAAGAGTCAGGCACGGACTGGGACACAGAAGGTAAGCGTTGGACCCTGTAGATAATCAGGGTTTCAGAGAGCATAGGGTTGCACAAAGTGTGCACCCTCATATATATAACACTGTGACAATTACAGAGAGGTCCATACAGAATAAACAAATAACAAAATAAATAACAGAATATAGAAAACATATATTGTAACACTCCCCCTCAAGTTGGAGCATAGATATCAATCATGCCCAACTTGTCCACCAGTGTGCAGAAATGCTTCTTAGCCAGAAGTTTCGTGAAGACATCAGCAACTTGATCTTCAGATCTCGTGAAAGGAGTGCAGATTTTCCCAGCCAGAACAGACTCTCGAATAAAATGGCAATCCACCTCAATATGCTTGGTGCGCTCATGATAAACAGGATTATTGGCAATGAAAATAGCAGCTCGATTGTCGCAGTGCATCGGAATCGCATAAGAAGATTCAATCCCAAGTTCATGCAAAAGAGAGCGCACCCAGAGAAGTTCACAAGCAGTATGGGCCATAGCCCTGTATTCAGCTTCAGCACTGGAGCGAGCTACAACATTTTGTTTCTTGCTCCTCCAAGTCACCAAGTTACCCCCTACATAGGTACAGTAGCCAGAAGTGGATTTCCTATCAATCCTGCTGCCCGCATAATCTGAATCAGAATAGCCTTCAAGTTTACAGTGTCCAGATTTCTTATAATGCAAACCTTTGCCAGGAGCCCCTTTTAAGTATCTCAGAATGTGACATACAGCATCCCAATGACACTGTCTGGGCTTGTCTAAGTACCTGCTCAGAAGACCCACAGCAGTAGTAATATCAGGACGAGTAACAGTCAGATAAATCAATTTCCCAATAAGTCTCCTGTATTTCTTTGGCTCAGAAAACATAGATGAATTATCATCGTCCCAATCAACATTGGGATCCATAGGAGTATCTGAAGGTCTTGCTCCCATCATACCAGTTTCCTGCAAGATATCAAGTACATATTTCCGCTGGGACAATACAAGAGCACTAGAATTCCTGGAAACCTCTATACCCAGAAAGTATCGTAATCTGCCCAAGTCTTTGGTAGCAAAATGCTTACCCAAATGAGTTTTTGTGGCCTGAACACCTGCAGAATCACTGCCTGAAATAATGATATCATCTACATAGACAATCAGAATAATAATCCCTGCAGACGTTTTCTTTGTGAAGACAGAATGATCCACTTGAGATCGTAGAAAGCCAAAATCAGAAAGAATCCTGCTTAATTTATCGAACCAGGCACGTGGACTTTGCTTAAGCCCATAAATAGATTTTTTAAGCCGACAAACTTTATGAGACTCCCCCTGAGCAACAAACCCAGGAGGTTGCTCCATGTAAACCTCTTCCTGCAGATCACCATATAAGAAAGCATTCTTCACATCAAGCTGTAGAAGAGGCCAGTCAGAATTTACAGCCACAGATAACAATATTCGAACAGAATTCAAGCGAGCAACAGGAGAAAACGTCTCAAAATAGTCAATGCCGTAGGTCTGAGTATATCCTTTGGCAACCAATCTAGCTTTCAACCGTTCAACAGTACCGTCCGGTTGATATTTGACAGTGTAAACCCAGCGACAACCAACAGGCTTACACTGAGGAGGAGGATCCACCAGCTCCCAAGTGTTTCTATCAGTCAAAGCTGTCATCTCATCCTGCATAGCAGAAGTCCATGCTGTACTCCGCAGAGCATCCTGAATAGACTTAGGAACAGTAATAGCAGATAAGGCATGTACAAAATCACGCGCCTGAGCAGTGAGGTGGTCAGTAGATACAAAATGAGCAATACTATGAGACGTGCAGGAACGAGTTCCTTTGCGAAGTGCAATAGGAATGTGTAAATCAGATTGTACCTCAGGAGTAGCAGAACCTTCTGGAGGTGAAGATTGGTCGGCTGGGGGGGGTACATGGGAAGAAGGTGCCTTGTTCCTGCGCTGATAAACACGGAGCTGGGGACGAACCGGTATCTCAGTATCAACAGTCTCAGGTACACAATCAGACAGAATCGGCAATGGTGGTGCAATGATATCTGGTTGCAAATTCTCCCCCGCAGATGAATAAAAAGGAGTGTCCTCAAAAAACACCACATCACTACTGGTCAACCACTTTCTCGTAGTAGGATTATAACAGCGATAGCCTTTTTGAGTCCTCGAATACCCCAAGAAAAGACATTTAGTTGCACGAGGCGAGAGCTTATCAGAAGACGGGCCAAGAAGACGGACAAAAGACGTGCAACCAAAAATCCGTGGAGGAACAGAAAACAGGGGTGCCTCCGGATGTAAAACTTGGAATGGGATTTTGTTACCAATAACCGAGGAGGGCATACGATTAATAAGAAAACAAGCAGTCATAATCGCTTCTGGCCAATAAGAACGAGGAACATGTGAATGTAACATAATAGTGCGGGCCACCTCTAATAAATGACGATTCTTTCTTTCTGCAACACCATTCTGTTGTGGTGTATAGGCACAAGAGGTTTGATGTAAAGTTCCAACAGTTTTACAAAAACAGTCCACATCTTTTTGAACAAACTCCAAAGCATTATCAGTTCTAAAAATTTTAATAGGCACACCAAACTGAGTTTTAATTTCAGCAAAAAAGAACTTTATTGTGGACAATACCTCGGATCTACTTTTCAACAGAAAAAGCCAAGTAGTCCGTGAAAAATCATCAATGAACAAAATAAAGTATCTATAACCAGACACACTTGGTACATTACATGGTCCCCACACATCAGAATGGACAATATCAAAAATATGCCTGCTGCTCATAGAACTGCGCCGCGGATATACCGATCTAGTCTGTTTACCCAGTTGACAAGACTCACACTGAAGACTACAGCTACTCATATCAGGAAATAAATGGCGCAGTTTGTCAGAAGAAGGATGTCCCAGTCGGTAATGCCACTGTAAAGTAGAAACTGATGCAGATAGAGCTGAAGCTTTAGTAGACTTTGGCATCTCGTCCAAGTAGTAGAGACCGTCAGCACCTTCATACCCCCCACCAATCTTCATCCTCGTGAGAAGGTCCTGAAAAATACAAGAGCCAGGACGGAATGTCAGGCTACAGTTTAGATTCTTGACAAGTTTGCTCACAGATAATAAATTCATAGGAAAGTTAGGCACATATAAGGCAGATTTGATAAAAGACTGAGAAATAATGTCCCCAATGCCAGAAACAGAAGATCTAGATCCATCAGCAACCATAACTGTAGATTTATGAGCAGGTGTAGAGATAAACTTAAACAAAGCCCGATTTCCAGAAATATGGGAGGATGCACCAGAGTCAATCACCCATTTATTATTACCAGATGAAGGTGGCAAATGTGAACTCAAAAAAGCAGTATCATAACCGGTATGAGCAGCATGAGCTCCACTTGTGGATGCGTCAGAAGAGGAACCACCACGCTCCAAAAGAAGACGTTCGACTTCAGCCCGGATGTAGTCAGCAGTAGTAGTGTCCGCAGTGTCTAAAGTAGGAGGATGTGTAGCACCCTCAGAAGCAGCAGTGGAAGAATCAGTAACAGTGTTTGCCCATTCAGGCTTCCCATACTTCTCCCAGCATTTTTCTTCAATGTGGTTCGTCCGACCACAGTAAGAACACAAACGGGATCCAGGCGAAGGTCTCGCAGCAGCAGTGGTAGCAGGAGGGGCCCCACGCCCAGCAGTAGTAGAACGACCACGCCCCGCACCAAGAGGAGGACGTCCCTCAGAAGAGCGGCCACGACCACGACCGCGACCACGGCCACGACCACCCCAGGCAGCTAAGGCAGTAGATTCCCCAACATCTGGTGTCGGGGAGGAAAGACGCAGAAGACGCTGGTAGGCACTCCGAAGGGAAGGCAGTGGATCACCAGCCAGAATCTGATCCACAACTCCAGTATAGGAGTCAGGCAAGCCACTCAAAAACTGAACCAGCTGTAGCTCATCGCGCTGTTTGCGCATAGTCGCCAAATCCGTGGACAAGGGATGATACGTCTCCAGTTCACCCCACAACCCGGTGAACGTAGAGAAGTAATCTGCGATATCAGTACCAGTGAAGGTGAGACGACTAAGCTGCTTGTTGATATCAAACACTTTCTTCGGATTCTGGCTGTGAGAGAAGGTGCCAGCAAGTTCATCCCACATCTTCTTCGCCGTAGGTAATCGGAGAAGAGTCACACTAATCTTCTCAACCGAGCTGTTGAGAATCCAAGTCATCACTGTTGAGTCATCACGGACCCAATCATCATAGGCTTTGACGTCCTTCAAATCAGCATCTTCAGCAGGCTGTGGTGGACCGGCCCGAATGAGATGGGAATATTTCCCTTGTGATTTAGCATAAATCACAAAGGAACAGACCCACAGCTGGTAGTTGCGCCCGTCAAGTTTGACCGTAGTAACTTGACGACGCAGATCATCAGTCGAGGACGCCATCATGAAGGCAGGCACAGCAGGCAGGCAGGACAGGCAGGTAGAAGATCACACGGGACCTCTCACATACAGACTACACCAAGGTGTAGTAGAAGACCCGGAGGCCGAAGCCTGCACGGGCAGGCAGGTACAAACAAACACGAACCGACGAAGGCTCTAGCCGAACAACGTACCGATCTCCCCCGGAAGACGAAACTAGGCCAGATCTACCAACCCGGCAGCGCACCTGCTGTGCGAACAACACCAACGGTTGCTCAAGCACTAGCGGAGCACCAAGCCAGGAGAGTAGACGGACCGGGACCCGGCGGGAGACGGTAGGCTAGGCCAGGGAGGGAGCCAGCCGGCGGGCTGACCTGCCCTGGCGGCGGCGGCGGAGACCGCCTCTGCTGCCGGCGGCGGCGCCTGGTGCTGCTGCCCCCGGCGGCTGCGGCGCGGCTGCTGGCCTGTGCCGGCGGCGGCGGCGCCTGGAGCTGCTGCCCCCGGCGGCGGCGGCGCTGCTGCTGGCCTGTGCCGGCGGCGGGCTGCTGCGCCTGGGCGGGCGGCGGCCGCTGCTGGCCTGCCGGCGGCGGGCGCGGGGGGGGGGGGGGGGGGGGGGGGGCGGCGCCGGAGAGGGAGGGAGGGAGAGAGAGGCCCTAGGTCGGGACCTGCTCTGATACCATGTAGATAATCAGGGTTTCAGAGAGCATAGGGTTGCACAAAGTGTGCACCCTCATATATATAACACTGTGACAATTACAGAGAGGTCCATACAGAATAAACAAATAACAAAATAAATAACAGAATATAGAAAACATATATTGTAACAGACCCTTTTGAGCACATCGCGGAGAGTGGGTAAAGGGTCGCTGGAGAGAATTTGGTCCACAACACCAGTAAAGGAAGCAGGTAGGCCCGCGAGAAACTGAACTAACATAAGTCTGTTCCACTGTCAATTAAGTTCATCAATGTCAGTAGAAAGAGGATGATACACCTGGAACTCATCCCAGAGGGCACAGCAGGAGTTGTAGTAATCCTCGACGGAGTCAGTAGCAGAATACTCCTGTTTGGCAAGTTGTTTGAAGATCTCAAAGACCTTCTTAGGATTCTGTTGGTGCGAGTAAACATGGGAGAGTTGCTCCCACATTTCTTTGGCAGTATGAAGACGGAGTAGGGACAGGCTGATCTTGGCTTCAGCGTTGTTGACCATCCATGTCATGACCCCATAGTCCTCCTTGGACCAGAGATCATAGGCTTGTTTCGTCTTCTCATCAGCATCAGGAGCAGGTAGAGACGGGCCTTTTATAGTCAGATGAGAGTAGCGACCTTGAGATTTAACATACAACTCAAAGGAGGCAGCCCATAGATGATAGTT
This sequence comes from Alisma plantago-aquatica, assembly GCA_963693085.1. Classification (NCBI taxonomy): domain Eukaryota; kingdom Viridiplantae; phylum Streptophyta; class Magnoliopsida; order Alismatales; family Alismataceae; genus Alisma; species Alisma plantago-aquatica. The sequence goes on from OY856415.1 coordinate 323,795,583, forward strand.
GGAACTGTCCAACTTCACCATAGTAACACAGAGAGTGCGCGGGAGATCTGGAGTCGCCATCAGACCAGAGCAGAACAGTAGCACGGGCACAGCAAGGATCAGCAGTAACAGTAGTCAGTAGCAGGTGTCCACCACATGGACTAGTAGACGTAGCAAGTAGGAGATCCACATGGACCTCAGAAGACCCTCACGAGGCAGATAAAGATGTAAGAAACCTACGCCACCATGGAAAAAGGATCACTCCACCATGAGGCGTAGGCAGGCAGAAGCGAAAGGCCGGTTTACGCCTTCAACGTGCCAGAACTGGAAAAGACACGGGTTGTACGTAAGCTTCTTCGGAAGAGCGTACAGAGACGAGCGGAAGCCTGTAGCCGAACTAGATGGTGAGCGAAGAACTAGAGAAGAGAAACAAGAGAGAAGAGAGGATGAGGAGGGTGGTTGTGGCTGCGGGAGATGGTAGTGGTGGGGGTGGGGTGGCGGCGGTAGTAGGGGGCTTGGGGGGGCGGCGGTGGAGACGGAGGAAGAAGGGACGGGGGGGCAGGGTGGGCGGCGGCGGCTTGGGAGAAGGGAAAGGGGGTGGCGGCTGAGGTTGATGGGAAGGGATCAGGGTTAGGGAGGATTGGGAGGCTCTGATACCATCTAGAAGTTGTGACTAATAATCCTATTATTGAGATGATTAAAAAAGGATTACAGGGTTCTCTTTTATAAGATAAGAGAAGACCACAGGATTTAGAGATAATCCATGTGGGATAAAACAAAACACAAGAATAACACAGTAAAGAGAAAAATAGACTAAGTAAAAAAACACAGGAAAGTCTATATACTAATAAATAATAACAATAATAAACGGACTCTCTGACACTCCCCCTCAAGCAGAAGTTGGGAGAATCCCAGATCAGCTTGCAAACAGAGAGTCAAACTAGAAAACAAAGAAACAAAACAAAAAGATAAACCAAGCCCATACAAGAAATTCCTCCTTAATATTACAATGAAGCACTCAAACATTCAGGCACTCCCCTTCAAGTAGATACTCCATAGCAGGCAAGCAAGTCGCAGAAGTTTCATGATCATCTGGAGAAGAAGTAAGCAACAACACGATCATCTAGAGGGTAAATAAGTAGAAGCAACAGTGCTTCATGGTCTTCATCACAATCGCTAACATTGTAGCCCAGAGAGTGTTGGGTCACAGCAACAGCAGTAGTCAACGTACAAATAAAGTACGGACGGATCAACGTGCGAAGCAGAGCACGGACGAGTCAGAGAGTGCTGGCACACAGAAGCAGAAAGTCGACGTGCAAAGAAGGTACGGACAAGTAAAAAAAGGTCAACATGCGTAAAGCATGGACAAGCCAAATGAGTGTTGGTGCATAGGTGGTCAGAGTCCCAATGAGTGTTGGGTCACAACAATCAACGTGCAAATAAATCACAAATAGAGAGTCAACGTGTCATAACACGGGCACAACAGCAAAGTAGATGACGTATCCGGATAGAAGACCCTCAACACAGACAAGTAGGCAACAGAAATACATCTCCAGAAACCAGTCTCTTCAAGAAGCATGTAGTAATGGCAACAGATATAAACGTCATCTGCTCTCCTCCTCATCTCTCTCTCTACTCATCTTCTCTTCCTCCTATTCTTCCCCTCACACCAAGCACAAAAAGGAGTCAAAAGAATGATTGGTGTGAAAAGTCAAAAACTACAACAGGAAATAGTATGTTGCAACACTAAACAATGACGTTTCTTGACTGATTTCAAGATTAGAAGAAAAAAAAGGATAGCAATGCGAGCTTGATAAATAAATGTGGGAGAAGTGTGGCCTGTTACTTCAGTGGATAGGATAGTTTGAATAGTCAGCTACTTAAAGTAATCCGGCTACATACATAAAGTGATTGAGAGAAAAATTGCCCAGAAAAGGACAAGCAGTTTAGATTTTAAGAAAAATAGATACCTTGGCCACAACGGAGAAAGTAGGATGCATCGGCTGCTGGAAGAGGAGGCGTATTGCACCGATCATAGGCTGATTTAACAAAAGAAACATTCTAAACAGCAGCACTGTATGATTGGCTTGAGAATAATAAAATAATAAAATCACTCCACTTGCTACAGTTGTACACCATTCAAGGTAAGATGGAAACTTTAATATACGAAAACAGTGGACAACGAATCGGTGACCTGTGAACCTGCTCTCCTTTTCTCCTTTTTTTATTCCACCAATAGGTTGTAATGCTATGGCCCACTAGCCACTGTTGAACTACGACTTCCCTTTCTCCGTTGACTCCACAGCCGTAAGGACAACAATTTTTGTCACCACGGTTCGGATAGTCTTTCCAAAATAGCAGGGGAGAGCATTCAGAAAAATTGACATAAGCAAGGGCCACCATAAAAACAATGAGGATCCACATGACTGCAGCTGGTAATGCCAGGAAAAGAGTTGATGACGTAGTGTATTCCCTGCCAGTTAAGTGCAGCGGGCGCGTTCCGGAAGAGGGAGTGGGTCACGGACGGGTTGCAGCTGCGACAGGTTTGATTGGGTGGAGTTGGCAAAGGCGGAGTTGTGACGTGCGGTGACGACCTGCAATGTGGCGGGGCTAAGGCCAACGCCCAACAGCAAAAACAGAAGGAGGGGGCAGCAGCGTAGCGAGGCTAACGGCAGACAGTGTACAGCAGTAGGTAGGGGACTGATCGGGAAAAAAAAGTGAGGGGGGAGGCTGGGATCGACAGGTTGTTGTATAGATGCCCGGCGGGCGGCCAAGCCAAGAAAGGCTGCTGCCGCCCGCAGGCTGAAGAAAATATTTTTGTCTCATAGATCACTGTTCTGATACCATCTGATAGAATAAAAGACGGTTGCTTGATGTATTAGATAAGAGAAACCCTACTATATATAGGATAACAAGGAAGCGTACATGACACAACCTAACCCTAATGAGCCAAGACATACTTGGGCCCATATTACAAAACAATAATAAACGGACTCTCTAACAATAACAAACACACGACTTAAGACAATTGCAAATTTGTTGCTATTCTAAGGCTGGTTAGAATTTTGACTATAACCAGCCTCATTACATAATCCCTTTACTACGATTTTCATGTTTATTAATAGGTAAAATTGAAAGATGGTGATGGTTTATATATATAACTAAATTGTACTTAATAGTGTCATAAGTTCCCAACCTCCCATATACAATGACTGCAGCATAGTGCACCTATACGAGTTTCAGATATGAATATCACCCCAGTTATGGATATAAGCAATGACCCTTGCCATAGAATACCTAAATGAGTTATAGATATGAACACACCCCCTTGTGCTCATGCCCTGTCACTCCCCACATGCAACAAATAACTCTTTGACCAATTGTTTTGATATTGTGCTTACGATGAGGCAGATTAAGCAGGTTGCCTTATCATATGATAGTAATATCTTCTATACTAGCAATATAAAATTATAAAAAGAAGCACTAGTTACCTGGATACCACTTAGGGTAGCATAAAGGCCTCTTCCAGGTAGGCATTCAAAGGTTTCGACAGAAACATTAGGAAGCTTTTTCCCCATTGAGTGATCAACAACCGCTCTGAATTAAATGGATAAAATGAGTAAGAATATGAATATATGTATAGTTCCACTGTGTAAATTTATATTTATCAAAAAACTTGTATGGCTTTCTCCTGAAAAAGAAAATTTATACTGTTGGTTGTTGGCTCCATATAAGCATCGATCCACAATTAGATTTTACATACCAATACAGATTCGTGCTATGAATTTTAATTTATTGGTATATATGCATACTAACAACTCTCAATCTCAATTTTTTATTTTATTTAATTCAATACAATTACATACATCCACACATATGGTTTCAAAATAATACATACATATCCTACATTAGGCATTACACATCATTCTTAATTTAGAAGGAAAAGAACACATACAATTTTATTTATCATATTAATAATAACAATAATAGAGCTAACAGGCCTAAAGTTCTGAATTAAATCACATGTATAAGGATAGTTTCTTTATTCAAAACCTATAGTTTTAAAGTTTTCATCACCCAATTTTCATATTGTGTACTTGTCTAGAGCTATGTTCATGCTCCCTACTTGTCATATAATCCATATCAATAATTTGGGATCAATATCCATCATCAAATATCCTCAGGAAGCATATGGACTTGATGTGAATCTAGATCTCTCAATGATTGAGCCTTCTTACCTCCGTGAGCGTTAATAGATTTAGCAAATAATGGGTAAAGATAAACTAAATGGCAATGTTGGTATTCAACAAAAATTTTGCAAAGCGAATGGACTATTTGTCAAGGACTTTTAATAAGCAAAATTTCTTATTTTCCGCCAAAGCCTAACATTGGAAGATAGCACTCATCACTTTTCTCAACTACTAAGCTTAACATTTTTATGCTTGTTAGACCAAGATTGACCTTTGTCTAGAAGCAATAGTCTGACTACATATGGAAGAAAAGAATATTGACAAAAATGTCACTACTAAAGGGTTTAAGGGGTCATCTAAAAAGGAATTGAAAGGCAAATAGTTTCCTGTCAAGGAGGTGATTGTCGATGATTCAAGTTGAGATTGTAAGGATATAGTCAAGTCCGTTAGCCCATCTCTCTCTTGGTTATTTTGTCTATTGCAATAGAGCTCCTTGAACATGGGGGTAGTTAACCCCAATACGCAAAGAGAAGTAGCCTCCTTTAAGAATCAAGTTCATTTAGCTTACTTGAATATATCTAGGCTTTAGCCCTTGTAAAGATTGGAATGACGAGTGGATGGAGTATGACAATTGGTGAAAGACTCCTCTTTTCTTTAGTCATTAGAAAACAACCTGTTGCCTTTCTGGATATGCCACTCTTATTCCGGTGATGCAAATATTTCTGATTTGTGTCACTAACATGTGCATTAAGTATTTCAGGTGATCAAGGAACTTAGACAAGATCTAACAATAAAGAACATACTATAATATATGTGTTTGGATGCTTGTTTGTCAAGTTATACCATGTACATGCTTTGTACAAGTGCATTTTGAACAACTTGCTAGGAATGATGTAAGAACAAGTGATGATCGGCCTAAATCCTATCCTAAACCC